>CM069904.1:127969252-128366452 GCA_036172215.1 Camellia granthamiana
ACTTCACCTTCTCCTTTTCCCTCCACTCCTTCACTTTCTTTACCCGCTCCTCCGCCGCCGCCCCCAACTTTAGCTCTGCATACTTGGTTGGCACCTTCCACGCAGTGCGCACACCAACCCCTCCAGCGATGGACACATAGAACCACCGCGGCCTCCAACCTTTGATGGACGTCGGTAAACCAGCCACCAAACCCTTCCCTGCCAACGCCTGGAGGGTGACCCAAGTCTCCTGCTGGCCTGCAGCCTTGTAACATCCAAAGAACTCCTCCACCGTCATTGCCACCCCTCCGCTCGCCTTCGGCCAAGCACTTGCGCAGGCCAGCAGGATTTTCCATGCATTGGGCATCAGTTGCCCTGGTGCTATCTCCAGGTGATTGAGCACATCTACCACGATTTGCGGCAGAGGCAACCTCAACCCCCCTTTCAGAGCTTCCTCGTAGAGGGAGAACGCCCCCACCTTGACGTCAGACGGCCTCTCCGCCGATTCTGGCACCTGTAATTCCACTTCCACCGGAATTTGGTACTTCTCACGGATAGCCTCCAACTCCGCCGCCGTAATTAGGGATCTGTCGGCCCTCGAATGCCAGTGGTCTGGTTCCACCTGGCTGATGGGCTGGGCCGCGACTACCACGGTGGAATCATGGACATGCCTCGCTGGTTCCCCCACCTTCTCCGTCCTGTATTGTGCGGCTAATTCCTCCGCATCGTCGTCTCCCAGAGGATCCACCCTCACGTTCACGTCCCCTTCACGCGCCATCTCTAGAGTATGTCTGCGGATCGCTTCTGTAGCAGGCACTAGGAAGTCGAAGAAATGCTCTAATGGTGTATCGCGCGCAACAAATGGTGTGATACCTGGAATGTTTTGGGTTCTTGAAAACAGGTAAGTAAATCGAATGATACCAAATCCCCACGGTTTACCCGTATTCCAAGGGTCCCAGTTAATTTTCGCCAGTTTGAAAACCTTTCAAATCATCCGCCAAAACTGTCTCATCAATGCCCATAATAATCCCTTGACGCTTCACTCCTAATCCAACGCTTGACGTTTCCCCTCCCCCAAAATCCTGACACGTGTATGGCCCAGATGCACTGACTTCTGCCCTCACCTTGTCTTCTCCACTTCACATCACCACGTGACACGCCGCCTCTCGAGCCCCGTGCCCGCCCACCCGGTCACCCTTACGGTCGGCTTCACCCACTCGGTCACCCTTGCGATCGGCCTCGTCCACTCGGTCACCCTTGCGGTCGACCTCGTCCACTCGGTCACCCTTGCGGTCGGCCTCGCCCACTTGGTCACCCGTGCGGTCGGCCTCGCCTACTCGGTCACCCTTGTGGTCGGCCTCGCCCACTCGGTCACCCTTGCGGTCGGCTTCACTCACTCGGTCACCCTTGCGGTCGGCCTCGTCCACTCGGTCACCCTTGCGGTCGGCCTCGTCCACTCGGTCACCCGTGCGGTCGGCCTCGCCCACTCGGTCACCCTTGCGGTCGGCCTCGCCCACTCGGTCACCCTTGCGGTCGGCTTCACTCACTCGGTCACCCTTGCGGTCGGCCTCGTCCACTCGGTCACCCTTGCGGTCGGCCTCGTCCACTCGGTCACCCTTGCGGTCGGTCTCGCCCACTCGGTCACCCGTGCGGTCGGCCTCGCCCACTCGGTCACCCTTGCGGTCGGCCTCGCCCACTCGGTCACCCTTGCGGTCGTCCCCGTCCGCTCGGTCACCCCCCCCTGCTCGGCCTCTTCCACCATCCTCCTTATCATTATTCCATTCGTTGGACTAAAACTGCACTCGGGAATGGGGGACTACTGACAGGGATAGGCCCACAAGGACCACGGCCCATCATGGATAAACCCAAGCCCACCGTCTAGACCCCATTACGCAACCCGGTCACTGAAACCCGGTACAACTGGAAGCCAACTGAGCAGGGAAGGCCAACGATGCCCGGACACGTGGCAGGCGCGGAACAGGCCATGTCAGCAGACAAAGATCTGCAAAGTTATTGCCACAAGCACGTCACCATTAATGCAACCCATCACCGCATTTATTGCGACAACACCACTCAGCCGGGATGGCGCCCCCTCACCCTGAACAAGACGAACCACGGCGCAGGCTTTCGGGGGGAAGGGCAGAACGGCTGAGACAACGAAATGATTACCAGAGGATATAAGCAAAGATCGAAGACAAGAAGAAGGTTAAGTTTTTCTATCTCCCTCTCTCTTCCTCTCTACGTCTTGCCTATCACCCTTTCTAATTCACACACCGGAGGGTTCGCCGGGGGACTACCCCGTCTCCTGATTGAACTTGCTTGCAGGTTTTCCAGTGGGCTTGAGGAGCTTGGATCGGTCCAGCCCATACACGACGACACTCCGTATTATCACCTCTAATTGTATCCACAGTCTCCCTTTCATAAAATTCCGGATTTAACAGTCCCTAAATTATTTGGTATTAATTAGTTATATTAAATAGTTTTTTTTCTACTATTTCATGATGTATCAAGAGTAGGGATGTAAGCGGTTTGATTGCATTGGAATTGAGAAAAAAATTTAGCACTAAATAGAATCCTTCGGTCTTGTTAGTTGAAGAATCAAAACTGACCATGTACTTTAGAGTTCTGTTTTGTCAAGTTTTCGATTTAATGTAACCAGCATGTGTTGTGTTAGAATTTTTTTAAATAAAAGAGTAATATAAATAATTGCAAATAATATCAATTAAAAATTAAGAAATTGTGAAACTATAGTAAAATAATCATACAACAAAATTGTAAAAGTTTTTCCAAGTTTAAAAAATAAGCACCAAAAAAAAAAAAAAAAAGAATGATAAAAACTATAAAAAAATAAAACCTATAAAAAATAGTTTAAAATACAATTTATATTTGTTTGGGATGTGCTATATAAGTGTACTTTTTGACTTTTTAACTAAAATAGTAGAGAAAAAAAGATATATATTTGGAAAAACTTTTTGACTTTTTATAAAAAAATGTGTAATAAAATATTGTAGCAAATATCAAAATTATCGTTCTACCATTCTTGACACATGCAGCAACACTGTTTTTGTTACCCAAAAGATAACCTAAGAGAGGGGGGTGAATTAGGTTTTTACAATTAAAAATTAATAATACCTTAATAAAAATTGTGACTAGCACAATAGATAAATATAATTAATGAAATAAAAATAATTAAAACAAGTGTTCTAACAACTATGTCAGTTAATGATTTTAGCACAGTGAAAATGTGAAATATAGCTACAGCAATAAAATAAAGAGATAGGGGAGAGACAGACAAACAAATTTATAGTGGTTCGGTTTCAACTCGGCCTACGTCCACTCCTCAAGCTTCACTTGAGATTTTCCACTATACTCTAACTTGATGGGGGTGCTAGCAACCTCTTTACAAATAGAGCAATCCTCCACAGATTTTACACAGACTTTTTAAGTCAAGAATACTGAATGTACTACACTCTTACAAGGTTGAAAAAAAAATGTTTTTACTTTCACAGAAAGCTACAAGAACTATCTCTCAAAGGTAGATATAAAAATGAAGCTCTGCTTTTTTTGTAAATCTCACACAGGAAAGATGGGCTTAAAGCTATACGTCTCAGTGTATAATTTCTGAAAGAGAATGTAAACAAAATTGAAGAATACTCCTTAGAGAATTTTTCAGAGAATAGATGTGAGCGATTATAGATTAAAAAATATTTTTTGGTTTTTGTAACTTGTTTACATTAGAGACTTTGGTATATATAATGAAACTTATAGGCGTTTATAGTCATTGTATTTATTTGAATTTATAACCGTTTATAGCCGTTGTACTCCATTATTACTAATTTGAATATCTTCCACTCCATCATTACAAATTTGAATATCTTCTACTTGAACATTTTGAACCTTTTGAACTGTTGCTGTGCTAGGCTGTTTGAACCTCTGTTTTGGGCAGTTTGAACTCCTGATTTAATCAAATATTAAATACATTCTAACAACATTTAGGATAAAGGTTTAGGTGAAAAATAATGGGACAAAATAAATTTTGATTCTATTTTTCTCTTTCAAATAAATTATCAAAATAAATTTTGATTCTATTTTTCTCTTCCAAATAAATTAAAAATATAATTAAATAAATCATCAAAATAAATAAGTTTAACAATCTTCCCTTTTTTTATGATGGTACACAATGATATTTTGATTTGATTTGGGAGTAAGAAAAGCTCTCCCTCAAATCATACTCCCCGAATTCATTTCTAAATACATAGGTTAACACATGTGTCATAAATAAGTTTTAATTAGAGACATGATATGAGACAAAGATATCAAACTATAAATACATAATCATCAGATTAGTTCTCAAATGATACCATAATTTGAAAATAATACCATAATACATAACATCATATAATTTCTCCCCCCGTGACATTATCGAAAGGAAATCATGGGTCAGAATCTGGAGGAGGAGGAGGAAGATAGGGATAAATGACATCAAAAAAAATAGATAATCAAAACAGCAAAATAAAAAAAAAGAAAATAAATTAAAATAAAATAATACCAGTAAAAATTAAACTTCATGGGACGTTGGTGTTGCTGAAATGGTAATGTAAAAAAAAAACACTATGAGGGTTTAAAAAAAATCAATGTATGCAAAGTTAATTTTACCTCAAGATGCAGAACCCAAAAAAAATTACACAGTTGAAAATAGCAAACTGTTAAGGAAAATAAATGTATGAAGGACTTGAGAGCATTCAACTGATATAAATGTTTCCATATCAATGTAGAAATACACATATATCATTTTAACAAAAATTCAAGTTTCACAGTCATAACAAAATTTTTTAAGTAGAAATCGATATTCCAAGCTCGCCACGAATAAAATTGAAGCGATCCCTATTTAGGGGTTTTGTGAAAATATCTGCCAATTGCTTGTCGGTGTTTACAAATTCAAGTACAATATCCCCTTTTTGAACATGATCTCTTAAAAAATGATGTCGAATTTCAATATGATTTGTTCGTGAGTGTTGAACTGAATTTTTACTTAAATTGATGGCATTAGTATTATCACATTTAATAGGGATATGATCATAATGCAAATCAAAATCCTCCAATTGTTGTTTCATCCAAAGTATTTGGACACAACAACTTCTGGAAGCTATATATTCAGCTTCGGCCATTGATAAAGCAACAGAATTTTACTTTTTGCTAACCAAGATACTAATGAGTTACCAAGAAAGTGACAAGTGTCACTAGTGTTGTTTGCATCCGGCAAAGTCGGCATCCGAGTAACTAATTAAATCAAATGCAACACCTCTAGGATAAAACAGTCCCAAATTTTGAGTGCCAACAAGATATCTAAAAATTCTTTTAACAACACTAAGATGTGATTCCTTAGGATTTGATTGATATGTAGCACACATACAAACACTAAACATAATATCGAGTCTACTTGCAGTTAAATAAAGAAGTGAGCCGATCATACCTCGATATTTTGTTTAATCAATGGACTTACTTTTTTCACTCTTGTCTAACTTAATGCATGTGCTCATAGGTGTTCCAACTATTTTTGAGTCATACATACCAAACTTTTTGAGTAGTTCTTTTGTGTACTTAGCTTGGTTGATAAAAATTCCTTCCTTACATTGTTTGATTTGAAGCCCAAGGAAATAATTTAGCTCTCCCATTATGTTCATCTCAATCTCATCTTGCATACACTTAGCAAATTCCTTACACAAGGTTTCATTAGTAGCACCAAATATAATGTCATCCACATATATTTGCACAATAAGTAAATCATCATTTTTAGTTTTAACAAAAAGTGTTGTGTCAATCGTTCCTCTAGAAAAATTATTTTCAATCAAAAATTTACTTAATCGTTCATATCATGCACGAGGTGCTTGTTTCAAACCATATAAAGCTTTTGATAGTTTAAAAACATGATTTGGCAAAACATGATCTTCAAAACCTGGGGGTTGTTTAACATAAACTTCCTCATTTATAAAACCATTAAGAAATGCACTTTTTACATCCATTTGATAAAGTTTGAAATCTCTAAAACATGCAAATGCAAGTAACATGCGAATGGCTTCTAATCTAGCAACCAGAGTAAAGGTTTCATCGAAATGAATACATTCTTCTTGATTGTATCATTGTGCAACAAGTCTAGCCTTATTTCTTATAATTGTGTCAGATTCATCAAGCTTGTTTTGAAAAATCCATTTGGTACCGATAATGGTATGATCTTGAGGTTTTTGCACAAGTTCCCACACTTTGTTTCTCTCAAATTGATTAAGCTCTTCATGCATAGTTATCATTCAATGTTCATTGAATTCGGCTTCTTGAAAGTTTTTAGGCTCAATCTGTAAGAGAATAGCCAAGTTACTACAAATATTTCTAAGTGAAGGGCGAGTTTCAATACCTTTTGTAGGGTCACCTAGGATTAAATCCTTAGGGTGATTATGAACAAACTTCCATTCTCTTGGCAAATCATTATTGTTTCCTCCTTTTTCTTGAGGTGGGAGAATAGATTGTTTAATCTTTTTGTTCAACTTACATGGTTGGTTCTCTTCTTTGTAAATACTTGAATCTTCCACATTTGGTTCCAAATCTATATTATCACTAACAATTTGCTTTTGAGCAAAGATGTTAGTTTCATTAAATGCCACATGTATAAATTTTTCCATAACAAGAGTTCTTTTATTAAAAGTACGATAAGCTTTGTTAGTTAAGAAATAGCCAAGAAAAATTACTTTATCAGATTTTGAATCAAATTTACCTAAGTTATCCTTACCATTATTATGTACAAAACATTTACAACAAAAAACATGCAAGTAACTAATGTTGGGCTTTCTATCATGCCAAAGTTCATAAGGAGTCTTTTTTAGAATAGGTTTAATTAATGCGCGATTTAAAATATAGCATGCGGTGTGAACGGTTTCGGCCCAAAAATATTTAGGAAGATTATTTTCGTAAAGTATTGTTCTATTCATCTCTTCTAAAGTTCTATTCTTCCTTTCTACTACATCATTTTGTTGAGGGGTTCTAGGTGCTGAAAAATTATGTCCAATACCATGTTCATCACAAAACAATTCAAATTTCTCATTTTCAAGTTCTCTACCATGGTCGGTTCGAATATTAGTAATAAGAAAGTCTTTTTCATTTTGAATTCTATGACAGAGTTTTGTGAAAGAAGAAAATGCTTCATCTTTATGTGCTAAAAACATAACCCATGTAAATCTTGAATAATCATCAACAATAACAAGACAATAACGTTTACCACCTAGACTAGATGTCCTTGAAGGACCAAATAAATCCATATGCAATAGTTGTAAAAGGTCTAGTTGTGGAAATATGAGATTTTGATTTAAATGATATTTTAGTTTGTTTCCCTTGTTGACAAGCACTACAAAGATGATCTTTTTCAAATTTAATTATTGAAAGTCTAATAACCAAATCCTTTCTTAAAAGTTTAACAATTAAATCCATATGAGCATGACCAAGTCTTGTATGCCATAACCAACTATTTCATTATTAACATATAAACATTTAACATCACTAGTATAGAGATTATTAAGATGAAAAACATAAACATTATCATGGTGATTATCAACAAATAAAACTTTATGATCATTTGTGGTTTCAATTGTGCAATATGATTTATCAAAAATAACTCGATTACCTTTATCACATAATTGACTAATACTAAGTAAGTTATGCTTAAGTCCATCAACAAGTAAAACATTTTTAATAGAAGGGTTAGGAGAAATATCGATGCTACCAATACCGATGATTTTTCCTTTCTTGTTGTCTCTAAAAGTAACAAATCCTCCATCTTTCGATGATAGTTTAGTAAAGAATGATTTATCTCCGGTCATGTGTCTAGAACATCCACTATCAAGGTACCACTTCCCTTCTTTAGTTTTGGACTTAAAACAAATCTACAAGATGACAATCAAGTGTTGGTTTTTGGTAGCCATAGTTTCTTGGGTCCTTTTTGGTTAGTTTTGTTAGATCCCTTAACAATCCAAATCTTTTTAATTCCCATGTTTATATTATTTTTGAATGGACAAGAAGATATCTAATGGCCTTTTTTTCTACAATAATGACAAGTAATATGAGGGTGAGTCATGAGAGGTGCCTTTTCAAAAATTGTATTGAGATTCTTTTATTTTTTAATAGGGTCATATCCAATGCCCGCCTTATCGAAAACACATATTTGATTTCCAAGAAGCATGTTAAGATTGTCTCTACCTTTTACAAAATTTTCAAGTTTTTTTTGTTAAATCATCAACATTGTTTTGTAAAGCAGTTTTCTCATTAGAGATGGTGTCAAAATTATTTTTCAAAATAATTTTTTCTTTATTTAATTATTCTACATTAATAGATAAAGACGCAACAGATTTCTTCAATACATTATTTTTGGGACAAACTTTTCTAAATTTATCTTGTAGTTCATGGAATGCACTTTCAAATTCTTCATAAAGAGTAGTTACCTCATCTTGAGTAGAGTCTTTATTTTCAAGAGCCATGAGACATAAGTTGGCCATTTCATTTTCAATTTTATCACTTGAGTTTTCATCTTCACTTTCTCCCCAAGCTGCTACCATGGCCTTTTTGTTTCTTTTGTAGTCTTTTCCATGATTTTTCAATTTTGGACAATCCATCTTCATATGTCTAGGATTTTTGCACTCATAGCAAATTATAGGCTCTTTCTTGTTATTTTTGTTGTACTCTTTCTTGAAAGGTCTTCTTCCTCCATAATTGTTTTTCTTGAAGTGCTTTTTGAGATTTCTACTAAACATGGCATAGCTTTCATCCTCATTGGAGTTTTCATGTTCTTCTTCATTTGATGAGACTTTGAATGCAATTCCACTTTTCTTTTTGTTTTCAACATCCTCATATCCTTTCATGGTGATTTCATGAGTCATAAGGGAACCCATAAGCTCATCCAATCCAAGTGTGGAGAGATTTTTGGCTTCTATAATGGCCGTGACCTTTGCTTCTCAATTCTTTGGTAAACACCTAATAATTTTTCTTACTAACTCACTGTTAGTATAAGTTTTACCAAGAGATTTCAAAGAGTTTATAATTTCAGTAAATCTAGTAAACATACTTGAAATAGATTCATCAGAGTTCATTTTAGACAATTCATAACTATGAACAAGCATATCAATACGATATTCCTTTACTTGGTTTGTATCTTCATACGTTACCTCAAGTTTGTCCCAAATTTCTTTTGCCGAATCACAACTTGAAATTCTATTATACTCCTTAGAGTCTAATCCACAAACAAGGGTGAGTTTGGCTTTAGCATTGGCTTGCAATAATTTATGATCTCTCTTATCACATTCATCTTCAGTTTTAGGTACACTAATATTGTCTACTAATTTGGTAGGAATTTTTGAACCTTTGGTGACAATAATCCATATGGCATAATCAGTGACTTGTAGGTATAGGGTCATCTTATCCTTCCAATGACTATAATTGTTTCCGTCAAACAATGGCGGCCTATTTGTGGCTTGTCCTTCAGTTAAGATTACCATGGATCGAAACTGCTAAATGGTTAAATCTAAAATAAGAATCTAGGCTCTGATATCAATTGTTACCCAAAAGACAACCTAAGAGGGGGGGTGAATTAGGTTTTACAATTAAAAATTAATAATACCCTAATAAAAATTGTGACTAGCACAATAGATAAATATAGTTAATGAAATAAAAATAATTAAAACAAGTGTTCTAACAACTATGTCAGTTAATGATATTAACACAGCGAAAATGTGAAATATAGCTACAACAATAAAATAAAGAGATAAAGGAGAGAGAGACAAACAAATTTATAGTGGTTCGACTTCAACTCGGCTTACGTCCACTCCTCAAGCTTCACTTGAGATTTTCTACTATGCTCTAGCTTGACGGGGGTGCTAGCAACCTCTTTACAAATGGAGCAATCCTCCACGGATTTTACACAGACTTTCTAAGTCAAGAACACTGAATGTACTATACTCTTATAAGGTTGAAAAGAAAGTATTTTTGCTTTCACAGAAAACTACAAGAATTATCTCTCAAAGATAGATATAAAAATGAAACTCTAGTTTTTCTGTAAACCTCACACAGGAAAGATGGGCTTAAAACTATACGTCTCAGTGTATAATTTCTGAAAGAGGATGTAAACAAAAATTGAATAACACTCCTCAGAGAATTTTTCAGAAAATAGATGTGAGTAATTATAGATAAAAGAATATTTTCTGATTTTTGTAACTTGTTTACATTAGAGGCTTTGGTATATATAATGAAACTTATAGCCGTTTATAGCCGTTGTATTCATTTGAATTTATAATCGTTTATAGTCGTTGTACTCCATCATTACTAATTTGAATATCTTCTACTCCATCATTACAAATTTGAATATCTTCCACTTGAACCTTTTGAACCTTTTGAACTGCTACTGTACTGGGCTGTTTGAACCTCTGTTTTGGACTGTTTGAACTCCTTATTTAATCAAATATTAAATATATTCTAACAACATTTAGGATAAAGGTTTAGGTGAAAAATAATGGGACAAAATAAATTTTGATTCTATTTTTCTCTTTCAAATAAATCATCAAAATAAATTTTGATTCTATTTTTCTCTTCCAAATAAATTAAAAACATACTTAAATAAATTATCAAAATAAATAAGTCTAATAGTTTTCATTCCATGCATTTCAATTTTTTATTTATTTATGGCAATTCGTGGCTTACATTTTGTTAGCACTGAGCTGCACTGTTGAGTTGTTGAATTCAAAGGGCAAAATTATAATTTTGCCATCTCCGCTTTCCCCACACGCTTCCCCTAAATAGTAGGGACTTTTTGATTTTTTTAGTAACTGTTTGACTTTTTGTACTATCATAGATTATGCCAAACAAAACAAAAATTGATGAAGAATTGTACAAAACCTAGACAAGTAATTTAAAATATTCAGTACCTATTAACATATATAAAAAAAATTGCAAATCATTTTAAATAAACATCAACCATAATTAAATTGAGTTTGCAAAATATTGTATTAGTAGGTTTCAAAGAATCTCTCTTTCTTGATATCATATATGCAAAAACTCATACCAACATAAATTTAAAGAATCTGTTCATCAAATTTATAAAGGAATTAAGTTTCATGATGCATGCAAATAGAAAATGTAAATTAATTGTTATTATAGATCATAGGATTACATGCAAGTAAGAAATCAAAATAACAACTTAATTTAATATTGATACAAAATTACAATGACAAAAACACAATTTATTACACCATTTTTGTGTATTTTCAAATTTCTTTTTGTTTTTATTTTCAATATTTGATTTTTTTCATTCTTCATATAAAAAATGAATGAAAGCTTAAAAACACTAATGTTTTGTACCAATTTTATTTTTTAATTCAATCATTTTTTTAGAACTTTAAACTTAGTTTAAAATTATTTTAAAAAATATATTTTGCTAAAGTAGTTCGATGCATTTTAGGCATTATTTTGATATTTTTTGTGTGTTCAATAATAAAAAAATAATTTTTGAAATGATACTAAATGGATCCATTTTTTTAAGGGGATTTTTTTTAAGGTCCCTGGTATTAAAATTTTATAGCATAAAGGACACTCAATATTTTCATAATGTGTAAGGTCCCTTAATATCGATCTAGAGAAAATTCGATCTAGAGAATTTCTCTGGACGAATTTTCTCGGGACTTCACAGAGAAATTCTGGTTCACAAGGCTTCATTATTATTGAGAATTTCTCTGGACTATAAATTTGAATTGTTGAGAATTTCTCTGGACTATAAATCTATAATTTATTGTAGGGTGCATTCACAAGGCTTCAAAATTTCTCTACTTTGTTCTTACCTGATCCAGAGAAAATTCAAAATACTCCATAGATATTCAAAATTTCTTTGCTTTGTTCTTATCTGATCCAGAGAAAATTTAAACTACTCTAGAGAAATTCAAAATTTCTCTATTTTGTTTTTACTTGATCTATAGCGATCCCGATTTTCCCTCAATTATTTGTTGTATTTCGGACTTGGGCTTCGTCATGGTTGTTGTTGTCTTTATCTGTTTCCTTCCTTTAAATTCTTTGTATTTGAGTTTTGAGATGTGTTAGGCAGGTTTGAAACAGGTTGGATGTGATTTGAAATAAATAGTTGTTGCCCAAATTTTGGTTTCTTCGCTCGAGCGAGGCTTTTGTTGCTCGAACGAGTTTTAGGTTTTAGTTCCTTTGCTCGAGCGAGCTTTGAGTGGTGTGTCTCTTGGCTCGAGCGAGCACTCTTGCGCTCAAGCGTGCATTTGCGTCTCTTTTTGACCTGAAGGTTGTGTTTCTTCGCTCGAGCGAGCGAGGACTATGTTTTGAGTTTCTTCGCTCGAGCGAGCACTCTTGCGCTCGAGTGTGCTTCTGGGTTGCGGACCTGAAGCTTTGCTTTGTTCGCTTGGGCGACACTTCTTGCGTTCGAGCAAGGTTCTTTTGTGTCTGGTCGCTTGAGCGACCACTCCTTTGCTCGAGCGAGCCTCGGGTATATCAGTTCGTAGCAGCGTGTTTTTACACACTTTTTCACCATCTTCTTCTTTCAAACCCTAGATTCGGCACACTCTCTCTTTACATACACTTTCTCTCTACAAATACACTTGGTTCTTAGGTGTTTCTACCTTAGTCTCTTTGAAGAAACGGTAGAGCTTGGTGTGGACTTCGTTTTGATTCGAAAAAGTTGAGCTTTGGAGCACTTTGAGTTTCTTCCTCCTTCTCCTTTGAGCTCCTAAATTTGAGGTAGGGATGATCTATTCCTTCTTATGAGTTTTGACATAAACATTGGTTATTTTGTATAAATGGTAGAATATTGGAGTTTTGGAAAGTTAGGGTTGAGACTTGAAATATTGAAATGAGGGGTTTTCCATGTTTGGACTTATATGTTTGTAAGACTTGAAATTGGGGTTGTTTATGTAATATGAGTGAAATTGGCCTTGCGAGCAATGTTTGAGAATAAGGGGATTAAAGCCCTAATTGAAATTGAATAATTAATTTGTATAAGTAATTTGAGAAAGTTATGGAAATATGAAATTGAGTTGAAAGTTATGCAATTGGGAAGTTGTGAGAATGAATGGTGTAGTTGGATTGATTAATCACTCACCTATGAAAATGTTGATAATTTATCTGTTTGATATATTTATTTATCTGTTTAGAAATAACTACTTTGGGCTATCGGTGGAGGATAGTCTTGATTGTTGTAGACACTGCATGATGATTAGGTGAATTAAAACAAATTATGTCATTGAATATGACTGTTGAATTAATATGTTGAATATGTGCCTGGATTAATCATTGTATATGATAAAGTGTTTAAATACATTGCATATGTATCTTGTTTGGGAGGAGATAGGGAATGTACTCCATGGTTTGGGAGAAGATAGGGGATGTACTCTCAAACCTGTTTGGGAGGAGATAGGGAATGGATTCCGTTGATAACTAAGTTGGCCGGAGTGTCCAAGGTGAAAGTCCCGAAATCTTAATTACGTTTGTATAGCGTAGATGATTGAAGTATTAAAGTATTGATAATATGAGTTGTAGTCTCATTTGAATTGATTATGATCGAAGTATTGATAGTATGAGTTGTAGTCTCACTTTGAACTGTTCGGATAAACAATGAACCATATCTATGAATTGGTTTGGATAATGAAACGGAAATGGATTAAAATGTGGTTGTGAATATGAGTTGGTTATGGAAGAGATGTACGTTAGTTTATATGAGTTAAACATTTATCAAATGCTAATGTTTTAATTAATTCTCATATTATGTTTAGCGTATCTCTATTGGGCTTTGGCTCACCCTATATGGGACATCATTTTCAGGTACAGGTGATATGTTGCCTCCAAGGATGTAGCTTGGGAGGTTTAGAAGCTGGAGCCTTATTTTTGTAGTTACCTTTTTGTATTACATGTACTTCAAGCCAAGTGCTTAATATGTTAAGAGTTAGAACTCCCTTTTGTTGTAACCAAGTGTTGACTTGGAAAGTTGTAAGCCCGTGGGCATTTACTTTTGTTGTCAACATGTAATATTTTGTACTGAATACTCTGATAAATGAAAAGATGTTTTATTCTCTTATGTCTATGGATGTCATGAATGATTGGTTTACATGTATTATTTTGAGGGTGTTACATGATCTAGAGAAAATTTAAACCATTGTAGATAAATTCTTGCTCCAGAGAAATTCTTTGATAGCCTTCATCATCATCATCATCTTATTCTTTCTACATCAAATAAGCAGCTGTAGCAGCACCATGAAAGCCATAGAAGCAACAACATTTTGATAGCATCAATACAAATGCACAACAAGACAAATGATTAACTAGAGGTAGCGTGAAGCAATAACAATATCAACTCTACCCATCAATGGCTCGATTTGACCCTTCTAAAATAAGTTGGACAAGAAGTAGATACAATAACTACAAACTAGCCACCTATGATCTCACTTGAGTCAACAACAGCTCAAAGAAAAGAGAAAAAACTCAACCACAATTCTGGAGAATTCTGGAAATCCAAATTTCTCTGGACTGGACTTCTTAGAGAAATTCAGCAGACTTAATCATCTTCAAACAATCTCTCCACGAGCACTTCTCTTCCAAGCTCTTCAACACAACATGCATTAAGCTATATAAACCATAAATGATCAAAGAGTTCTAAGAAACTCACAAGAAAAATAGGCAAAAAATAACATGTTCAATATAAAAACACAACATAAAAGTCCAGAAAAATTTGTAATAATTATAATTTTCTTTGGATTGTAATAACAAGCTTTTAATTTTCTCTGGACTTAAATAAAAGTCTAGAGAAATTCACTTTCAAGATCAAAAACACATTAACATCAAAAGACAAAAATGCTCTTTCTCTTCACTTTACCAAGAAAAATAGAGAGAAAGTGAGAGAAAATCCATGAGCATGGAATTCTATGATTCCATCATCATCATCATCTTCTATAATGTTTGTAGGACTAAAATCAAACTCAACTAGAGAGTCAGTTTCAGCAAACATTGACCATATGCCTTAAGTTCATCATATTGATAATGAAAGTTTTCATCATACAGATTGCAACATTTATCTAAGAAGAAAACACAATCCTTTCCTTTGCATCCATCGAAATTTGCAACAGAAAAAGAGTAAGAGCAATCTGTACCCACTAACAATACTCTCTCACCCAAATTTGTTACTTCAGCCCATTTGTGCTCTTCTTCATTCAACTTATAAACCTTGAAACGAACAGAGAAATTCTGGGAAGGTCAGAGAATTTTTTTGGATTCCAGTCTAGAGATTTTCTCTAGATTTCTATAGAATTTCTCTGGATTTTCTCTAAATTTTTGAATTGCGAAATATAAGATATTAGGAGAACAAAAAAAAGTAAATAGGTATTTAACCATTTTAAAAAATCAAATCACCACTGTCACCAAATATTTGATATACCCAAAGTTGATGAAAAGCCAATAGGTATTTAACCATGCTAAAAAAAATTCAAAAATTGAACTTTAAACAGAATGCATTACCAGTAAGATCAGTCTCAACTTCATTTCATTTGTCACCATTCCGAAATCTCAATTGTCTTCTCCATTCACCAATTTCTACAGAAAAACACTTGGCGGCGTCAAACTTAAACCCTAAATCAAATTCTTCAAACATAAAAAAAAGTAAATACTTCAAAATTCAAAATTCAACCAACTATACATATATACAGATATATACAAAATTGCAAGTTGTTTGTCTCAGACCTTCAGGATCGGAATTGGATTCGCCATCGTTGGTGTCATTGGCACTGTAATCGAACTCCTTAGCACTGATGTTGAGCCATTTGCACATTACAATCTTGGGCCAGAAGAGCTGTAAGCAAGTGCAATTGAAACAATATATTTCAGCCCAACTTCTCTGCAATTTCTTTTAAGTCATCGCAAAGAAAGAAAAACAACAGCCCTAGAATTCGAAGAATACTAGAGAGAGAAAGCATATACATATATATATATATAGATAGATACATATGCACACACAGAGAGAGAGAGAGAGAGAGAGAGAGAGAGAGAGAAATGATGTTTGATTTGAGAGAGTCAAATTTCTATAGCGATCCCGGTTCTTCTTCCTTTGGTTGTTGTATCCGGACTTAGGTTCCGTGGAGTTGGTTGTTGTATATATCTGGTTTCCATCCTTCAATTCCTTATGTTTGAGTTTTAGGATGTGTTGGGCAGGTTTGTAACAGGTTGGTTGTGTTTGGGAACAAATGGTTGCTGCCTAGATTTTGGTGTCTTCGCTCGAGCGAGACTTTTGTCGCTTGAGCGAGCTCTGTGTTTTAGATCCTTCGCTCGAGCTAGGGTTCCTTCACTCGAGCGAGAGTTGAGTGATGTGTCTGGTGGCTCGAGTGAGAAGTCTTGCGCTCGAGCTTGCGTTTGCGTCTCTTTTTGACTTGATGGTTGTGATTCTTGGCTCGAGCGAGCTTTCCTTCGCTCGAGCGAGCGAGCTGTATGTTTTGGGTTTCTTCGCTCGAGCGAGATTTTCTTCGCTCGAGCGTGCTTCTGGGTTGCAGACCTGAAGCTTTGAATTGTTGGCTCGAGCGAGGCTTTCTACGCTCGAGCGAGGTATTTTTGTGTCTGGTCACTCGAGCAACCGCTCCTTCGCTCGAGCGAGCCTCTGTTATATCAGTACACAACAACGAGATTACACTTCACTTTTTCATCTCCTCTTTTACACAAACCCTAGATCCGACTCTCCCTCTCTCTCTACACACACCTTCTCTTTAAGGTTTGATCTAGTTCTTGAATGTTTCTACCCTAATTTCTTTGTAAGAAAGATAGAGGGTGGCGTGGGCTACATTATAAACTGAAAAATAGTGGATTTGGAGTACTTCGAGTTTGCATCATCTTCTCCTTTGCTCTCTCCATTTCGAGGTAGGGATACCTTACTCCATCTTATGAGTTTTGTCATAAATTTTGGTCATTTTGATTAGTTGGTGTTGTTGGGTAATTTTGGGAAAAGTTAGGGTTTGATTCGTAATTTATAAAAAGGGGGTTTTCAAAATGTTAAATCCCACGGGTATATGAGACCTTGGAAAATGAAGTTATTATTGTTATATTGATGAAATTGAACCTTAGGGTTGATATTGAGAATTAGAGAGAAATGCCCTAGCTATGTGATAAATTAATTTGAATAATTAATTTGTGGGAATATGAAATTAAGTTGGAAATTATGAAATTGGAGAATTATAAAGTTGAATGGTGGAGTTGGATAAATTAATCACTCACCCATGGAACAAGTTGATATTATATCTATTTGATGCATTTATTTTCTGTTTAGAAATAACTGCTTTGGGCTATCGGTGGAGGATAGTTGTGATTGTTATAGACACTGTATGTTGATTAGGGAAAACTGAAACTAATCACATTGAACATGTCATTGAATATGACGGTTGGAATAATGCATCAAATATGTGTATTGAATGATCCTTGTATATGATGAGTGTTTATATACTTGGAATATGTGTTTTGTATGGGAGGAGATAGGGGATGTACTCCATGGTTTGGGAGGAGATAGGGGATGGACTCTCAAACCTGTTTAGGAGGAGATAGGGGATGTACTCCATTAATACAGCAAATATGTGTATTAAATTGAAATATTGATACAGCAAATATGTGTATCTAATGAAGTATAGAAGTGTTTTAATATAAATTGTAGTTTCATGTGAATTGTGAATAAAGGAAGTGTTTTTATATGAGCTGTTGTCTCATTTAATTGTTCGGCCAGGTTCTGAGCCATGGTTATATAACTTGAAAGTTGGATAAGTAAAGGAAAGTGAAATGAAACATGGACTATTTGTCACGGAACTGTATTGTGATATAAATTGGTTTATAAGTGTTAACCATCTATCAAATGCTATTGTTTTAGTCATTGCTCATATTTGATTTAGTATATCTCTATTGGGCTGTGGCTCATCCTATATGGGACATCATTTTCAGGTTCAGGTGACATGTTACCTCCAAGGACATAGCTTGGAAGGTTTTGGGAGTTGAAGACTCTTTTGGTTGTTTTGTTATTTTGATATTACATGTAGACTCAAGTTGAGGGTTTAATGTGTATGAGTTAGAACTCTCTTTTTTTTGTAATCAAGTGTTGGCTTGGAAAGTTGTAAGCCCATAGGGCATTTACTTTTATTGTCAACATGTAATACTTTTGCAATGAATACTCTGATAAATAGAAATATGCTTTATTCTCTTATGTCTATGCATGTCAAGAATGTGGGTTTATATGTATTATTTTGAGGGCGTTACAATTTCTCTGTGATATATGAGTGTGTGGTTGAGAGACTTTAGACATTATAAATAATATTGTGAATTTCTTCTATTACTAAAAATGGAAGAAGGACTTTAGACTAATTTTTTCTTTTTTTTAATATCCATTTTTTAACTCCTATTTAAAAAATTTAAGTTACAATTGCCTTATAAAATGCACGTACAAAAACACACTAAATTTTTATAAAATATTAAAATTTGATTTTGTGTATATATAATGAGTACTCTATAAAATATAAGAAAAATACAATTAACAACTTACAAAATAAATATGGAAGTGACCTTAGGTTTAGTGACTTGAATAATAATCAAGAACCTATAATATATGCGCATAGAAAAAAAGAGAGAGAAGACCAAATGAATATTGTATTTTATTTATAAAGATTAAAATTATAAATAAAAAAAAAGGAGGCGATAATTACTTTAATAATGAAACTCTTTTATCTCCTACATACATTCTCATATATTTATATTCCACCAAATGAATAAATACATATAAATAAAAGAGAAAGATCATAAATGAACATATTTATTAAACAAACTTAAAAGAAAACTAAAAGACAATAAAAGTAAAACAAAATAAACAAAAAGACACATGGCAAACTTTGAGTATGTCACATGACAAAATTGTAGAACTTGTCAATGATACATGGTACATTTTTAAAGGCTCGTAAGAGAAATATACTAGTAGTTGACCCATTTTTTTTGTTTTTAAATAATATTTTATAAAATTAAATTCAATTATTTATATATATGTCTATATATAAATTATTTTAGAAATATGTTGCAACGTATGCATTACAAAAGAATAATATTAATTTTATCATGATATAAAATATAGCATAAATAAATATATAATAATTTTAATTGAATTATTTATGTATAGATCTATGTATAAAGATATATAGAACTATTTAAAAAATATATTACGAAATATGTAGTGCAATTTTCACTCTGTTAAACTATAAAAATGTAATTTAAATATATGTATGATACATTTGTACTTAATTTCAATATGATAAAAAAAATATTTATTTTAATATTAAAAATAACGATTAAATTGGAGAAAAAAATTCATTTAAAATTAAATAATGATTCTAATTATTTATTTTGATAATCTTAACCTTACCGTTTTATAAAAGTATTATTTAAAAACCTATATATAATAATGTTATTTTAATTATTTATGTGTATTTTAATAATCTTAACCCTATCGTGCTATAAAAGTGTAACTGAAATAAATATATAATGATTTTATATGATATTAAATTATGACGTAGTAAAATAAACACTTAATTTGACATTAATAATAATAGTTAAATTGGAAAGAAAAATAGTAACATAGAATTAAAAGTTATTCTAATTATTATTTTTTATTCAGTTAGAAATAAATAAATAAAAAGTAAGAATGGAAGTTATAAAATAATTTATTTTAAAAAATTAAATATAAGTATGTTGCGGTTAGATTAAGAAAAAAATAGATACATTAATTAATTATGTTGAGTATTGATTTTTCTTCAATATCTATTTTAATACTATTTATAAATATTATATATATTATATAAAGTTTAAATTAAATATAAAATTTTCCTAATAAATAATTTAATGTTAAAAAACTCAATATAAATTAATAATAAAATATAAATAAGATAGACAAAAAAAAAAGAAATATATTTAATTTTAAATAAAAATTGAATACTTGAATAAAAGTGAAAAAAGTAGAAGAAAATTAATTCCTAAAGTAGTTTTTAGTACAGATAATTATTTTAAATTTTATTTATGAGTAGTTTAGATTAAGTAGAAGTCTTTTAAATATTAGATTTTATAAATAATTATGTATAATGATATGTTACGTGGCACTTTTAAAAAATTAAGTTAATCCGTGAGATAAACATAATTAAACATATTATGTCTTATTTATTTATTTCTATATCAAGATAATTTTTTTCGAATATTATAATAATTAAATTATAATTATATCTATGAAAAATAAATATTTTCAAATAGAATCCATAGCAAATTGATTATTACAATTGAAATTGAGTTTGTGTAGAACTTTATATGTAAATGGAAAAAATATGTAAATTTTTTAGGAAAAAATAAGCCTATATATCACTTAAATAAGAGAAAAATACTAGTTATATATATATATATATAGATGATTATATGATGATATGATGAGATCAGAAATAAATGAAGAAAAATGATGTTAATTATCTATTTATCTATTTATCTATTTATATCTCTCCTAATTTTTATTGCAAACGATTTAGTGTTGATCATTATCTTCTACTAATACTATAAAAAAAATAGAATACAAAAAAATATTAAAATATAATATTCCGATTCCAAAATTTTGATAGATCTCAGGAAAGACAAGGTGTTTGTATATATATAAATATTTATTTATTTGTTAATTCATGTTGAAGGGTGTAGCCTTTGACAATTAATGTTTGATAAATTGTTAGATTCTTTCAATAAATTTTGTCCTTAGCCTAAACCTCCGTTTGATTATAAAAAAAAAAAAATAAAAATAAAAAATGATAGAATGTAAAAGTAAAAGTAAAAAAAAAAAAAAAAATGAAGTGAAAGAAAAAAAAAATAGAAATGAAAATATATCCCCTGTAGCCTTTGACAATTGATGTTTGACAAATTGTTAGATTCTTTCAATAAATTTTGTCATTAACCTAAGGTTCTGTTTGATTAAAAAGAAAAATTGTTAGAAAGTGAAAGAAAATATATTTTATTGCAAGTATTTGATTAATTTGAAAATTTTATAAGAAAAAAATAGAAACTTTTAAAATTTTAGTTATAGATATCTCATACATTTATTTTTTTATTTTTATTTATTTTTGTATTTTTTGCGAGAAATTAAAAAATAGTTATAATGCTAACATGAATGGTACAAGAAAATTAGTTTTCTACCACTTTTCAGCACTTTCAAGCTAAACAATAAAAATTAATTTTTTTTTTCCTTTCTCTCACTTTCTATCTATTTCATCTTAAATAAACTGAGCCATAGAATTCTACAAGGCTAGTGGCATTTTCATTATTAAGAGTTTAGAAAAGGGCAAATTAGTAAAAATAACAAACGTTAATTTTTTTTTTTCTTCATAATCTAGATTCACATAACACTATAGGATGTGTTATATTTGTGAAAATTTTCACCAACTATTTAATTATCTATATATATGTGATGTCCTTGGTTTTGGACCCGACTTGAATGTGTCTTTTGAACTTGCAGCTTTCTTTTGATGCTTTGAGGGGTTGTGTTGCATCGATGTTTGAGAATTTAAACTTGTTTAATCCTCTTAATGTTAGACCAAGTTAGAATTTTTTGAGTTTTTGGCGTAAAGACGAAACTGAAGAGAGTGGCATCACCTCGAGAAATGTGGGCTGAACTGAGTAGAACCGCATGTGTGGGGGCTTAGGCCACACGTACGAGAAAGGGTTCGATCAGGAGTTGGAGTTCTACTTTAAAGGCACGTGCGGTAGAAGATTTCTATACGTGCGGGAAAGGCGCCGCACGTGTGGCCAAGCACGTGAACTACTTCGAATTTTGTGCTTTTTAGCTTATTTGTTGCCTCTCTCTATTTTTCTCTCATTTCAACATATCTCTCTTTCTACTATCCTTTCTCTCTTTTTCTCTCATCTCTCTCTGCTTAAACTGTAAATATTTTACGTTTTCTTTTAATCCCATGAATCCATTGGGAGTTTGATACTAGTTCCTTATATCAAATTGACGAACGTGCTGAGGGCTTTGTTTTGACTGGTGGAGATCGAATTTCGGCGAAATTGATTTTTAGGCTTTTATTTGCTTTTCTCTTTGAGATAGGGATTTCTTTACTTCTCTTCAATATCTGGTTATAGATAGACATGTGGTAGATTTTATTGCATTAAAAACTTGATTTGTTGGGCATTTTTGAAAAGCATATGATGAGGGTTAGGGTTTATGATCTAGAATGAAATTTTGTGTTTTGTCGTGAATCTATATGATTGTATGTTTGAGGAACATGCTTAAAATGATTAGAGTAAAAAGTCCTAATTATTTGTTATGGTTTATGGGAAATAAGGAAAATTTGATGATTTGATATTATTTGAACCATGTGTGGTATTGCGTATTAGAAGTGTGAAAAATGGGTATGAGAGAAAAAAAATAAAGAAAGAGATCATGAATTTAATTCGTGTTAATCGTTGTTGATGGTTTTATAATTGTTGGGTTGTAACAATTGTTGTGGGATTAGGCTTTCGAGGAAAAAAAAGAGGGTGTTGGATTACGATCATAAATTGACTAATTGGGTTTTAATAACTAAAGGTAGAATTGATGTTTTGTGGGTAATGAGAATTTGAAATAAGGGGAAATTGAAATTGAAACCAAGAAGAGGTTTATAAACTTTTGTGAAATGAGAAACTAGAATGGGAAGAAAGAAGAGTTTATGATTTTATTTAAAGATGAATAATTGCACCCGTGATGAACTTACTACTTGTTGAGCCAATTTAATACTTTGAATTAAATTATGAAAATAGAAGGGAATGAGAGGGAAATGATTTATTTATGAAATTTGAAAACGGCATGAAGTGGAAAAATCGAATTAATTGGAACTAAATGATAAAAGTTATGTAACTTGTGAATTAGGAGTGTAAAAATGGCCCGCAGCCCGAAGCCTGCCCGTTGCCTAGGGTGGGCTTAACTCGTTTAGGCACATTTGAGCCCGGGCCCGGGCCCCAGCCCAACCCAGCCCGAGCCGCTAGGCCTGGGCCATCATTTTGAAGCTCAGCACGACCCACTTGAGGCCCACTCAAGGCCCGGCCAGCCTGAGGTTCAGTGTCTTTTTTTGTGAAAAATAATAAAATTTTAGTAGAAAAATTTTAAAGAAACAAAAAAAAAAAAATAGTCAGTCCCGCCAAAGCCTGAGGCTAGGCACAAGCCTACTGGGCCGGCCCATCGGCCCGCCCAAGGCCCAAATACCCTTGGGCCTGGGCCTATTTTTTTGGTTTGTGGATTGGCCCAGCCCGAATTTTGGCGGGAGCCCGCGAGGCCCACATGGGCCGGGCCGGGCTAGATTTACATCCCTATTGTGAATGTAAATACAAATTTAAATTGGAAGGATAGAATTGAATTTATGGAACTAACTCATGTTGTAATTATTGATGAACGGAAATTGCGAAGTTAAATATTGAGGTTAGGCCTTTCTTATTCTAGAGGTTTTGTCCTAGGCCTTCAGTGGAAGATGTTATGGATGTTGTTGAATAAAGGATGCATTTCGTGCATTGTTAAATAAATTGTGAAATTTGGAATAGTGTATTAATTGTTGAGATGAATGAAAGAGTGCATGGAATAGGTTCCTCTTCCCACCGGCTCGAGATCCGGTAAAGTTTGACGCTTTGACATGGATTCCTCTTCCCTTCGGTTCGCGCTCAATAAAGTGGGTTGTGGTGGTTATGGCTTGATGAAGCTGGGTTAATTTATATGATAGTTATGTGTAGTTTAGCTTTATACTTGAAATGCGATGAAAAGGAGATATTATTGGCTTTCCATGCTTATGACAGATAAAATATGTTAATGCATGTTGGCGTGCCAATTGTTGCATGTATACATTGCTGTGGGTGCTCCATTTACTCTTGTGTTGTATGTATACATTGTTGCATGTAACCAATTGGGGTTTAACTAGTTTTGTGTGATCAATTAGTGTATGTCCAACAAATCCATAATTGAAATGAGATTGTTGAGGTTAAGTAATGTTGTGTTTGGATTTAAGATTTGAAAAGAGATTGTTGAAGAAAAATGAAAGGTAAGAGAAATATAAATAAAATAATTGAATTGTTTTTCATTTCCCTTTTATTTTCATTTCATCTCACAAATTCTTATTAAAATTATAAATCCAAACACAATCTAAAATTTGATTTATTTAAAAACAATCTAGACAAATATGGGAGGCCAATTTAGCCCTTCAAATCACTCAAATGTCCCATTAGCTTTTATTTTTGTGGTTGGCTATTTATGAACTTGATCATTTATGTAGAGACCCTAATTTTGGTAATTACACGTGAAACCCTGAGCCTTAGGTTAATAGTATTTTAGTCCCTAGGTTCGCAAAAATCTGCAAAATGACCCAATAAAGAATAATTGTCTTGTATATTATCATAATTAAATCCTAGAACACCACTTTATAATTGAAAATACCCTAAAACTTGGTTTTTATTTATTTTACCTCCTAGTTTCTAAATTAACTCATACAATTTATTTTTTTTGTTCTTTCATTTATTGTTTATTTGAATATTTCTTATTTATTTGAACATGAATATTTACATAGGTATTATAAATGTTATTTTGGGGAAAATTGGTTGAGAAAAATATCTAGATATTTACTACTTTCCTTAGTCATTAAGCTAAAGGGTAAAATGATCTTTTCAACACAAACTCATTGCCTATAAATTGAGAGCATTGCCTCAATTCCTGACTCATGTTTTAGCAGCCAAGGAGAGGGTGAGAGAAGGAAAGTGTGACTAAGGGGAAGTAGAGAAGAAAATGGGGAAAAAAAAAGAAAAGAAGAAGAAGAAAAGGAAGAAAATATGCTTTCTTGAGTCAATGTAAGAACACATCTCTCCCTTGTCTTCTCTAATTATTTCACTCATCTCATCCTATTGTCTAGTATGCCCTCTTGTGTTTCATATTAATGGTAAATAGGGTTTTTGGCGTGTATGAAAGTGTGGGTATGATCTAGTGACTTTGTCTAGCAATTTGTCAAACTATGCACTGCTGCAACTTCTCTAATTTAAAAGAAATATTAAATTTATTTATTTCTCAAATTTGAATTTAATATAGGATATTTTGTATGTTTAGAGCTTATGATAATTTTATTAGCCCCTCATTGTGTGTTTTTAGGGCTTGGATATTTTGTTTTAAAAATCTGGTCCTGAGTCTCTGACAACAATCCACTTCTTGCAATTTTATAAAATTTCAGAAAAATTATCTCATGCCGGTTCTTCTGTCAACATTTAGAATTCGGAGTCCTCTTTCCAACGGAATTTATTTGGGTGAAAATTATCGGGTAGAGTGAGAGGAAAGCTAGTTTTCCCAAAAAGTGACAAATCTGGACATGTTTTCGAACATAGTTTGTAGATGAATTTCTGGATGTGCTATGCAAGTTCTGAAAATTGGAATTGAAAATAGACAGGTTGTTTATTGTCTCTGTGCAATTTTAGTCCCTAATATAACTTGGAAGTAGTTATCCCAAAGGCAATCAAGATTAAGTGTTGGAGCCGTGGTTCACTTGAAGACTTCGACTAGTAGTTTTTTTTTGATAGTGTTTTGTAATCTTATAGCGAAACACAAATGAATTATCTATGCTATTAACTCTGCTTATATGTGTATATTAAACTATTTTGGTTATCTATCCTGTTTGAGTTGTATTTTGTACATTTTTTTTACGGTCTCGAATTTTGGGGCATGACAATTCACACATTAATTGTAACGTCCCCAAATAATTGACATAAAAATAAGTCCAATTACTCCATTCAAACATAATAATCTTAACCCTAGTAGTCAAATCTATATATTGATATTCCATTCATGTGAGAGATTTACTATATTCACTCTTCTTAAAGTTTTGAATCTATAGCATGTGAGACAATAAGTGCATGGAAATAAATAAAAGAATGCCCCACGGGCTAAAAGTTTCAAAGCTTAAGCCTGGTTACACAAAAAATGGTTATCAAACCCATACAAATAAAGCCTTTGACTTGTTAAAAAAATAATAAACAAACGAAGAAGAGCCTCATGCTCTCAAAATACTTCTTATGCCTTTAGCTAGGCAAGATCACCACTTCCTTTCCTGCACAAATCCACTAGTGATGAGCACAAAACTCAGTAGAGAGATCTTAACAAACTATATATGTTTAAGCAGTCTTACATATATGAATGCAATACCATGTCATGCTCCAAAGCCACAAGTTTTCCATTCTTGTGAAAACGCAGGCAATGTTCTTTTCAAAAGATTCATTATCTCAATGAAATTCAAATAATAACATGGGGTGGTAAATACTACTTAGATAGTCCTTACGCTGGTGTCTGCAAATAGGCATAACAAGCTGTAAACGCAAATTTCGTATCCTGTAATTAAGATGTGAAATAAATGCACAAATAATTATTTTTATTGATTATGATAAATGGGTACTATTCTCTATGGTTTGCTCTATTACAAAAGAACAAATCCTTTGATTCGATCTCTGAAATGGGTTGCAATCCAATGGCTGTAGAAGCTTGTTGTTGAATCGAACAAGTTGATGGATTTCTTCAAGTCTTCGAATGGAAAAACTTGGAGAAAAAAAGACTTGATCGAGGGCTTGAACGACTTGATCTCGAACGAGCCTTGAAATGATCTCTTTGACAATAGAGACCAAATTTGTATTGTGACTTTAAAGGATTGGCACAAGTTTGGAGTGCTTGATAATCATTTCTTCTAAGTTTGAGGAACTTTAGAGAGAATTTTAAGAAGAGAATTTGGCAGAGTCTCGAGATTGCTTAGGAGCTTGCAAGACCATTAGCCAAAGAATGTGCTCATTCTCCCTAATAAGAGCCTTTATTTATAGGCTTAGGAGGAGAGGGTTAATTTTGGAAACCCCAAAATTGACTCTAATTTCCAAGAACAAGCAATTTGTTTTTTATTTTATGGACATGATTTGCATTCAAATTTAAATTTAAATTTGAATTATTCCACAAAATTTTGAAAAAAATATTTTCATGGGCCCTACACATTTGGGTTGACCCAATTGTCAAAATAGGTTCACTTTTCTTTTGGTGTGACCCATAATTTAAAATGGGTTAAAATCCATAATTTTAGTAGGACCCATATCCATTTGAAAATTTTGACCACCTTAATTTTGACCAATCAAGAAAATTTATTTTCCTTGATTAATCAGACGGTAATCAAGACACATAAAAATTTAAGTGTATACAAATTGCCCCTACTTCAAGATTCTGGTTTGATGCTTGCTTTCTAGCATCAAAGGTGAGATTTGAAGTAGATTGGTCATGTTCACGAAGTGAGAATTTTAATTTGGTCATGCTTCAGTTTTTATTTTTTTTATTTTATTATTATTTTTTAACAACTTTATTTCATATGGGCCAAAAGCATCATGCAGTTTATGCTCATGCGATTAGGAGCGTTACATTCTGATGGATAGTAGCGCTTTAAGAACTTGCCATTGATTGGGCCAACTCTAATACCTTCTTCATCAACAATCTTGTATGCTCTATTAGTATAGACTTCAGTCACCACGTATGGACCATCCTACTTGGACAAGAACTTGTTGCCAGTACGGTGCTAACAGATAACAAGCCATTTACAGAAACTGAGTCTCACTTCGCTGATGCAAAATTTTATTTGGATTCTAATGGGATACCTGAAGTTATTCCAGCTGAAATCCCTTCTACAAGGAAAGAGAAAATGAATGAGGAAAAGCAAGTTATGTTGGACTTCTTAAAGAAAGACGTATCAAGTGGAAAAAAAGCACCTAAGGTCGCGTCACCACAAAAATAGCCTTCATCCTCAAAAGGCCATGCAAGGACAAAAGTCTTCAAGTATGTGTTGAAGTCTCAATGGAAAGAAGAGCAGTTGTCGTTTGAAGAAGTCATGACGCTCGCAAAAGTTAAATGAGACTCTGTTCACCCCGCAATAAAAAAAAATCTGCAGATACTAAGTGTAACAACCCCGACCAATGATTAACGTTAATCCATACTTAATTATGCCTAATAAGTAATTAAAGTGAAAATTTTGCATCATATGTTGCTTATGTGTGTTTATATTTGTTTAACGTAGAAAGATCTATTCATGTTTTCGTTTTGGTTTGCGAATTAAAGGCCTTATCGGCATCCGATTCAAAAATTGACTTGATTTATGTGTTCATTGAAATTTTTAGAATTTTATGGTAGGTTTAATTGAAATTCGATTCGGAACGATTAAATTAGATTAATTTAATGCCCATTTGATTAGCTTTAATGAACCATCACTAGGTAAGCCTATATAAGGCCACCCTCATCACCTCTTTTATACTTTACACTCTCATGCACTCATATCTTTGAACTCAATCGTAGGAGAGAGAGAGAGAGAGGGAAGAAATTGAGATCAAGAGCTTGAAAAGAGAGATTTGCTAGGAATTGTTGAAGAATAAGAGTGAATTTGGAGATTGAAGCTTTTACACTTATGAATCTAACACTCTAGGCGAGAATTCTAGTCTTTGACCTTGTAGAGTAGTTGATTAATGCATGAAAACAAATGAATTAGGTGAATTCATAAGGGAATTGAGCTAGAATTGAATAAAGTTAAGTCATTCTATATATGCATGCATATATCATTACATTTTGAGTTTGAATTTCAAACAAATCCCCCATGCATGCGTCTATCTTGACTTTGTTTTGAGAATACATAACATTTCTTACCATTGGATCACATTTGATCATGTTTTGGAAGCTATGAGGTCAAATGAATACATGCATGTCATATTTATAGCATGTTCTTACATTTCAAGTTAATTTTTTGCACAATTGACTTGCTTTTGGACCTTGATTTCATGAAAAGAACTTCAACCATGATGTTTTACAAGTTCTTAGATATTTTCCAGAATTTTGGCCCAAGAAGATGAGTTTTGAGGTGTGGGATTCTAGTTTGGAGCTTGGGAGTGCAATTTGGAAATTCCAGATTCTGCACTTCCGCTCGAGTGTGAGATTCTGCGCTCAAGCGGCCACCTTTGTTTTTGCATCTCCGCTCGAGCAACCAGAAGTTCACTCGAGCGTGAAATACATGCTCCTAGAAGTTTCATGATTTTATAGACCCGCTCGAGCGTCAAGAGTTGTGCTCGAGCAAGGACATGAGTCTCACGCTCGAGCGACCATCGAGCAGGAAAATCGCATAACCAGTACTTTTTCAAAATTGTAGAGCGCTCGAGCGTGGGAAGTTGTGCTCGAGCGTCCCTTCACACATTGCATGTCCGCTCGAACAGGACTCCTATTTTGAGCAAGTTTTATTAAATCTGTTCAAGTACATTTTGGCATCCTCATTGCATCCTGGGCATTCCTAAGCCAAGATTAAGACATAATAATGAGGGTAAAATGTAGAAACACACTAAGAATGGAACGTAATGAGTTAGATATATTCCAACGTGTGTTTCAAATGTGTATTTGTCATGTGTTGATGTAGGTCACGTGTCGTAAACTGTTTGATTAGTCTACCCTGTCTGTCTGCACCCGAAGCTAACTGTGAGTACTAACTTAGTAAAGCTATATTCAACTTTATTTATTTTTTGTATGATGAAATAAGATATGTTTTCTGAAATGTTATATTCTGTATCATAAATGATTGCCCAAATTCTGATATATATTCGTGGCATCCTTAGCATCATGTGATATCTGTTAGTTGTTACCTGATATTGGAGGTTCCAGCATGGAACTTATTATGTCTGTCATCTGTTACCCGTACCAGAGGCTCCATCATGGAGCTTAGCATATGTGTTATCTGTTACCCGGATTCAGAGGTTCCTTTATTGAACTAGTTACTCATAACCACCATATGTTCTGCATCTGTTCTATATCTGTTTTGTTAGCGCTAATGGATGTACCATGTATGATTTAGCATAAACTCTAATTTCTGCGTATGATTTGGACAAGATTATGAATATGGATCTGCTTCTGTTTCTGAAATAAATATGATCTATTTTCTGGAGTTAATATGGGATATCATTCATGGAAACCCTTTACTTTGTTATTTTTCACTGGGTTTTTGCTCACTATTTATATTGTGTATGTAGGTGACTAGGCACGTAATCAGGGCCAGAGTTGATGGCCTGGGATTTCGTTTTGTCAGCCACCTTTCGCGCTTCCCGAGGAGGTTCCAGACCAAGTCAAGTCATGTGGCTATGTCCAACACTTTGTTTTCTCTTGTTTAATGAACAGTTTGTTTTTGGTTATCTGTACATGGGGTGACGTATAATTACTGTAGCTATGTGATGTCATGAATATGCTTATAAAGTTTGAATTATTTTGTCCCATGTAGGTCTGCACAGTTCAGTGGACGTTGTATTTTGTATATTTGCTTCCGCAGCCCTTCGATTATACGCTATTCTGTTCAGAGGCCTTTAGTAATCCAAGGATTACTGGCCGGTTACGATGCTAAACCTACAGGGGCGAGTTTGCGTTGTGACACTAAGAGCAGATGCAACAATACCAATTCCACAGGTGGGATTGTCAAGCCTAATTAAACCTCTACTAAAGGGATTTGTTAGGGCTGCGTAAAATTCTATCGAACATGGCTCCTTACTTGAAAGACGATTGGAAGGGTTTGATACACAAGCTTACAAGCTTCTAGCCAAGTCAGGTTATGACTTTGCAAGTCCCTCATCACTGGGAGAGTTAAGTCCTGAACTTACAGGTGAGAAAGTTCATGGTCTCATCAAACCAGAATCTTGAAGTGGGGGCAATTTGTAGACACTTAAATTTTCACGTGTCTTGATCACTGTTTGATTAATCAAGGAAAATAAATTTTCTTAATTGGTAAAAATTAAGATGATCAAAATTTTCAAATGGATATGGGTCCTACTAAAATTATGGATTTTAACCCATTTTAAATTATGGGTCACATCAAAAGAAAAGTGAACCAATTTTGACAATTGGGTCAACCCAAATGTGTAGGACCCATGAAAATATTTTTTTCAAAATTTTGTGGAATAATTCAAATTCAAATTTAAATGCAAATCATGTCTATAAAATAAGAAACAAATTGCTTGTTTCTTGGAAATTAGAGTCAATTTTGGGGTTTCCAAAATTAACCCTCCCCTCCTAAGCCTATAAATAGAGATTCTCATTAGGGAGAAGGGACACATTCTTTGGCTAATGGTCTTGCAAGCTCCTAAGCAATCTCGAGACTCTGCCAAATTGTCTTCTTAAAATTCTCTCTAAAGTTCCTCAAACTTAGAAGAAAGGATTATCAAGCACTCCAAACTTGTGCCAATCCTTTCAAGTTACAATACAAATTTGGTCTTTCAAAGAGATCATTTCAAGACTCGTTCGAGATCAAATCGTTCAAGCCCTCGATCAAGCCTTTTTTTCTCCAAGTTTCTCCATTTGAAGACTTGAAGAAATCCATCAACTTGTTCGATTCAATAAGAAGCTTCTACAGCTGTTGGATTGCAACCCATTTCAGAGATCGAATAAGAGGATTTGTTTTTTCGTAATAGAGCAAACCACGGAGAATTGTACCCATTTATCATAATCAATAAAATTAATTATTTGTACATTTATTTCGCATCTTAATTACATGATATGAAATTTGTTCTGATGTATCGATGAGTCTGCTTTACTGGTCGCATACAGTACAACACATCGTACACCAACACAAGCCACCCCATACTTCCTTGTGTATGGTGTTGAAGTCGTTATTCCTTTGGAACAACAGATTCCTTCATTAAGGATAGCTATACAGAAAGGTCTCACTGATGATGAGAATGCAAAACTATGCCTTGCTGAGTTGGAAGCAATGGATGAGAAGAGATTGGAAGCACAACAAAAACTTGAGTGTTACCAAGCTCGACTCTCCAGAGCTTTCAATAAGAAGGTTAGACCTCGGTCTTTTCAAGTTGGAGAATTGGTGTTAGCTGTTTGAAGACCTATCATCATTACCCACCGAATTGGCAACAAGTTCTTGTCCAAGTGGGATGGTCCATACCTGGTGACTGAAGTCCACACTAATGGAGCATACAAGATTGTTGATGAAGAAGGTATTAGAGTTGGCCCAATCAATGACAAGTTTCTAAAGCGCTACTATCCATCAGAATGTAACGCTCTTAATTGCATGAGCATAAACTGCATGATGCTTTTGGCCCATATGAAATAAAGTTGTTAAAAAAAATAAAAATTTTGTACTACTTCTGGCCCGCATGAGTATAAACTATGAACAGCTAATAAATTAATAAACCAAATGTGCTTTACAATAAGAGTATTTTGCTTCGAATTATAATATTTATTTAATAAATAAAGTGTTTTCTAGAGAAATTATTTTATAATAAAGTATTTGGTTTCCAGCTACATTTCATTAAAATAAAAATGAAATAAAAAAAAAGATAATAAATAAATAAATCATGGCAACCATGATAAACTCTGGATCTCGCCTTGTTCAACCTTCAAGAGCAGCTCCAACTTGTTGGCGACTTCGATATCCTTGCTTCTTATCACCTCAGCTGCTTCTATTGTAGCTTGTTTATCTCTTAAAGTAGAAACAATGGCTCGCCTTTGAACTGCTTGAGATTCAGCAACACTAATTGTAGTCTCTAGTTGTTGTGATTGTTCATTTAAATGTTCCAAAGCCTTTAACAATTCTGTCTTCTTTGCTGCAAGGCTATCCAAATCAGACTTCAGCAAATGAACCTGCTCAATTCCTTCATTCTCAAGAGCTAGAGCATGAGTAACACGTTGACTGACATCCGCCAAGCGTTGATCCTGTAGCTCTGAAGTCATCCCTTGAGCAAATACTGATTTCATAGAGATGTAAGTAGTAGCATTTTGTATGTACTTCTTAATCTGGTTTTACAATGAAGAATAGTTTATCTGAAGCTTTGAAAGCTCATCATAAAGCTCTTGGAGCTTTGGGCCTAATGCTGGAACTTTTTGAATAGAAGTTTTGCTCAATAAGCCTTTAATATGGTTATCAAGTATTAAAGCTACTAAGCGGTGAGCGTTAAGGATCATGCTTCTTGTATCAATGGTAGAAGCCACAAAAGGTGCAACTTGACTCAATGTAGGAGCAGTAGGTAAGGACGAAGTTCAGACAATTGGAGTTGGGTCAACTGAAAGACAACTCTTACGACCAATCACTAAATCAAAGGTTGATGGCCCATGAACTGATTCTTCATTATCTGAGAACTCATCAAGAAGTCTCATATCCTCATTGCCAGACGCCAAATCAAAGTCATCATTTGGCAACTGTCAAAACAAATTAAAAAGGAGTAAAAAAAAAAAAAAAAAAAAGTTGAAATGGCAAATAATATGTTCTGTCATTACCGGTACAACATCGGTAGCCAATGGTTGAGAAGTGCTAGGAACGCCGATCAAAAATGACTTCACGTCATTAAAAGTAGTGGTGTTCCTTCCAACGGTGCCAGTACCAGATTTTCTCCCTAAGTGACGCCAATTACAATCACCGTGACTATGGTCCTCGTCTGCTACTCTACCAAGAGTCCCATCAACATTTCCTCGACCCATTTCGTTGGTCTTGGGATTAGAATTTTGCTTAGCAATTGTATTTTTCTTCGCTTTAACCATCTCTTGATTTGGTGAAGCCGAGTGCTTACTCCTTGGAATAGAATTTTCTTTGTCGGAGAAATAGCCTGCATAAAGCTGGGACCACTACTCCAAATAAGCCTTGGTAGTGGAACAAGATAGGAAATCAAAATGCACTGGTAACCTCAATACAGAACGGGTACCATCACGAACACAAGAATCCCAATGCTAAATAATGTTCTGTAAACTACCATCCCGAAGATCAACCTTAAATTTACCAGGGATGGCTTGAATAAAACCAAATTGCCTGCTAAACCTGTGAAGACTGTATGGCTCAATGACCATAACGAATGAACTTCGCAAAGTCAAATAGCTCGAGCAGATACTGATAAAATACTTAAAGTCTGAGTTAGAAAGATGACCATCATCAACCTGTGAGGACTATATGGCTCAATGACCATAGCGAACGAACTTTGCAAAGTCAAATAGCTCGAGCGGATACTGATAAAATACTCCAAGTCTGAGTTAGAAAGATGACCGTCATTAACCAATTCCTTGGGATTGCCCTCGCCATACGCCAAACGGTGCAAGGTCATATCTTTGCATGATCGAAATAAGTCATAGGCCTCTAACTCCTCAAAATGTTTAGCCATCCTCTCACCAACATATCTTGTCATTCGAGGCTTCAGAGCAGATTCAATACTAAAGTGTGTGTTGAAATGTTTTGCTAACCAAGCATAAACATAATGGATCGGGAAGATGGCGTCACACTTTCTAGGATCAGAAGAATAAGCAATTCTATTTAGCCCTTTGTAGATGCTAGCAAGTACAGGAATAACAAGGCTGAATGAACGACCACGAGCCATCATACTAGCAACCTTAAACAGCCCAGGTCTAATCAAGTCACCATCCCCACGGGTAGAACAAATTTGCACAACCAACAGAGAAGGAAAGATGACAGATTAGTCTCACCCTTTCCCGCACCAACAATCCCCAAGTCACTAAAGACTTTGTCTCCTTGCACAGTTCGAGACCGAGTTGTGTTAATAATACCAGAAGGGTTGCTAGTATCCTTAGGGCGTTAAGTCTTGTTTCTTGAAGCCCATTTGGTTAATTTATGGTATTTGACTTCCCCTTTAAACCAAATTTTTATCCAACTAGTAATCCTCAACACGTTCTTCGTCGACTTCTTACAAAGTCGATGGTAAACAAGAAATAAATATCCGCAACTGATAGGAAGAAGGAAATTTTGTCCCTCATATTGCCGGACAACTCTTGGTCATTCATCGTATATTGCATCCTTAATAGAAAGTCCACTAAGCTGATGCAAATCCCACAACGAGATAAACATTTTGTCTATGAAAATGTGAAGGGTATTAGTGAACGGAGACCAAAGTTCACAAAAGGCCCGCATAACACTATGTAGTCGGTCATACGTGGCATAAATTGCATCGTAAATGCAGCCTGTTGTAGTACCTCACGGTGTTGCCCCAGTGCATTCTCCAACCACTCCCAATGACTTCATGGTTAGATGACTTTAATAATAAAACCCTAGAGTGTGACAGACCTTCAATCAACTGACATGAAGTCTCACGAGCCCATTGCGCCAAATGAAAAGAACTATCAAGCGGCTTGAACTTCAAGCCCCAAGCACCAAGGAAAGAAGGGCGAATTGGAAGAGTAGTCCCCTCCTCAATAGCGTCACTAGAGTCCTCGAGAATGGTTAAGTATCCCTTCTTGAAAGTCTTGAAGTACACTATCACTGAGTGATAAGGCTAAACAATTATAAAAAAAAAATGCATATGTTGTGAAGAGACATATATAATATATGATCATGACATGAGTCAAAAAAAATCACCTATGGTCGAATGGGTGGTGGTGGTAGTGTACTTCACTAGCCCAATATCCAGGCGGCTAGCTCGATAGGTGCATTCCCCTACTTGAGTCAACCTAATCACCTATGGTTGAATGGGTAGTGGTGGAAGTGTCTACTTTACTAGCCTAATATCCAAGTGGCTAGCTTGATAGGCGTATTCCTCCACATGAGTCAAGACTAGTCACCCATGGTCAAATGAGTGGTGGTGGAAGTGTCTACTTCACTAGCCCAATATGCAAGCGGTTGGCTCAATAGGCGCATTCCTCCACATGAGTCTATGGTCAAATGGGTGGTGGTGGAAGTGTCTACTTTACTAGCCCAATATCCAAGCGGCTAGCTCAATAGGCGCATTCCTCCACATAAGTCAAACTAATCACCTATGGTTGAATGAGTGGTGGTGGAAGTGTCTACTTCACTAACCCAATGTACAAGCGGCTAGCTTGATAGGCGCATTTCCCCACATAAGTCAAATTAATCACCTATGGTCAAATAGGTGGTGGTAAAAGTGTCTACTTCATTAGCTCAATATCCAAGCGGCTAGTTCAAAAGACGTATTTTCCACATAAATCAAACTAATCACCTGTGGTCAAATGGGTGGTGGTGGAAGTGTCTACTTCATTAGCCCAATATCCATGTAGCTAGTTCGATAAACGCATTCCCCCATATGAGTCAAACTAATCACCTATGGTCAAATGAATGGTGGTGGAAGTGTTTGCTTCACTAGCCCAATATCAGAGTGGCTAGCTCGATAGGCGCATTCCTCCACATAAATCAAAATAATCAATTATGGTGAAAGGGTAGTGAGATATATTACTCAATTATTCTAACAAAATCATTATTCTTATGGCCAAAAAAAAAAAAAAAAACCGTCCAGTGCATTGATGCAAATAATTGGACTACACATATATGTAGGCCATCAAGTCATAGGTATTGTGCAAAAAAAAAAAAAGAAAAAAAAGTGCACTGGTGCAAACAAGGCATAGGTATGGTACATAAGTATGGTGATGCACATATTGTGCAAACAAGCAGCCAACTTATAACAACCCGAAAATTTAAGTTGTCCCTTAAATTTTATACCAGTATTATAGTTGTATGTGATAATATATTATTAAATAAATAATAATAAATATAGAATCTAATTTGGCATTGAATTATCAAATATGGGATTAATTAGGGATTATTATTTGGGGCCAAATTAACAGAAATATGGAACTATAATACTAGTTAGACCAAATTAAAGTTAAAGATAGCAAATAAATAAATATAAAAGTAAGAGTAAATAAATAATAATAATAATAATAATAATGGGTGTGGTAGTAAAATAAATAATTAATTTTCTGTTGGTATATGATATAATGTAATTTAATTAGGGATTAATTTATTTATATAGTTATATTAGAAAACTGTACCAGAGTATAATTATCTTAAATATTTATTAAGATAAGTATAAATCCTGGTGAGTTATGAGCAAATCTTCGAGCTGGCCACGTGTTGGCTGGATGATGCTTTTACCTCCCTATTATAGGGAGGAGTTGATCAACTCTGTGGGAAAGAAAAAGAGCAAGAGAGAAAGGAAGGAAAAGGAACTAAGAAAGGGAAAGGAAATATTGGAAGTTAAGAAGATCTTTGATAGTGGAAATAAAGAGTGAGATATTAATTTTAAGGTGAGTTATATTATACCTTGAATCACCATAATATATTTTACGTATGTTTTTAGTTATCATAATTCATTTTATACAAGTTATATTTTATAACTTATATTTATATTTTAATTACGTTGATTATTTTCTAAACTCTATTTGCTTAAAATGAAACCCATGGATATGTTTGTTTAACTTTTAATGATTATTTGACAATGATTTTGTAAATAATTATGTTTTGTAAGTACCACCACGGGAGTCTTACGCCTTGGGGGACTTAAATAACCATTGGCCTCTGTTTGATCACTTTGTGGCGTTCTATTGTCATGGATCTATTGACCTCTGTTCTGTGCGGAGATAAGTGCTACACTATTGTTGGAGTCACTTCTATAATCTGTACGAGCCACCTATTGAATCTGTACCTCTGTTCTGACTGTCACTCCTGTGACCTCTGTTCTGTTCTGTTCGGTACCGTGGTTATGATTATTTATTTACATAATCCCAGTTTTGCTACTTAAATGATTATTTGTTCAGACCAAGTTATCTTAATATTTTAGGTACATAACTATCTATGGTTATTTTGTGTCCTTTATACTCTTGACATAATATTTCTCACTCTGCCATGTGCTTATAACTGTTTACCAATTTTCAAGAAACAATCACTGTGTTTGGTTGTGGTTTTTTGAATATGGTTTTTTAAAAATTTTATACAACTTGTTTGGTTATTCTAAAAAATGAGTTATGTTTTCAAAAAAATAAATGAGATAGGTAGGCTTTAGTAGAATAGGTACATATAGGTAGGCTTTGAAAATGAGATAGGTAGGCTTTAATAAAATAGGTACATATAGGTACATGTATGTATGTATATATATATATATTTAAAAAATCTGAGAGAATGTTTTGATGTGATTTTTTTGTGTTTTTTTAATTGTTTCAATCATTAATTTGGAGGGAAATTTGAAATTGTAATGATATATTTTTTTGAAAACCAAACAAGCATTTTTTTTCAAAAAACAGTTTTCAAATCATTTTTTCAAAATTTTTTTCAAAAAACGGCAACCAAGCATGCTGAATGCAATTCAGAAATAACTTTTTGAAAGTCTTAGACGCGGGGCTGCGGAATAGACACACACATCACTTTTATGATATTTTTATATGTAAATATCAACCTTTTGGTCAATAAATTTTGTAATAAAAATAGAAGCTCCAATGATTATTTTGGTACCCTCACTTAAATATTATTTTCGCTCGCGTTTATTAATTTGTTCAAGAATTTGCCGGAGGTAATTTCAGTTACTGGCCATCACGATGCTTAACCCTTGGTACGGGGAGCGGGTCGTGACAAATGGTATCAGAGCAATGGTTTATAAAAAAAAAAAAAAAAAAAATCATCATTTGAGCATAGGACACACGCATATTGAAGAAGTAGGATAGCAGGTAATTAGTACCTAAATTTTATATTTTGTTAGTCGATTTAATTATATTATAATTTTATATGATTTTATATATATATGTATATATATTAAATTTTTTTTTGTGTGCCTAATTTGTGAAGGATATTAGATATAATTTATATTTGTTATAGTAAAAGAAGGAAAAAAAAAAAAAAAAAAAAAAAACAAAGGATGTTGAGCTCAAGCACCCACCAAAATTATAATATAATTAAATACATATAATTTCAAGTTCAGTATTCAAAAAAAAAAAAAAAAAATTCATTTCGACTTTTTAAAAGTGGATTCAAATTTTAAGAATACTAATTTTGAAACTATTTTCCATTATTGGAAAGTTCACAAATAAAAGAAATGGGAGTTCATCTCAAATTCCTTCAACTCCTGCATATGATTCTGTCATTTCACTTCCAGTCGTTTGTTTGATTGTGTCCTCCTTTTATTTTTATTTTTATTTTTTTTTCTCGGAAATAAAACTAATGAAAAGTTTTTAAAATCACTGATTATTTCTCATTTTGGCCCAAAACAATTTTTGAGAACTAGATAGTGAGTTGTTTTTGGTAAAGTTTTTTGTTGAGGTAATATTTTCTATTAGATTAATTATCTAATATATATTTATCAAAGTGCGCAGCAGATAGTTTACATATATGACAAATTTCGATGAAGAAATTTTTAAAAGGAATGAAGATTGTAACAACCCGAAAATTTAAGTTGTCCCTTAAATTTTATACTGATATTATGATTGTATGTGATAATATATTATTAAATAAATAATAATAAATACAGAATCTAATTTGGCATTGGATTATCAAATATGAGATTAATTAGAGATTATTATTTGAGGCCAAATTAACAGAAATATAGAATTATAATACTAGTTGGACCAAATTAAAGTTAAAGATAGTAAATAAATAAATATAAAAGTAAGAGTAAATAAATAAATAAATAAATAATAATAATAATAATAATAATAATAATAATAATAATAATAATAATGGGTGTAGTAGTAAAATAAATAAATAATTTTTTGTTGGTATACGATAGAATGTAATTTAATTAGGGATTAATTTATTTATATAGTTATATTAGAAAACTGTACCAAAGTGTAATTATCTTAAATATTTATTAAGATAAGCATAAATTCTGGTGAGTTATGAGCAAATCTTCGAGCTGGCCACGTGTTGGCCGGATGATACTTTTACCTCCCTATAAATAGGGAGGAGTTGATCAACTCTGTGGGAAAGAAAAAGAGCAAGAGAGAAAGGAAGGAAAAAGAACTAAGAAAGGAAAATGAAATATTGAAAGTTAAGAAGATCTTTGATAGTGGAAAGAAAGAGTGAGGTATTAATTTTAACGTGAGTTATATTATATCTTGAGTTACCATAATATATTTTACGTATGTTTTGACTTACCATATTTATTTTATACAAGTTATGTTTTATAAATTATTATAAATTATATTAAAATTTCAATTACGTGGATAAATTATTGAACTCTATTTGTTAAAATGAAACCCATGGATATATTTGTTTATATTTTAAAGAATATTCGACAATAACCTTATAAACAATTATGTTTTGTAAGTACCACCACGGGAGTCCCACGCCTTGGGGGACTTAAATAACCATTGGCCTCTGTTTGGTCACTTTGTGACCCTCTATTGTCATGGATCTATTGACCTCTGTTCTGTGCGGAGAAAAGTGTTGTGCGGAGATAAGTGCTGCACTATTGTGTGAGCTACCTCTATAATTCGTACGAGCCACTTATTGAATCTGTACCTCTGTTCTGACTGTCACTCATGTGACCTCTGTTTTGTTCTGTCCGGTACCATGGTTATGGTTATTTATTTACATAATCTCAGTTTTGCTACTTAAATGATTATTTGTTCAGGCTAAGTTATCTTAATATTTTAGTTACATAACTATCCATGATTATTTTGTGTCCCTTATACTCTTGGCATAATATTTCTCACTCTGCCATGTGCTTATAGCTGTTTACCAATTTTCAAGAAACAATGTAATTCAGAAATAGCTTTTGGAAAGTCTTAGACGCGGGGCTACAGAATAGACACGCACAATACTTTTATGATATTTTTATATGTAAATATCGGCCCTTTGGTCAATAAATTTTGTAATAAAAATAGAAATTTCAATGATTATTTTGGTACCTTTACTTAAATATTATTTTCGTCGCGTTTATTAATTTATTTAAGAATTAACCGAAGGTAACTTCAATTACTGACTATCACAATATTTAACCCTTGAATACAGGGAGCGAGTCGTGACACAACTACTAAAGAGGTCAAAGATTGTTCAATGCATGTGATACGCATGGCGTAGGTATGCAACATAGGTTTGTGCTGGTCATGCTCACAATATTATAATGAATATTATATATAGATATTTATGAAAGTCTTACCTTGAGAGGTTCAAGGTGACAGTCAAGCTTATCAACGTGGCTTGAATTGAAGGATAATAACCAACGACACGGCGGCAGCAAGGTCTAAAGGCGCTCATCACCAATCAATTAAATAGGGAGCTCTATAGGTTGCGCAAATAATAATCTATATGAGGAGAAAAAAGATGTTCAGTGTTCACGAAAAAATTAAAAAATAAGCATGACCAAATTAAAATTCTCACTTCATGAACATGATCAATCTACTTCAAATATCACCTTTGATGTTAGTAAGTAAGCATCAAACTAGAATCTTGAATTAGAGACAATTTATAGACACTTAAATTTTCACATGTCTTGATCACCGTCTGATTAATCAAGGAAAATAAATTTTCTTGATTGGTAAAAATTAAGATGGTTAAAATTTTCAAATGGATATGGGTCCTATTAAAATTATGAATTTTAACCCATTTTAAATTATGAGTCACACCAAAAGAAAAGTAAACCTATTTTAACAATTGGGTTAACCCAAATGTGTAGGGCCCATGAAAATATTTTTTCAAAATTTTGTGGAATAATTTAAATTCAAATTTAAATTTAAATTTGAATGCAAATCATGTCCATAAAATAAGAAACAAATTGCTTGTTTCTTGGAAATTAGAGTCAATTTTGGGGTTTCCAAAATTAACCCTCCCCTCCTAAGCCTATAAATAGAGGCTCTCATTAGGGAGAAGGGACACATTCTTTGGCTAATGGTCTTGCAAGCTCCTAAGCAATCTCGAGACTCTGCCAAATTCTCTTTTTAAAATTCTCTCTAAAGTTCCTCAAACTTAGAAGAAAGGATTATCAAGCACTCCAAACTTGTGCTAATCCTTTCAAGTTACAATACAAATTTTGTCTCTCTTTTCAAAAAGATCATTTCAAGACTCGTTCGAGATCAAGTCGTTCAAGCCCTTGATTAAGCCTTTTTTTCTCAAAATTTCTCCATTCGAAGACTTGAAGAAATCCATCAACTTGTTCGATTCAACAACAAGCTTCTACAGTTATTGGATTGCAACCCATTTCAGAGATTGAATCAGAGGATTTGTTCTTTTGTAATAGAGCAAACCACAGAGAATTGTACCCATTTATCATAATCAATAAAATTAATTATTTGTGAATTTATTTCACGTCTTAAACACAAATTTCGTATCCTGTAATTAAGACGCGAAATAAATGCAAAAATAATTAATTTTTATTGATTATGATAAATGGGTACAACTCTTTGTGGTTTGCTTTATTACGAAAGAACAAATCCTTTGATTCGATCTTTGAAATGGGTTGCAATCCAACGGCTGTAGAAGCTTGTTGTTGAATCGAACAAGTTGATGGATTTTTTCAAGTCTTTGAATAGAGAAACTTGGGGAAAAAAAAGCTTGATCAAGGGCTTGAACGGGGAATACGTCTATCGAGCTGGCCGCTCTGATATTGGGCTAGTGAAGTAGACACTTCCACCACCATTCATTTGACCATAAGTAATTAGTTTGACTCATGTGGGGGAATGCGTCTATTGAACTAGCTGCATGGATATTGGGCTAATGAAGTAGACACTTCGACCACCACCCATTTGACTACAAGTGATTAGTTTGATTTATGTGGGGAATGCGTCTTTCGAACTAGCCACTTGGATATTGGGCTAATGAAGTAGACACTTCCACCACTATCCATTTGACCACAGGGGATTAGTTTGACTTATGTGGGGGAATGCATCTATCAAGCTAGCCGCCTGTACATTGGGCTAGTGAAGTAGACACTTCTACCACCACCCATTCGACCATAGGTGATTAGTTTGACTTATGTAGAGGAATGCGCCTATTGAGCTAGCCACTTGGATATTGGGCTAGTGAAGTAGACACTACCACCACCCATTTGACCATAGGTGATTAGTCTTGATTCATGTAGAGGAATGTGCCTATTGATCCAATTGCTTGGTTATTGGGCTAGTGAAGTAGACACTTCTACCACCACCTATTTGACCATAGGTGATTAGTCTTGACTTATGTGGAGGAATGCACCTATCGAGCTAGCCATTTGGATATTGGGCTAGTGAAGTAGACACTTCTACTACCACCCATTCGACCAAAGGTGATTAGGTTGACTCAAGTGGGGGAATGCGCCTATCGAGCTAGTTGTTTGGATTTGGATATTGAGCTAGTAAAGTAGACACTTCCACCACCACCCATCTAACCATAGGTGATTAGTCTTGACTCATGTGGAGGAATGTGCCTATCGAGTTAGCAGCCTGGATATTGGGCTAGTGAAGTAGACACTTTCACCACCACTTATTCGACCATAGGTGATTTTTTTTTTACTCATGTCATGATCATACATTATATATGTCTCTCCACAACATATGCATTTTTTTTTTAATTGTTTGGCCTTGTCACTTAGTGATAGTGTACTTCAAGACTTTCAAGAAGGGATACTTAACCATTCTCGAGGATTCTAGTGACACTATTAAGGAGGGACTACTTTTCCAATTCGCCCTCCTTTCCTTGGTGCTTGGGGCTTGAAGTTCGAGCCGTTTGATAGTTCTTTTCATTTGGCGCAATGGGCTCGTGAGACTTCATGTCAATTGGTTGAAGGCTTGTTACACTCTAGGGTTTTATTATTAAAGTCATCTAACCATGAAGACATTGAGGATCTTAGTTCATTTTCTACCCTTGGGAGTACAGTTCGGGCTTAGAAGGTGGCGTGGGGCACTATTTTCAAGGCCATAGCAGAACCTTCTTTTTGTGAAGGATATTGGGAGTGGTTGGAGGATGCACTAAGGCAACACCGTAAGGTACTACAACAGACTGGCATTTACGATGCAATTTATGCCTCATTGTTCTCGTATGACCGACTACATAGTGTTATGCGGGCCTTTTGTGAGCTTTGGTGCCCGTCCACTAATACCCTTCACACTTTCATAGGCGAAATGTCTATCTCGTTATGGGATTTGCATCAGCTTGGTGGACTTTCTATTAAAGGGTGCAATATACAATGAAGTGGTGCCAAATGCCTAAGAGTTGGCCGGCAATATGAAGGACAAGAATTTTCTTCTTCCTGTCAGTTGTGGATATTTATTTCTTGTTTACCGTCGACTTTGTAAGGAGTCGAAGAAGAATATGGTGAGGATTACTACCTGGATAAAATTTTAGTTTAAAGGGGAAGTCAAGTGCCATAAATCAACCAAGCGGGCTTCGAGGAACAAGACTCAACGCCCTAAGGATACTAGCAACCCTTTTGGTATTATTAACACAACTTAGTCTCGAACTATGCAAGGAGACAAAGCCTTCAGTGACTTAGGGATTGTTGGTGCAGGAAAGGGTAAGACTTATCTGTCAGCTTTCCTTGTCTGTTGGTTATGCAAATTTGTTCTACCCCGTGGGGATGGCGACTTGATTAGACCCGGGGTGTTTAAGGTTGCTAGTATGATGGCTCGTGGTCATTCATTCAGCCTTGTTATTCCTGTACTTGCTAGCATCTATAAAGGGCTGAATAGAATTGCTTCTTCTTCTGATCTTGGAATGTGTGACGCTATCTTCCTGATCCATTATGTTTATGCTTGGTTAGCAGAATATTTCAACACACACTTTAGTATTGAATTTGCTTTGAAGCCTTGAATGACGAGATATGCTAGTGAAAGGATGGCTAAACATTTTGAGGAGTCACAGGCCTATGACTTATTTCGATCATGCAAAGATATGACTTTGCACCGTTTGGCGTATAGCGAGGGCAATCCCAAGGAATTGGTTGATGATGGTCATCTATCTAACTCAGACTTGGAGTATTTCATCAGCATTCATTTGAGCTATTTGACTTTGCGAAGTTCATCCGCTATGGTTATTGAGCCATACAGTTCTCACAGGTTTAGCAGACAATTTGGTTTTATTCAAGCCATCCCTGGTAAACTTAAGGTTGATCTTCGGGATGTTAGTTTACAGAACATTATTCAGCATTGGGATTCTTGTGTTTATGATGCTACCCATTCTGTATTGAGGTTACCAGCGCATTTTGATTTCCTATCTCGTTCAATTACCAAGGCTTATTTGGAGTGGTGGTCCCAACTTTATGCAGGCTATTTCTCCGACAAAGAAAATTCTATCCCAAGGAGCAAGTGCTCAGCTTCACCAAATCAAGAGATGGTTAAAGCGAAGAAAAATACAATTGCTAAGCAAAATTCTAATCCGAAGACCAACGAAATGGCTTGAGGAAGTGTTGATGGGACTCTTGATGGAGTAGCAAACAAGGACCATAGTCACGGTGATCGTAATTGGCACTGTTGGATGGAACACCACTCCTTTTAATGACGTGGAGTCATTTTTGATCGGCGTTCCAAGCACTTCTCAACCATTGGCTACCGATGTTGTACCGGTAATGACAGAACATATTATTTGTCATTTCAATTTTTTTTTTTTTTACTCCTCTTTAATTTGTTTTGATAGTTGCCAAATGATGACTTTGATTTGGCATATGGCAATGAGGATATGAGACTTCTTGATGAGTTCTCAGATAATGAAGAATCAGTTCATGGGCTATCAGCCTTTGATCTAGTGATTGGTTGTAAGAGTTGTCTTTCAGTTGACCCAACTCCAACTGTCCGAACTTCTTCCTTAGCTACTCCTCTTACATTGAGTCAAGTTGCACCTTTTGTGACTTCTACCATTGATACGAGAAGCATGATGCTTAATGCTCGTCGCTCAGCAGCTTCAATACTTGATAACCATATTAAAGGCTTATTGAGCAAAACTCCTATTCAAAAAGTTTCAGCATTGGGCCCAAAGCTCTAAGAGCTTTATGATGAGCTTTCAAAGCTTCAGATAGACTATTCTCAGTTACAAAGCCAGATTGAAAAGTACGTACAAAATGCTACTACGTACATCTCTATGAAACAACATTTGCTCAAGGAATGACTTTAGAGCTACAGGATCAATGTTTGGCGGATGTCAGTTAACGTGTTACTCATGCTCTAGCTCTTGAGAATGAAGGAATTGAGCAGGTTCACTTGCTGAAGTCTCATTTGGATAGCCTTGCAGCAAAGAAGACAGAATTGTTAAAGGTGTTAGAACATTTAGATGAACAATCACAACAACTAGAGACTATAATTAGTGTTGCTAAATTTGAAGTAGTTCAAAGGCGAGCCATTGTTTCTACTTTAAGGGAAGACCAAGCTACAATAAAAGCAGCTGAGGTGATAAGAAGGGAGGATATCGAAGTCGCCAACAAATTGGAGCAACTCTTGAAGGTTGAACAAGGCGAGATCCAAAGTTTATCATGGTTTCCATGATTTATTTATTTATTATCTTCTTCTTTTTTCATTTTTATTTTAATGAAATATAGCTTGAAACCAAATACTTTATTATAAAATAATTGCTCTAGCAAACACTTTATTTATGAAATAAATATTATAGTTCGAAGCAAAATACTCTTATTGTAAAGCACATTTGGTTTATTGATTTTTTAGCCGTTCAAAGTTTATACTCATCCAGGCCAGGAGTAGAACAATTTTTTATTTTTATTTTTTATATATATTTTTAAGAACTTTATTTCATATGGGCCAAAAGCATCATGCAGTTTATGCTCATGTGATTAGGAGTGTTACATTCTCATGGATAGTAGTTTAGGAACTTGCCATTGATTGGGCTAACTCTAATACCTTTTTCATCAACAATTTTGTATGCTCCATTAGTGTAAAATTCAGTCACCATGTATGGACCATTCCACTTGGACAAGAACTTGTTGCCAGTTCGATGGGTAGTGATGATTGGTCTTCGAACAACTAACACCAATTCTCCAACTTGAAAAGACCAGGGTCTGACCTTCTTATTGAAAGCTCTGGAGATTCGAGCTTGGTAATACTCAAGTTTTTGTTGTGCTTCCAATCTCTTCTCATCCAATGTTTCTAACTCAGCAAGGTGTAGTTTTGCATTCTCATCATCAATGAGACCTTCCTGTATAGCTATCCTTTATGAAGGAATCTGTTGTTCCAAAGGAAGAACCGCTTCAACACCATACACAAGAGAGTATGGGGTGGCTTGTATTGGGTACGATGTGTTGTACGGTATTCCCAGAGTGCTTCTCCAATTCTTTCATGCCAATCTCGCTTTGATTTAGCAACTACCTTTTTCAATAGGTTGCCCAAAGTTTTGTTAAATGCCTTTGCCTGTCCGTTGGCAGGTGCATTATACATTGAGCAATTGCGTTGCTTAAATCCAAACCTTTCACAAAGTTTGTCCATTAGATTGTTGTAGGAAGGCTTTCCGTTATCTGTGATGATGTAGCGGCGTACACCATACCAATAAATAATGTGGGATTTGATGAAGTCAACCACAGTTTCCTTCTTGACTTCTTTAAGTGGGACAACTTCAGCCCACTTGGAGAAGTAATCTGTGGCGACCAAGATGTATAAGTGGCCTGCAGAAGACTTGGTCAATAGGCCAACTACATCTAGACCCCATGCATCAAATGGCCAAGAAGAAATTGTCTGGTATAAAGGTTTTGGTGGTTGATGGATAAAGGTTGCATGAAACTAGCAAGGTTGACACTTTCTTAAGTAATCCAAGCAATCTTTAACCATCGTAGGCCAATAGTAACCCATCCTTTTTACTCCAAAGTGAAGTTTAGGACCAGATTGATGTGCTCCACATATCCCGGAATGGGCTTCTTCCATGGCTTGTTGAGCTTCGTCATCCCCTAGGCAACGAAGAAAAATTCCTTCAAATGATCGTCAGAATAAAGTTTCCTTGTAGTAGATGAATCGAGGAGCTTGACGTCTTATTTCAATTCTATGGCGAGTATCATCTAGGAGCTTCCTGTGTTCAAGGTAGTTTATAATTGGCATTCTCCAATCGTTGACTTCGATGGCTAGTATTGAAATTGCGTTTGTTTCTACAAGGCAACATTCCAACAATTATGGCAATACCCATCGTTGGCATACAAGGACACTAATTTGTTCACCTTCTAACAATGCCAGTGTAGTTGCTAGATTGGCAAGTTATAGCTCGACTTTTCGCGCCCCCTTTCGAAAGACGAATAAGCCCTACAGTATCGGACTCCCGCAGTTCTAACTCTGATTCCATAAGTGCAATGTAAAATAGATAATCACCAAAGAGTCCCAATCTGACAAATCTTTTTGGAAAATCGATTTTGAATCAAATTACCAAAAATGGACTATTTTTCCAAATACAAAGTTGCCACCTAAATGTTTTTGAGAAATTTAGGAAACCCATGACTCATGCCAAAGGTCACGTGTCCGTCATCACCAAGATTGTCTCGGCTCGGGAACTTAGTTACGAGAGGGGGAAGTCATGAATTGAGCACCCCCGCTCGCCCGATCAAAGATCAGCCTCTACTAATCATGATATGAATCTTATCTACATTATATGCTCTTGTTTCGGTTATTAGGCTAGCATTACTATATGATGCGTACACATACGAGTATAGACTAAATTTGCAAGAATTAGAACACTTCGATTCATTTTTGTTTTGAAAATTGTTTCGAATATGTACCACTTGAAAAAGTGATCGCATATGAACATTTACTCAAATTATTCCAATTCAAGCAATTAGTCTTTATCCACAGGCATTCAAACAATTTATCATTTAAGCATTTAGCCTCATGGTAAGCATGTTAGACATGGTAACAATCACACGCATGCAATATGCTAAAGCGAGTAAAGACTCACTTAGTACTCCAAGCCAAAAAAGATTTAAAAGTTAGAATAATGCATGATCCCTAACTATGCGATATGACTAATGCAACACATGCAATATGCAATTAATAGGCTAGGCTACTAATATGGCATATAAATCAATTTGATAGCATGTAGTCTAAGCACGTATTCAAATAAGTATTAAACTACCAATGCGAGTTAGAATGATGAACCGAGCCTTGGTGCATGCAATACAAGTGGATACAAATCATGGAGTATGCTAAATGAAACATGATGCTTTAAACCAACCAACGTAAGCAGTTAAATAAAAGGGAAAAAGACATAGGGTTGGAAGACATACACATTATTACAACATTGCGCCCTCACACGGGAGAGTCCGAATGAACTAACTAGCTAACTAAGCTAATTATTACAAAACAAATTAAATTAGCTAAACTACTTAACTAATTACTACAAATCGAATTAATTAACTAATCTAGCTAATTAAAATAATTACAACACGAGGCAAATTAGTTATTCTAACTAATTAATTACAAAGCTACTATGTTAACAATACCAATATTGTTACAACACAAATCCTGAGGCTTAATGGAAGGCTCTTGCATGGATACGATTTCCACTCGAAAAAGTCACCCTTTCTACTGCTGAATGCCTTTGTTGCACAGTAGAACACATGCACTGATTTCCAACTCCAGACCAACTCTGTTCTGCCTCAGAAGAACATTGCTTGATTTTGCACTGGTGGCCGACAGAGGGCCTGCCTGCCGTCCACTAAAGGTGGCCTATCGGCCACAAAAGATGGCCTGCTGGCCACCAATAGGGGCCTACCAGCCACTGATGACAGAATTTCCCTACTGTAACAGAGAGCAAATAGAGCAAGGACAGTGTATTCTCAAGGGTTTGTTTGTACAATTTACGCCTCCTTATCATGAACAGATCAAAGGAATAGTAAGCTTGGTTCACAAACCATCAATCTATGCAATTTCATTGCATGATGGCCTATGAACCAAAGGTGCAAGTTCAATAAATGCAAGAAAACAAGACTCTCAAAACCACCTCCCTATCATGAAAAATCAAGGGAATTAGTTGACAATGAATCTTGAACCATTTTCATCACTAATGAGTATGAAACAATTCAAGACTCAAGGGTTCAATTAACGTCCGATTGAACCCTAATAAGTTATTATCATGCACCCTTTTTAGCCTCAATTTTATTATTTCATTTTAATTACCAACCATTCTTTAGTCAATTGAGTCCAAAAGGTGAAGTTAAGTCCTCTAATGGAAAGAGGGCTCAAACCAAGAGTTACTTTGGGCATGAAAGAGATATCATACTGTTGGTAATGAATCCCAAAGAGATTAAACCATTAAGCATGACATCTCAATCTCATGCTCAAACAAACAAGTTGTTTGAAACCACTTTCAAAGCAAAACAAAAGCCAAGAAATGAGGGAGGTTGCAGAGGTGATTAAGAGTGATCACAAGTATGGAAAGCCATAAACAAATGCAATCAACTCAAATAAGGTGGTGTCTAAGGCCTAAAACACCAAACTCATGAGGACACTTACACTATAAGCATGCAAAACAAAGCTCAAATGTAACAAACACTTAAAAATAGTCCTAAAACAGTGCTAAATAAGTCCTAAAACATGCTAGAATCAAGACAAAAATAGCTAGAATAATAAGCTAAAACATGAAGCATGTTAGGCTAGTAAGCAAAACATAAGGAAGGGAGGCTAACCCCTCCAATTTTGGACTTCAAAAACATGATTTTAGCCACTGAAATAACTCTAAAAATTAGTATTTAAAAGCTCAAAGATACTGAGAAGGTGGGAAACACAAGGGCAAAGGCCTTAGAAATAAAGTGTAAAGAAGGGCTATTAACCCCTCTACCTTTAAACCACAAGTTTCAGTCCAAAAATACAGATTTTAAACAGTCTAAAAAAAAGTAGAAAAGATGGAAAACAAGTGGTGTAAAGATGGTACAAAGTCAAGAGAAGGTATACCTCTTGAAGAAGAATGAACCCTTAAGTCATAAAGCAACAATTTCACACTCTCAAGTGCTTTAAGAGCTCAAATTCAAGCTCAAATCACCTCAGCAAGAAGCTCTCTAGGTTTGGTTTAGAGTGTTTGGGCAAAGGCTATGCAAGATGCAAGAGAGAGAGAATTGTAGAGAGAGGATATTTTTGCTCTCAAAATTTTTCTGACCTTGAAATATGATAGAGAGGTCATCTATATAGAAAAACATGTTAGTATCTCAGAAATATCAAGATAGAAACAGCTGGAGCAGTGTGGAAACAGCTGGCACAAATATCTGCAAAAATCTGCTTTTTGACATCAGTGGCCGACAGGCCACCATTACTGGCCGGCAGGCCACCAATGGGTCAATCCACTCAAAAAGGGGCAAAATGTTCAGCACTGGCTGGCAGGCCATATAACAACCCTGATCTCTGATTTATGTTAATTCATGGTTAAATAAGCCTAAACGGTAATTAAGGTGAAATTTTGAATTTATTGCATGTTTGTGATGCCTTAATGTGCTTATATCTGTTTATCGCAGAAATATCTGTTTTTGTTTTTGTTTCGTTCTATGAATTAAAGGCCTTATCGGCATCCGACCATGAAATTAACTTGATTTATGTGTTATTTGGAATTTTTAGAAATTTACGGTGGGTTCAATTAAAAATCGATTCGGAACGAATTAAATTAGTCTAATTAATGCTCATTTGGTTAGAATAAGCCAAGGTTAATTAAGCTTCATTAAACAAGCCTAAATAAGGCTTATATGAGTCCAGCCACTCAACTACACACTCTCATTTTCCTCACTTTTGAGACTCCAAACATGAGAGAGAGAGAGAGAGAGAGAGAGAGAGAGAGAGAGAGAGAGACCAAGAGAACAAGTGAGATGAACAAGGGAATGAGGAAAATTGCTAGAATTGTTGGGAATTGAAGAGAATTTTGAAGTTTAATCCTCTACACTTGTGAAATCAAAGTTTAAGGTAAGACTTCAAGCCTTTAGTCTTGCTTTTGAATTGGTGAGTTCATGAGTACAAGAGAATTGAGTTGAAATTGAGTTAGAATTAAAGAGAAATGAACCATATCATGCATGCATGCTCATTTCATCATAATTTGAAGTTGTTTTCAAAGAATTCCCTCTTGCATGTCCTCATTTTGACCTTGGTTTGAGAATTCAACATATTTTTGAGTTAGACACCTCATTGGATCATGTTTTGGAAGCTTGGAACTTACACCTTTACATGCATGATGTATATAGTTATGTTTTCAAAGAATTGGGTTTGGTTTTGCATACATCACATGCTCTTGAACCTTGATTTTGTGGAATTGATTTTGAATTCACCATGTTTTCCAAGTTTACAAGAGTTTCCTCAAGTTTTTGGCCCAAGAAACCATAAATTGCAACTTTGGGGTTGAATTTGAAATTTGGAAGCAAATCTGGAAATTCCAAAATTTTGCTTCCACGCTTGAGCGACAGATCCTGTGCTCGAGCGACCACCTTCATTTTCACACTTTCGCTCGAGCGACCAAAAGTTGGCTCGAGCGTAAAATGCATGCTCCCAGAAGTTTGCGTGTTTTGCAGACTGCTCGAGCGACAGAAGTTACGCTCGAGCGAGGGTATGAGTCTCATGCTCGAGCGAGCGTTGAGCGAGCATCGAGTGGAAAAATCAAGCAACCAGCACTTTTGCAAAAGTTTACAGACCGCTTGAGTGACTACTCACATTTTGCATGTCCGCTCGAGCGAATGAAGTTGCACTCGAGTGAGGACCTATTTTCAGCAAGTTTTGTTAAGTGTTTTCAAGTGTATTTTAGCATCCTCATTGTATCCTAGGCATTCCTAGGCCAAGATGAAGATACAATAATGGGGATAAGAAGTAGAAACACACTAAGACAAGAAAGAACCAAGTTAATGATTCCGGGTGTGTAATTCAGTACGTATTCATTCTGTATTTGTGTAGGTCACGCGCCACAAGATATCTGAATTGCCTACTCTGTCCGTTTACGTAGAGCCATTTGTTATCTGTGAGTAATAACTTAGTGAAGCTATGTTCAAGTTAAATTATTTTCTACATGTGGAACAAGAGCTATTTTACGAAATATTATGTTTTGTACTATGAATGATTGTCCAATTCTGACAAATATTTGTGACATTAAATCTGTGATTCAAGTATGCTATTTGTACCTGGACCGGTGGTTGCTTATGGAACTGACAAGTTATTTGTACCCGGTTGGAGGTTCCTTTATGGAACTCACGTTATCCGTTTCTTGTCTGGAGTTTCCTTTAAGGAACTGACAAGTTATCTATATCCAACCAGAGGTTCCTTATGGAACTGACAAGTATAACCTTTGATGTTCTGTATGAGATCTATTAGCTCTAATGGATGAGCCATGTAAGATTAAGCATGAACTCTGATTTCTGTATCTGCTCAGAACAAGAATATGAATGTGAATCTGTTTCGATATGAACTCTGGTTTCTAAATTAGTTATGGGACCTCATTCATTTAACCCTTTACTCTGTTATTATTCATTGGGCTCTCGTTCATTATTTATTTATGTATGTAGGTGAGTAGGCTCGTGACTAGACTTAAGATGTTGCCTGAAAGATTTTGTGTTTGTCAGCTACCTTTTGCACCTCTCGAGAAGGTTCTAGACTAAGTCAAGTCTCGTGGCCGTGTTTTGTGAATGTTTAAGACTTTGTTCCTTTTGATTTACGAACAAAATTTCCGTTTATATGTACATGGGATGGCGTATAACTACTGTATCTTTTGATGTCACGTGTATGTTTAGAAAGTTTAAGATTATCTGTCCCATGTATGTTTGCACAACTCAATGGACTATTTATATTTCTGTATATTGCTTCCTCAGCCCTAATTATAAGTCTATCTGTTAAGAGGCCTTTGGTAATCCAAGGATTATTGGCTGGTTACGATGCTAAACCTAGAGGGGAGGGTTTGGGTCGTGATAGGCCACTAGCAAGGGCCAGCAGGCCACATCAGTGACTGGCCACAAAAATCTGTTTTTAGGCCCGATTTGTTCCGGGGTTAAGGTGCACTCGGGTATTAACACTCTCCTTTTGCGCTCTAACTTTTGCCAAGGCCGCCCTTTCAAGTTTTCAACCTTGCAAGCTCTTTTTCTCTTTTCTTTTTTCTTTGAATTTTTGTTCTTTTTCTTTTCTTTTTGCTTCTTTTCTTCTATTTTTTTTTTGTTCCTTTTTTCTTCTTTTTTTGTCTTGCTCTAACTTTTGCCTGGGTCGCTCTTTCGGGTTTTTGGCCCAGTGAGCCTCTCAAGGATAGAAAAGTTAACTTGTCCATGTTGATTGGCCGTAGGATCTCTAAGCCATCTAAATCCATGAGAATGGCTGTTGTTGCTGACTAAATAGTCTTGATGATGTAAGAGCCCATCCCATTGGGTCTGAATTTGCCCCTAGTGTCATGGATAGGAACTTGATTGTCCTTCAGCGATAAATTTTCTTATCTCAGATTTTGGGATTTGGCTTTCTTGTCGATCTCCATTGGCTTGGGAAATGACACAATTTTGACTCTTCTAGCATTTCTGACATTTTTGCCCCTAGTTTAAGGACTGCTTCTAATCCAGCTATGCAAGCTTCCTTTGATCACATCTGACCTCATTGCCCTAGTTCAAGGGCTGCTTCAAATCCGGCCATGCAAGCCTCACATTGTGGTTGATTGTTTGAGCATTCTGCATCAAGGGTCGAGTCTCGAGGCCGAGAGTGATCCTATGCTGTACAATCTTAAGATCAATTCCAGGCATGTCTTCGTAGGACCACGCAAAACATTTTTTGAAATCTTTTAATAAAGCTACTAGTTACTTATGCTCTTCTAAAGACAATGTAGAACCAATCTGGATCAAGCCAGGATCCTTCTCAGTACTCACATTAACAAACATGATCTTATTCATTAAGGACTTAGCACGCCTCTCTTTCTCTCAATCGATCAAATTTTTGCAAATCTCGAGGAATTCCTTCCTCTTTGTTTTCACCACAGTTTCGGAAACAGTTTTGAGAAAAACTTTGGTCAATGCAATGATTTAAAGGCACAGTAGAAGTAAGTGGAAAAGTACTGTCATTTCATTCAGATCTTCTGGCGCAGTTGGCTCAATGGTAGAAACAGACTCAAAGAGTGAAAAAGACAAACAAAACAAGACAATGATGTGATGTCCGAGTTAACATGCCCGAAATCACCTGACTCTAACATAACAAGACTGACTCAAAACAACAAGATTGACTCAATACCCAAGTCCGAAAGTAAAATAAACAGCATTTTCAAAGTGCTAAAAAGTGCGTGCCATCTACTATATCTGGAGTAAAATGAGCGCCATCAGTAGGTGGTTTATCCCCGATCACATAGTCACATTATCCCCCCAGTTCATCAATCCAGTGCTGATAGATTTTGTAGGACCTGGTGGAGTGATGACCTTATTGTCAATCAGATCTTGAACTTCATGGCGAAGACAAAAACAACCGTCAGTGTCATGGCCGATTTGTTGATGGAATGCACAGTACTTGGCAGCATTATACCTGGATGGAAGGGGATCAAGGAGAGGCTGAAGGTCAAGGGGTTTGAAATGGCCTTGCCCTATGAGGATTTGGAGAGCTTTGGACAAGGTCATGTAAAGGGGATTAAAAGTGTGGTTACCAGTCTTGACAGGATTGACAGAGGGGTTGGCAGGTGTTGACTGGGTTTAATGACCTCTTATGGGTGTAGGATTGGAGCTGAAATGGATGTTTCTGGTATGGCATCCCTTTTCCGGACTTGCCCCTTGATTCGAAATGCTCCCAACTTGAGTGACAAAAGTGTCATCTTGTAGACGTCCCCCGAACGCCCCGGGAGGATGACTCCCGTTCGGTTCACATTGGGTTCACTACAGTTCAAAGGACTCAATTCGTCACGGTTCTAAATCTGAACCAAAGAGTCCAACTCTGGCAAATCGTTTTGAAGAAAAACAGATTTTGAAAAGAAGTGCCAAACATGGACTGCTTTGCCAGATTACAGAGTCGCCACCTAAATATTTTAAAATGGGGAAATTTAGGAAACCCTGACTCGGTGCCGAAGGCCACGTGTCCGTCATCACCAAAGTGATCTTGGCTCGGGAGCTTGGGTACGATCGGGGAAGGTCAGCTATGAGCACCCCCTCTCGCCCGGTCCGAAGACCGGCCTCTACTAACCGTGATATCTTATTTTGAAAACGTTATATGTTCTTATTCCGATTATTAGCCTAGAATTACTACGTTATGCGCACAGCAAACAAGTATAGACCAAATCGCCTAAGTTGGAACAAAACGTTTTATGTTTATTTTAAAAATGTTTTGCTACTCGCAAGTAGGCTAAAATGCAGGTTTTGCCACCCTCAAGTGGGCTTTTATAAAAGAAGGTTTTGCCACTATCTAGTGGGCTTAAAACTCACAGTTTTAATGCATTGTCCCAATTTAGGTAATTCAACCTCCATCCACAGGCATTCAAGCAGTTATATCACATAAGCAGCTAGCCTCATGGTAATCATGCTATTATGGCAACACTCACACACATGCAAGGATGCTAAAGCATAAAAGCTCACCTAGTACTCCAAGCCAAAACAGAAGCTCATTAGAAATCCATGTATGGACCTAAGCATACTGAAATGTCTAATGCAACACATGCAAAGATGTAATCGAGGCAGGCTCGGCTATCCTAATCATGGCATGTGAAGTGCTACAAGTAACACGTATTCAATTTGGAAATTGAAATACAATGCAGTTTGTATGATGTACCGAGCCCGGTGCATGTAAACAAATGCATGGATGCACGCATGCATTGCATAAGGTATGCTAAAATAAATATGCCCTAATCTACCATCATAAGCAGGTAAATAAAAGGGAAGAAAGAAGTGGAGGTTGGAAGACATGCACACCACGCACACACACTTATTACAGATACGCCCTCACTCGGAGGGACCAAAAGAATATACAGGCCGAATAAATAATACTGAATTACTTATTACAAAACCTCTAATCTAATTAAATTAAATGCAAAGAAGAGATGGCCGCGGCCCCCGCCTCGGGATGCGTGTGATGATGCATGCTCGAGCCCGTCTTGCCCGGGAACCCACACCATGCCACTATTGCCTCTGTTTTTACTGCCCTGCTTCTCTTAGAAATGCTAAAGTCCTGTAACTGGTTCCCTGCATACTTTAGAACACCATCGGCTGGATAGAATGTCCACCGGCCGTGTACAATATCCATCGGCTAGAGATGAAGCTATCGGCACTAAATAAATGGCCGGTCGGCACTGAATGTTGCTGGTCGGCAGAAACTTCCTGCAGAAGACAGTTTTGACAGCAACAGAGGACAGACAGTGTATGGCATGAAATTCCAAGCAAATGTGTGCACCAACACATCCCTTATCATGCTTTTGACTCAAAGGGGTATGTTCCTTGATCCTCGGACCACCAATTGCGCATTTCGATGCGTGATGGCCCCAAGGAACCAAGTATGCACTTTGATTTCAAATGTCATGCAAATCAAACAAACACATAAAGCCCAAACTCTATCACTTGATCAAGAGGCAAGGCATGCATGCCAATGCAATGCAACCTAGGCATGTGATCTAGTATGCAACATGGGCATGCAAACATATGAACATGCAATGCAACTACATGGCACACACAATGCTAACAACATAACATGCACAACGCATTGAGACATGGCATACACAATGCAAGATGGGCTTACACCAATATGAGATAGCCTCAGCCACACTCACATAGGAGGCCATAAGATGAAAATGGGACGCTCGAAATGCGTGCACGTATGCACGCAAACCGAGGACCGGACCTAAGGCACGAATGCCATTCTAACAAGGTATGGCAAGGCATGGATCATGGCATACAAACATATGAATTTCAATTACTGAAATATGATGCTTAACAGCCCCGAATCATGGCAATATGGCACCCGATACATGAGACGCATCCCGAAACTCAAAATTAGGCATATGAAATGGCCTACAACTATGCAATACATGCATTATTTGCACACGAAGTGTGAATACAGAAGAAAGACAGCCCCGAGACAAACATTTTTACAGTACAAAGAATGGTCAAACAGCAAGCGCAGGTAGGGCTAACATGGCATACAAAAATGGCCCCGCAAAGGAGGCGATGAAACAAGTGATACATGCCATGCTCAAACTGAAAAATGTCCTTCTACAACACTGATTAGGGACCAAAAATATGAGCATTTTCAGTTTATGACAACCCCCAAATCAGTATGTAAACATGCTAGAAATGCCATGCAAGATTGAAGCCAACAAAGGGTATAACATGAGGTACACCAAACATTCATCAAACAAGCAAAGACCCTTAATGAAATATGTCCATGGGGTCAAGATATGACCCATTTAAGTTCTGATGATGGCCCAAAAACAGAAGCAAGATAGGCTAACAAAGCATGCAAAAATGGGGGCCAAAGAGGGGTATAAGGGTAAGTACTACATGGAGACCCCAAACAGTGTTAAGCCCTTCTACAATGTTGTAGAGGGGCTCAAAATAAGCCAACTTACAGTTTATGGTATACTCCAAAACAGACTACATGTAGGCCAAACAAATCATGCAAATTTACGGTAAATAGGAGAGATTGTGAAGCAAGTGTAAGATATAAGTCCCAAACAGGGTTGAGCCCTTCTTCAATGTTTAAGAGGGGCTCAAAATGAGTCTACTCACAGTTCATATCAGGCTCAAAAACAGATCACTCATATGCTAAAAATACTATGCAAAATAGTGGCATACAAGAGTGTATTGAGACAAGTACCAAATGGAGGGCTCAAACAGGGTTGAGCCCTTAAACAAACATGAAGAATGGCTCAAAAGGGTGCCCCTTTCAGTTAAGGTCGGAGCCTAAATCAACAAGAAAATAGGGTAGGAAAATGATACAAAAATGGAGCTCAAGAGAGGGAATGAGTGCTCACCCTTGTAGACCAAAACCTTGGCTGCTTCTAGGACTGAAAATGGTGCCTCCTAGCTGCTGGAAAGCCCCTCAAGTCGCTGGAAATGGAATAGGGGTGGTGGTGCTTAGTGGTGATGAAGAAATGGGGTTGGAACTTGGAGGTTTTTGGCTTGGAAGTATAGAGAGGGAGAGAGATATAGATATGAGGCTCCAAACAATTTTTTCTAACCCTTAAAACAGATCTGGAGGGCTGTATATATAGGCAAAAAATGTGTAGAAAAGAGGGGGAAAAATGGGGGGGAAATGAAATTCAAATTTCCCCCCAAAATGGCCAAAAGGTGAGCTAAAGGGGTAAGTGATAGCTGCGGGTCTCAAATGGCCGAGAGCCCTTCAACAAAGTTGAAGAGGGGCTCAAAATAAGACACTTGTAGTTTACGACCAAGTCCAACACAGCCCACAAGTACGCCTAAAGTACCGTACAAGAAAAGGGGAAAAACGAGGGGTAAAGAAGCAAGTGGTATATGGAGATGTCAAACAGCAAAAGGTCCTTAATCAAACATGAAAAGGACCTCAAAATATGACTATCTCAAGTTTGGGTCGGAGCCCAAAAATGTAGAATGAAGGTTCAGAAGCCAAAACACGCAGTTCGAGGCCCCGAAAGTGGGCTGTTAGGCACCGGGAGTGGTGCTCGACCACGAAGTTGGTCTCTCGGACCACAGTGTCCCTCGAAAGGGAGGAAATAAGGTGTGTGCCAAAACCCGGAGCAAACGGAGATGGTTAGACGGTCCCGAACCGAGGCACACGGCCTGACGGTTCCGAAAACCGGGAACCGGGCTCCGAAATGGGAAAAATGGCCTGCGACCACAAAACGTAGCCTACGGCCACTGAGAGATGATCTACTAGACCTCTCCCTCCCCTTAGGAAGAGAAAACAGAGGAAACCAAGCCTGGTTCGCAAACCGAGGCAAAGCACAAAAGAGTCCGGAAGTCCGGAGGCAAGGCTCGTAGCCGAGACTCCGCAACCTCAGAACGAGCACAATATGCAACATCACCAAGCGCTCAATTGATGACGTCTGAGTCTTAAGGTCGGTCAAAAATGGGGTGTCTACACATCCACAGTTTTTGAAACAATTGCAAGTACTTGCTGTTTGTTCAGGCCTTTACCCTTTAACGCCTTAATAGCCCATTGAAGCTGTTCATAAGGATCAATACTTGCCCCGGCCTCGCTCTTGCCTCTTGCCTCTGCTTGGATAAGGAATTGGGTGGCTATATCGAAGCGAGGCCCATTTGTTGTTGACATGTCATCACCCAGATTTGAGATAGCTTCAGGTTGGCCATTTTCAATTGCATCTCGGCCCAAGATTGGAGAGCCTTTTAGCGTGAAATTTCTGGCATGTGATGTGGTCGATGATAGAGCCAAAATCCCAGAGGCTAAATCTGCCACAGTTCTCTGCAAATCTTCAATCATGCTCATTAGCTCAGAAGTAGTGGGTTCATGGGTTTGAGATGATTGGGATTCAAGTGCATCCATCATACACAAGTCCGTGAATGAACACCTCAGGCTTGGGTAAATGGATCGGGGTGATATATATGCTAAGGTTATAGATGGATGGTAGTGTATGGATTAGGTTGAGGTGTGAAGATAATCGGTTAGTGGTGGCCTGAGGTCCTTTTGGTGGAGCTATGATCTTTTCGTCAATAAGATCCTGAATCTTATGACGGAGACGGATGCAACGGTTTGTATCATGACCGTGCTGTTGATGATAGATAGAGTATTTAGCGGGGTCATATCTTGGTGGAAGAGGATTTCGGAGGGGTCGAGGTTCTAGGAGCTCTAGGTACCCTTTTTCTAGCAGCATTTTCAAGGCTTGAAAGAGACTCATGTAAAGGGGATGGAAGTTTCAGGCTTGGGGCCGAGTTGAAGTGGTTGGTTTTTGGCTATTGATGGGAGTGGTGACAGTGTTTACTTCTGAGCATTTCACAGCTGTGCTACCATTGAAACTACGAACAACATTCCTTCTCATAGGTTCATTACCCTCCATAATGATTCCTTGCCTGATAGCATCCTCGATTTGAACCCCAATTTCATGGAGGTCCTTAAAGTTGAATTACGGGAGGACTATCATTTTCTGTAATAGCCTTTCATGCAGATTTCTAACAATGATATGGACTTGCTCTTTCTTTGGAGGCCTGCTTGCCATCATAGCCGTCTTTGCCCTCCATCGAATAACAAACTCCAAAAAACCCTCATTCAGTTCCTGAAGCGTTGCCTCAAGATCACAAGTTGTGACCTCGATCTGCGTGTTGTAGGAATATTGGGCAACGAAGGATTCGGCCAACTCCTGCCAGCTCTATTTCACAGAGTCTTTCAATTTAGCATACCAGATGACAGTTATTCCGGGCGTGGTTCGGCTGAATAGTGACAACTTCTGTACTCAGGTCAAACCCATTGGTCGTAGGATATCAGAAAATAGATGCAAATGCACCATTGGATCTCTAGAGCCATCGAAGCGGTCAATATGCGGCATCTTGAACCACTCTGGTAAGGTAACCGTCAATTCAGTGTACCCATCCTCTATGTCCGGAATAGAGTTGACCCCTTGTGCCTTTTTGAATAGCTTTTCCAGCTTGTTGACTTTGAGTGTGGTTGGATCAACCTTGAATTCGAACGTTGCCTCTATTTAATACACCGCGGCTCTGGAAGTTTGTGCTAGGATGGGTTCTGCTTGGATTAGGAGAACCGGAACACCCTCAGTTTGTGGATCTTGAGCAGTGGCAGCATTAGCTATGGTACCGGGCACAGGGATAGCCGTGGTGGGTACATGTGATGCAGAGGCCGCTGCTGGCTGTGGTTGCTATTGCTGTAAGCTAGTTATAACATCGGCTTGACGGGTCGTAACCTCGGCTTGACGGGTCGCGTCATGCTGAAGGTAGAGCCATGATAGGGGTAGGGGTAGATGCTCGAGATGAGCTGAACGAAGGTAATCTAACTGGTGAATGTTGGAACAGTGGAACTGGTGAACCCTGTCTGGCCCTCCTTCGTCTCTCCACCGGTGAAAGTGAAGCAAACACTAGCTGCCTCTGAACTAGGTCCCCGACCTTACAAAGTTTATCGACATGAGTCTAGAGTACTTGGGGGGATATCAGAGCCTTCTGAAGCTATGGTTCCAAGCCTACCTTGCAAAAGAGAAAACAGACAGCACCTTAGCCCAATTTCACTAGAATAGATATGATCATAGTTGAATGATTGTATTCCATACTGAATTCTGCCCCAAATTCTACTCCAAAATAGATATCAACTTTGTAATTGATATGCACATTCATGTACAGTTTCACTATAAAGCACATACCAGTTAAGTGAGAACCAAAACACCCCTATGAGGGGGTAAGGTTACCCTGTCCTAGTTTCGTCAGGAACTAGGGTTCACTATTCAAACAATGCGGTTTCACGCAATCCTGTATTCGGGTGAGCATCATGTCCTAGTTTGGAATAGCCTCTATGGCTTTTCGATATGCAACTAGGCCGAATGGTCAAAAAGGGTGCCTCAGCAAGACTACTTAATATACCTCTCACATCTAACACCGAGAAGTGAAAGGAGGATCAAACGGTATAGCGGTAGTCCAGATCCAAGGGTTGTGTTCCCATTGTGGTAGAGCCCGCGACCGGTCAGCCTTTTGGCAAGCTTCTGGCAAACCGTCCAGGAATAGCAGATGGTAAACACAGTGACTAAAATGTACCAATGCAAATGCAATGCAAAGAAACATATAAATGTAAATAAAATTTCATATCATGAATTTCGAGTCAAGTTCTGTAATTTTCCCAGCAGAGTTGCCAGAAACTATAGCTCGACTTTTTCGTGCCCCCTTTTTGGAAGTCGAAATAAGCCCTACAGTATCGGACTCCCGCGGTTCTAAATTTAATCTCACAAGTGCAATGTGAAATCGATAAACACCAAAGAGTCCAAATCCGGCAAATCATTTGGAAAATCGATTTTGAATCAAATTGCCAAACTGGACTGCTTCGCCAGATATAGAGTCGCCACCTAAATATTTTATTTTGGGAAAATTTAGGAAACCTATGACTCTTGCCAAAGGCCACGTGTCCGTCATCACCAAGATTGTCTCGGCTCGGGAACTTAGGTACGAGAGGGGAAGGTTATGAATGCATTTGAGTACCCCCGCTCGCCCGATCAAAGATCGGACTTTACTAATTATGATATGATTCTTATTTACATTATATGCTCTTTTTCCCGTTTATTAGGCTAGCATTACTATGTGATACGCGCACACACACAAGTATAAACTAAGTTTGCAAGAATTGGAACACTTCAAGTCATGTTTGTTTTGAAAATTATTTCGAAATATGTACCACTTGAAAAAGTGATTGCATATGAACATTTACTCAAATTATTCAAATTCAAGCAATAAGCCTTCATCCACAGGCATTCAAGCAGTTTATAGCACTTAAGCACTTAGTCTCATAGCAAGCATGCTAGACATGGAAACAATCACACTCATGCAATTATGCTAAAGTGAGTAAAGGCTCACCTAGTTCTCCAAGCCAAAAGAGAAATAAGTTAGAAAAAATGCATGATTCCTAACTATGCAATATGACTAATGCAACACATACAAAGAATGTAATTTAATAGGCTCGGCTACTAAACATGGCATATGAAATAATTTGATAGCATTCGATCTAAGCACATATTCAAAGAAGTAATGAAACGACAATGCAGTTAGAATGATGAACCGAGCCTTGATGCATGTAATACAAATGGATGTAAACGTGGAGAATGCTAATTGAAACGTGATGTCCCTAAACTAACCATCATAAGCTAGTAAATAAAAGGGAGAAATGCGTGGGGTTGGAAGACATACACATTATTACATTGCGCTCTCATGAAGGAGAGTTCGAATGAATTAAACTAACTAATTAACTAACTAATTAAAGCTAAGCTAAAGCTAATTAAGATAATTATTACAAAACAAATGAAATTAGTTAAACTACTTAACTAATTATTACAACACTTGAATTAACTGACTAGTTCTAGTTAACTAATTAAAATAATTACGACACAAGTGCAATTTAAAGTAAGTAATTAAACTAAACAACTAACTACTACACCTCGGTAAACAAAGGATGTGCATGCGCATGCTCGGTTTCCACCCGAAAAGACCACCGTTTTGCTTTTGAATGCCTCTATTTGCACAGTTAAACACCAACACTGCTGCCCACTTCCAGAACAACTCTGCTCCACCTTACCAACACACTGCTCAATTTTGCATCAGTGGTCGGCCGACCAGTGATGAAGGTTGCCGGTCGGCCATCAAAGGTGGTCTGCCGACCACTTGCCAGCAATTGCTGCCCAGTTCTCCTTGCTGCAACAGAGGACAAACAGAGCAAATACAGGGTATTTCAAGGGTTGTTTGCACCACTCACCCCTCATTTTCAAGAACAAATCAAAGGAGTAGCGAGTTCGGTTCACAAACCATCAATGGATGCCATTTCATTGCATGATAACTTGTGAAACCAAGTGTGCAAGTTCAATAAATGCAAAAACAAGACACAAACCTCCTCGTTTTCATGAATGATCAAGGGAAGTGGTGACCTTAGAACCTTGAATCATTTCATGACTAATGAGTATGAAATGGTTCAAGCTTCTATGTGTTCAATTAACGTCCGATTGAACACAACCAAATTATTATCTTGCTCACTTTTAATCCCAAGTTTTAATTACTCCATTTTAACTTATCAACCATTCTTTAATCAATTGAGTCCAAAGGGTTAGTTTAAGTCCTCTAATGGAAAGAAGGCTCAAACCAAGAGTTGTTTTAGGCATGAAAAAGACATCATACCATTGGTAATGAACCCCCTAGAGGAGATTAAACCATTAAGCATGACATCTTAATCTCATACTTTTAACAAGCAAGTTGTTTGAGCCACTTTCAAAGCAAAACAAAAGGCCAAGAAATGAGGGAGGTTGTAGAGATGATTAGTGCTGAAAATAAGTGAGAAAATCATGAATAAATGCTATCAACTCAAAGAAGATGGTGCCTAAGGCCTAGAATACCAAACTCATGAGGACTATTACACTATAAGCATGCAAAACAAAGATTAAATGCAACTAACAACCAAAAACAGTACTAAAACAGTTTAAAATAAGTCCTAAAACATGTTGGAATTAAGCTAACTATAGCTACATTAATATGCTAAAACATGGCACAAGCTAGACTAGTAAGCAAGACACAAGGAGGGGAGACTAACCCCTCAAAATTTGGACTTTAAAACATGATTTTAGCCACTGAAATAACTCTGGAAAACAGTGTTTAAAAGCTCAGAAAGAGTTGACAACAAAGTGGGAAGCACAAGGGCAAAAGCCTCCAAAACAAGGTGCAAAGAATGGTGAATCACCCCTCAACCTTTATTGGCCTTAAAACCCAAGCTTTAGCCCAAAAATACAGAGTTTTTTATAACCCAAAAACAGTACAAAAAGGTGCTGGAATGAAGACAAAAGTGGCTAAAACAATAAGCTAAAACATTGAGCAATTTAAACTAGTAAACAAGCCAAAGGAAGGGTGGCTAACCCCTCCATTTTTGGGACTTCAGAATCACTTTTTTTAGCTTCTAAAAACCACTGAAAATTAGTGGTAAAAAGCTCAAAAAAAGTTGATGAAAGAATAGGAAATACAAGGGCAAAAGCTTAAAGAATAAGGTTCAAGAAAGGGTGGTTAACCCCTCCACCTTTGGTAGCTTTAAACCACAAGTTTCGGCCCATAAAAACAAGTTTTGAATAGCTCAAAAATAACAAGAAAAGATGGAAAACAAGTGGTGTAAAGATGGTACAAAAGCAAGAAAATGTATACCTCTTGAAGAGGAATGAACCCTTAAGCTATAAACCAACAATTTCACACTCTTAAGTTCTTCAAGAGCTCAAAGTCAAGCTCAAATCACCTCAGCAAGAAGCTCTCTAGGTTTGATTTAGAGTGTTTGGGCATAGGCTATGCAAGTTGCAAGAGAGAGAGAGAGAATTGTAGAGAGAAAGGATATTTCTCAAAATTATTTCCTCATTCCTAAATGTTTCTAACCTTGAAATAAAGAAGAGAAGTCCTCTATATATAGAAAACATGAGCCTTAGGTCGAAAATATCTAAAACCAAAAATCTGCTTCCAAGCCCGACTTCAAATGGGCATATCTCCTTCATCCGGACTCGGTTTTAGGTCATTCTTGAGTCTAAATTGAATCTTCGGAAGTTTAATTTCCAATGGTGGAAGCCTCACATCTAAATTCTAAGTGTGCAAAGAGATATGCCTATTTAAGTGAAGGTTGCTCATTTCTAGCTTAATCGGATTGATGCCTAACTTCAAACAACCATATCTCCTTCATCTGGACTCAGCTTTAGGAGATTATTGAGTCTAAAATGAAGCCCTGGAAGTCCACTTTCCAATGGTGGTGGCCTCATAACTAAAATCCAAGTGTACCAAAGGATAGGCCTGATTTAGTGAAGACTGCCCAGTTCTCTCTTAACGGTTTCGTGCCCAACTTCTTCCCCAACTAGTTTTTTTCCCTCTCCTCCAATTTTCTTCAACTCCAAACCTATAAATAAGAGGTTTAAAAATATTTTTCAAAGAGTTCACCTCCCTTCCATTTATTTCTACTTTACCCTTACTCGGTTTAACAAAAAGTACAGCTTTTAAACGAAATGCGGGCCTCAGAACATCGTAGAAACATTTGGAAAAAAATATTTTGAAAGAGAGGGTGTTAAAGTCTAAAATAGTTTTGGTCCAAAATGGGGTGTAAGGTTGGGATTTAGAAGCTGTTCTTGTTGAAGAAATCGAACATTTACACAACATAACTTTCATTATCGAGTGATCAATCAGTGGCGCCTAAGTGTTAAAGGCGGTCAAAAATGGAGTATCTACAGACAGGTGCTATAGAAACGATTAAGGAATTCACGTTCCATTTGCTCCCAACTGTCGATTGACTCGGTCTCTAAATCAGTGTACCAATCAAAGGCATTTCCTTTGAGCGACCGAACAAATTGTTTGACAAGTAGATCTCCGTCTGTCCCGGCATTGTTGCAAGTTTTCACAAAGTGAGCGACATGTTGTTTAGGATTACCTTTTTCGTTGAACTGCTGGAACTTCAGAGGTTGGTATCCACTAGGCATTCTAAGAATGTCTATCCTCTTTGTGTAAGGCTTGGAGTACATGAAAGAACTTTGCGAGGGCCACCGTATTGTACTTGGATGGTATTTGCAATCATGTCTTGGAGTTGTTGAATAGACAAAGAAGCAATGGATGTTGGTTAACTATTTGTGCCAATCGCTTGCCTCGCAATAGATGTATGGTAAGTTTCCTAACCAACAACTTGCTTGGACTTAGATGTAGGGTTCACATTCTCAACAAACGTGCCTTGTGGTGTAAAGCCAAGTGGATGAGAATTGCCTTGACTTGCCTCGTTAGCATTTCATGCTTCTAACTTGTTCATCAAGGTGGTAATCTGAAGATCTTTCTCTTCCGAGGGTTTTGGTGAGCTTGTCAATGGCACGAGCCATGGTTGCCAGTTATTCTTCCACTGAGGTGGTGCCAGTGGTCATGACTTGCATAGCCACCAAGCGAGAACAATTCTGAGTGATTCGATGAAATTGAACGTTAAGGATTACTAGGACATGATCCTGAGTGTGAGCCTGTACTTGAGTTTGCATCAGAAGCTACGGGTGTTGGGTATGGAGAGAAACCTTCTAGCAGAGAATCCTTTGAGACAGAAGTGGGCTTCTTCCATTCCCTCACTTCCTTTTGCTTAGCCTCAGACGTGGATACTATGATAGATTGTGAGACTTGCCTTGCGCTTGCTTTGTTGCTTTGGCAGTCGGCATGACCCCGTCAGTGGCGAGAGCAATGGTAGCCTTGGTCTTGCTTCGAGTGATCGAACCCGTAAAAGTGTTGTTGTTGCTAGTCGTGACAGCAACATTCTTGTTGGCGTTCTTATTGATCGGAGCAATTTGAACTTTCTTTGAAGCCATTATGCTTGATCAAACAAGACTCCGGGAAGATGCTTTAGAAGAAAGAGATGAGAAGCAGAGAGGTCTTACTGGGCGTGCCAAAATTCGTAAACACAAATTTCGTATCCTGTAATTCAGACGCAAAATAAATGCATAAATAAATAATTTTATTGATTATGATAAATGGGTACAATTCTCTGTGGTTTGCTCTATTACAAAAGAATAAATCCTTTGATTCGATCTCTGAAATGGGTTTGCAATCCAACGGTTGTAAAAGCTTGCTGTTGAATCAAACAAGTTGATGGATTTCTTCAAGTCTTTGAATGGAGAAACTTTTGAGAAAAAAAAAGGCTCTGATCGAGGGCTTGAACGGCTTGATCTCGAATGAGTCTTGAAATGATCTCTTTGAAAAGAGAGACCAAATTTGTATTGTAAATTGAAAGGATTGGCACAAGTTTGGAGTGCTTGATAATCCTTTCTTCTAAGTTTGAGGAACTTTAAAGAGAATTTTAAGAAGAGAATTTGGCAGAGTCTCGAGATTGCTTAGGAGCTTGCAAGACCATTAGCTAAAGAATGTGTCATTTCTCCCTAATGAGAGCCTCTATTTATAAGCTTAGGAGGGAGGGTTAATTTTGAAAACCCCAAAATTGACTCTAATTTCCAAAAAAACAGCAATTTGTTTCTTATTTTATAGACATGATTTGCATTCAAATTTAAATTTAAATTTGAATTTAAATTTGAATTATTCCACAAAATTTTGAAAAAAAAATTCATGGGCCCTACATATTTGGGTTGACCCAATTGTAAAAATAGGTTCACTTTTCTTTTGGTGTGACCCATAATTTTAAAATGGATTAAAATCCATAACTTTAGTAAGACCCATATACATTTGAAAAATTTGACCAATCAAGAAAATTTATTTTCCTTGATTAATTAGACAGTGATGAAGATACGTGAAAATTTAAGTGTCTACACAAGCACTATCAATCCCTCACTTTATTGGCTCATAATCGGAAGGCACATGGTACGTCATTTGCGCGTGTTTTCGGTCTTTCACCCTGGACACTCATGCCAACTTAAACAATACCAACTACACCCCCTAATTGGACTTACCAATCGTATTTACCCCAAGACATTTCAAGATTAACAAATATTTTCTCAAAACAATAAATCATTTTTTAAAACATGGCCATAATAAAAACAAATAATATTCAAAGCTATGCAAATAATGAAAAAAAATGCAATATATAGCTCATTGAATAATTTTTCCACAATTCTCAACATTTGTTCGAGGTGAGATACAATATTCAATATTTATATCTCCATTTCTCAAATCATTACTGAAATCTATAACCAGATGACATATGATACCATTCCATATTCACAATCAATATTTATTTCTCATTCATAGTCCAAGCATATATAAAATCATGCTATTATATAGATTTCTTAACAACAAAACTGATCAATCTCATGGATATCTCGATCAATACAACAACAAATGAAAATTCATCATTTTCTAGAGAAATTTCCAACAATTTCATATTCTATAGCGATCCTGGTTCTTCCTCCTTTGATTGTTGTATCCAGGACTTAGGTTCCGTGGAGTTGGTTGTTGTATGTGTCTTGTTGTCATCCTTCAATTCCATATATTTGAGTTTTAGGATGTAATGGGCGTGTTTCGAACAGGTTGGTTGAGCCTTGGTTCCATTTCTTGTTGCCCAGATTTTTGGTGGTCCCCTCGAGCGGGTCCATTTGTGCTCGAGCGGAGTTTATACACTTTCAGCATTTTGTGCCTTTGCAAAACTTCTGTAGGTGCGTTTTTCACGCTCAAGTAGATTTCCTTACACTCAAGCGGGTCGCGCTCGAGCGAGCCTTTTGGCGCTCGAGCGGGTGTTCAATGTCTGTAAAAATTTTGGAAGAGGGTAATCTACGCTAGAGCGGGTTTCCCTTTGCGCTCGAGCGGGTGCTTTTTGATTTTGTATCAGATGGTAGCTGGGTGATTTTGAATCACTTTTCACATTTTCTTTCTCTCTCTTACTTTTCTAAACCCTCTTTTAAGAGCTCCTCTCTCTAGAATATACCTTCTCTCTAGGGATTGATCTAGCTTGAGTGATCTACTCCCTTAGTGTCTTTGCAAAGAGTGTAGAGCTTGGCTTGGGCTTCCTATCAATCCGAAAATCTTGGGTTTTGGAGCATTTCGAGATTTCTTCATCATCTCCTTTGAGTTTCATCTCTTGAGGTAGGGATAACTACTCATTCTTATGTGCTTTAACATAGATGTTGAGCTATTTGTATAGATGGTTTGATTTGGGAAGTTAAGGTTTGAGATGTATTATATTGAAAAGAGGGGTTTTGTCCTTTTGACTCATATATGTATATTTTGGGTCTTAAAAAGAGATTATTGATGTTGTTGATAATATTTGAGCCTTTGGGTCAATATTGAGAAAAAGGGAAAAAATGCCATGTTTGGGTATATTTGGGTCATTAGTGTAATTAATGACATCTAGTATGGAAATATGAAATTGAGTTGGAAATAATGAAATTGGCTCATTATGAGATGAAATGGTGGAGTTGGATGTGTTAATCACTCACTTTTGAAAACATTGATAATTTTATCTGTTGATGCATTTATTATCTGTTTAGAAATAACTGCTTTGGGCTATCGGTAGAGGATAGTCGTGATTGTTGTAGACATTGCATGACGATTAGGTGAATTAAAACTAATCAATTGAATATGTCATTGAATATGACGGTTGGAATAATATATCAAATTTATGTATTGGTTGATTATGTATATGATATGTATTTATATACATTGTGTTATGTGGGAGGAGATAGGGGATGCACTCCATGGTTTAGGAGGAGATAGGGGATGAACTCCTAAACCGGATATTAATTGGGAGGAGATAGGGGATGGACTCCATTGATACAGCAAATATGTGTATCTATTGAAGTGTTGATACAGCAAACATGTGTATCTATTAAAGTATTGATACAACAAATATGTGTATCTATTGTGAAGTATGGAAGTGTTTAAATGTGTTATTGATACAGCAAATATGTGTATCTATTGTGAATTATGGAAGTATTGTTGATATGAGCTATAGTCTCATTAAATTGTTGGCCAGGTTCTGAGCCTTATTCAAAAATTGAGAACTGGATAAGTAATGGGAAATGAAATGAAATGAAACATGGACATATTGGTCATGTAATTGAAAGAAATGATGAATTGATTTATGTGAGTTAAACATTTATCAAATGTTCATGTTTTAATTATTGCTCATATTATGTTTAGTATATCTCTACTGGGGCGTTGGCTCATCCTATATGGGACATCATTTTCAGGTGCAGGTGCTATGCCACCTCCAAGGACGTAGCTTGGGAGGCTTGAGGCTGTAGACATTTTTGTTGTTTTGTGTATTACATGTACATCAAGCTAAGGGCTTATTTTGTGTAGAGTTAGTACTCTCCTTTTGTAACCAAGTGTTGACTTGGAAAGTTGTCAGCCTATAGGGCATTTACTTTTGTTGTCAACATGTAATACCTTTTGTAAGAATACTCTGATGATTGTAATATGAAATCTCTTTTCTCTATCGTGAATGTATGATATTATGGGTTTATTTTGAGGGCGTTACATATTCACAAAATCTTATTTTCCTTAACTTTTCCCAAAATCTAGGGAAAAAGGGTTTTTCCTTCATTTTCAAAGATCTTTTTCTCCATATACTTCTAAGAGATTCATAAGTTCATAAAACTATTTAATTTGAACTTTGTCATAATAAAGTCACTTTTCAACATTTCCAAAGTTCCACATTTCAAATCTTAAACCTTTTACTAAAAAATTATAGCAAAATAAGGAAGACATGCTAAAACCATATATATAACTCAAAGAAACTCTCTACTTCAAGTTTTGGAAAGAAAAGATGAGAAAAACTTCAAAATCGGCAATGTCAAAATTCAATCTCTACCGTACACAATGTAGCCCTTGATGAGCTCTCTAATATTAATGAAGATATTAAGGTCAAAACCCCAATAGATTTGGAGAGATCAAGAAATTTAATGAGATGGGTGGACGGTTTTTCTATAGAGAGATGAGAGAAAAGAGAGAAAGTGAAATATATATATATATATATAGAGAGAGAGAGAGAGAGAGAGAGAGAGAGAGAGAGTGAGTGAAGTGAAAATTGAAGGGGAAGAGTGTAATGGCTCAATTTTTAAGTAATTGGACACATTTTTCAGGGCTAACTGCGGACAGACCGCTCAAGCGGTGAATTCAAACTCCTAGAATCTCTCTCATCTGTAAACAAAACGCTCGAGCGGTGAAATTTTCGCTCAAGCAACGAAAGCACACTCCTAGTATTTTAGACTTTTGAATAAAGAATTGGAAGAACAACTATACAAATCGAGCGATAAAAGTACCGCTCGAGTAGTCCCAACTTTGAAGTGAGACCAAGGCAACCTTAGAGCATTTTCACCATTTCTGGATTCACTCTACACCCAAAGATGTGAGTTGACACCTCGGAACACATTAGGATGTACATGAACAGCCATTAGAAAAGAATAGGTGACAACATAAGACTCAAAGAGCTCAACGATAACAAGAATAATTAAAAGAGACAGAAATTTTAAATTAATATACTCAAATTACTTTAAAAGGGTTTGGGACATCACAACTTCATACTAAAATTATAAATCTAAACATAATCTAAAATTCGATTTATTTAAAAACAACTGTAGACAAATGTGAGAGGCCAATTTAGCCTATCAAATCACTCACACTTCCCATTAACTATTTTATTTTTGTGATTGGCTGTTGATCAACTTGATCATTCAGACATTAATGCTCCATTTGTATGCAATGAAAGATATTTTTGAAAATATTTTTGTATTTTTTATCATTTAGAATAAAAGAAAATAAAATTAAATAGAAAATATTTTTTACCGTTAATGGACAACATGACTACTTTGATTTTTATTTTTATTTTTATTTTTTTTTAAAGTTAGAAAATATTTTTCAAACTAAAATTTTATTAATGCCATCACCACCACTTCCATTATTAGACCACCATAATTACATCCACCACCATTTCTATCGTCACCATTATTACTACCATTAGAAACATCCCACCATCACTACCAGCAACCATCGATACAACTATCACTACCTCCACTTTGCAGCTACCATGGCCACATCATCCCGACCTCTACTTCCACTAATATAATTATTAGTACATTAATATAAAAATCAAAAAAGAAGTACGATAAATCTACCAGTAATCTGATATTTTTAAAAAATCAGTAATGATTTAGAACTTTAAATAGGGAGTTCTAAATCCACCACTAGTGAGGTGGAAATTGAAGAAAAAAAAAAAAAATCAAGGCACAATACACATGTGGCAATGAGTGGGACTCACTGCCACATCATTAGAGTCACCACTAATTAGTGGTCTAAACCCTTTTTTTTGTTAAAAAATTATTATCGGGGTTTGACTTTGTTAGATATACATCAAATCTGTACATCAAATCAAATAAACACATATTAACAACATAAGGTAGACTAATAAATAAATTTTTTCCTTTTATTTATTTATTTTTTTGAAATTGATGTCGGATGAAATGACTAAAAGGTGTGGCAACATGTGACGCATATAATAATGACATTTTTAATTAGGTTTTTCAATTTTTTTGATTTTTTTAATTTGAATTTTTTTTATTTGTTTGGCTTTTTTTTATTTGACTTTTTTGGTTTTGAAATGACAAACTCTTTTTTGATTTTTTTTTTAATTTTTTGACTCTTAGGAGTTGTTTGGGATATTTTAAATTAGTGTACTTTTTGACTTTTTAGACTAAAATATTGAGGAAAAAAATATGATTATTTAGGATAACTTTTTAACTTTTTATGAAAAAATATATATTAAAAAATTATATAAATTAGTGTATAGAAAAAGATTGTGAGAAAATAGGTGGATAGTGTGCAAAGAGTGTACCTGGGATATGATTCCTTACTTTTCATGTATTGAATTGGAGGTGTTGTTCGGCCCTTGGGGGCCCACCATGGGTCCCGTTTTATTAATCAAAACCGATCAATGTGTAGAACTCGTCGAATACTATATGTTTGTAAAAAATCACATTGATCGGATATCAATAGTTATCTGATCGAATTAGTTTTTTTTTCAACCGTTAACTATAATACCATTCATTTTATAAATTTTAACTGGTTTGATCATATATTTACCGATATCTAATCAACGTGATTTTTTACAGGTATATATTACCCGACGATTTCTACACATTGCACAGTTCAGATTATTAAAATAAGACCCGTGATGGCCCCTACAGGCCGAACATCACTGTGTTATTTGTGCACCTAAAACCGTGTAATTTTTCCCAAAAGTCACCTTCGCTATTGGATTGCAGAGCTGTCTGAAAATGTAATTATGTGTTAAATTAATTTTTTAATATTTTTTTTGATAAATAGTGATAACTTTTTAATTTTTAGACTAACTTTTTATCTTTTTTAAGACTTGCCAAACTTGACCTTTAACTTTTTTTTGTCTTTTTAAATTATTTAGCTTGAAAATTTTGTCAAACCACGGCAAACTAGGGTGAGATTTCTTTAAAATATCACCATGTTTGGTTTTAACCTTTTAAAATTATTTTTTTTAAAATTATTTTTTGTATTTTTCATGAATTTTTTAATTTTTTAAGTTTTTTTAAAAAAAAAAAAAAAAAAAACTTTTTAGAGACACTTAATATAAATATAATTAAAAAGTATAATATTTAAGAATTTTTTTTTATCAAAAATATAAAAAAAAATTCAATATATTTTCGTATTCTTGTATATTTATTATTTTTGAAAATATTTTTTTACAAATATTTTACTTTTTATGTATATTTAGGTTAAGTGTGTCTAAAAATTAAAAAATTTACTTAAAATATTAAAATATTTCACTAAAAAAACTCAATTTATTATGAATTCAAAAAATTGGATTTGTTATGAATTTCACTAGAAAATTCAGAAAATTTCACTTAAAAACCTTTAAAAACTCAATTTTTTTAAAAAAAATTTGAATTTAGAAAATTAGAACCAAACGAAGTAATAATTTTTTTCTCATATTTGAGAAATAACATCATATTTCTTGAGATTTATTATGATTACATCACATTCCTTGAGATTTTTGAAATATTTAGTCTAATATCTCTCTCCAACTTTTAATAATGGAAGAGGTCCACAATAATTTTTTTTTTGGTAGCCTAAAGTCCCTCACCCGCACCTATATATCACACCCACGCTCTCATTCTTTCTCCTCTTAATCTCCAAACCCTCATCTGTTTCTCTGTTCATCTTGCCCTAGCCATGTCTTCCCTCGCCCTTCTCCACTGCCACCAGCGCTACTACATTTCCCCTTCAGCCACCGCCCTCTCTCTCAGCTTTGAAATCTCCACTAAATATCCCTTCATTATTAGGTACTCATTCCCTAGGTTGGCCACAAAGTGGCATATCTACCACAGTACATTTTCTTTTTTGAATCTGTTAAGAGCCAATTTCCATGTGTATCTAAAAAGAAGAAGAAGAAGCATGTATATATTTGAATCTTTTTATTTTCTTTTTTGAATCTGTGATGCATGATTGGATTGTTCCCAAGTCTGCTTTTGCATTCTACTACCGAAGGTACAACTGTTATTTCGCACACTATCAAATTCAATCGTGTTTCTCTCAATGTTTTTGAAAATAAAAAGAAGAAGAAGCTTCAATCATTTAGGTAATTTGATGAGGAAGACACCAATATATATACATGTTTGTTTGCATGTATTTTACATAAATATGTTCAATTTTCTTTAATTTGGTCAACACATAGAGAATTGTGAGCAAACTAGGGCTGAGTAAGAAATCCGAAAAATTCGTAATCCGATCCAGTTCAGTCCAATCTAGTAGGTTTGGATTGGTTTTTTAAATCCGTGGTTCGGTTCTGGATTGAAAAATTAAAAATCTGTAATTCATGGATTGGTTCCGGATTGAATCCCACATGTCCGGATTGGAACCGATTCGGACCGTATACAAATAGTCTATATTTTTATTATACACCTTCCGCATAGTATCTTCTCTTATTTCATATAAAACTTAAATCTAAACCTAAACTTGCATAGTATCTTCTTTTATTACTTTTATTTGCTTAGTTTTTAGTGTTAATTTGTAATTGTCTAAATACTTATGGTGGAACTAGTTTTCTTATGATTGTTTAAATTCTAGAACAGTTTGTCGCTATTATGAAAAGACATATTGCTATTGCGAAACAAATATGGTGCTATATTTATATTTTTATGAAATTAAAGTGTTATATATTTTGTTTTGTTATTTAATTATGTAAATCCGTGGTCCTAAACCGATCCAATCCGTGTTTAAATGGATTGATTCGGATTGGTTTCATAATTTAAACGGATTTGATTGATTTCAATTTTTCAAGATCCGTAGATAACGGATTGGTCCTGGTTTTACTTCAATCCGATCCAATCCGGACCATGCTCACCCCTAGAGCAAACCAAAAAAAATTGATCAAAACACAGATAAATTTGTGAGTAAACCAAAAAAATGTTAACCCAGAGAAAATTTCAAAATATAGAGAAAATTAGTAAAATTGAGCAAACGAGAGAAATTTTAAAACACAGAGAAATTTCTCCTGTTTTGAAATTTCTTTGGATTAAAATTTCTCTGAAAAAATGTTGCGGGACCCCAACCACTATGAAAATATTACATGCCATTTATCCTATAAAATCTTAAAGCAAGAACCTTTAAAAAAAAATTTCAGAGATTTTTCATCACATAAAAAATAGTTCCATCTATTAATTAATTGTTAAATTAGACTAACACGTAAGAAACAAATTTTTTTTTTTTTTTTTTTTTTTTTTTTTTCACAAATACCTAATCTGTATGAAATTAAACATTTTTTTTCCTTCTTCTATCTCACCTTCTTTATTTCTTATTCTCTCTCAATAATGGCACCACTTTTGCTAAACCCTCACACCACCCTCTGCCATTCTCGATCAACACTACCTTCATTATTGTTTACAAGTGTTTGGTGGTTGAGAGAGAGTAATTTGGTGGTGGTGGATGAAGATGATGGCTGTATAGCAATTTTATTTTGGTGCGACTGACCTATTTCAAAACGTGAATCTATTTTTTTTAGCAAACTTTAGGGATGTGTTTGCCATTTACCCAATAAATTGGTATCGCGTTGGATTAAACATTGGGGTAAATTAAAAATTCACTCTTGAGGTTTGCTTAAGATACATATTGTCTCTTGTGGTCTGAAAATTACAAATATTACTTTATCAAAAAAATTTATATAACAGAATTAATAGAAAAAAATAAAATTTTTAACTACTCCTATACAATAATAAAATTATCAGAATTGTTAATTGAAATATATTTCTAACATCATTAAAATTGTTAATTAACTTAATAATTTATTAGCAAAAGGGACTATTTGTTATGTGTTATTTCAGGTAGGCAACCCAAAAGGGGGTGAATTGGGTTATTAAAAAATTTACAATATTAAAATTTATAAACATAATATTCAGAATTTTAACAAATAAAAAAAAGAAAAATAATTATCAATATAAAAGTAAGAGAGATAGGGAGAGAAAATCAAACACTGAGATTTACAGTGGTTCAGCACGCCAGGCCTACGTCCACTCTCCAAGGAACCTCTTTGAAAATTTCTTTACTATCAAAATGAATTAATACGCCATCAAGTCTTCACCAAGCTTGTGGATTTTGCATAGGATTTACTCTTATCTATTGAGCCTCATTCAACAATAAATGTCTTACCTTTACAAAAATCTCTCACAAAAATAATGAATAAAAATAAGTGGTACTTAAATCCCTTTTTTACAATAATTCTCTCATAAAGATTAGATATGAAAGTGTAAGAATAAAGGATACACTTAGATCTAAAAGTGAAATAGCAAAATACAATATACTCAAAATTTTGGAGCACACATAAATTTTTTCTCTTCAAATTCTTGATTTTTCTCCACACACAACACTTCTATTTATACCAAAAAATATACTCGTTAGAAGTAGGACGCTCATTGCTGATGTCATGGATTACATAGGCACGCTCCTTGATTTTAATTAGATAGCAAATGATAATGTTTGAAAAAATGATAAAAGCAAAACCATTTTTTTCCTTTTTTCTCAAACATGGAGCCACCGTTTTTTCTTTTGAAGGCAAATTGAACATTGTAAATAATATAATACAATTTTCACATCTTTGAATTCAAACCATCTTTTTCCTCTTTTTTTTTTTTTCTTCCCCTCCTTTTGTAAGCAATGTGAACATTATAGATAATATAATATAATATTTACAACTTTGAATTCTGAATTCTGAATTCAAACAGGCAAGATATGGAATGATTTGCTCCATATATATATATATATATATATGATATAATCAATGTAATGTAAAAATCTAATTGCTCACGTGATGTATTCTATTCATATTATATGCATTATATATAATATTCTAAATAAATATTTGCATATATAGCAAAATCTCTTTAAGTAATATTTATAATAGGTCTGAACATATATACCGTTTCTAAATTTTTGTAGAGATTTTAAACTAAACATAACCTACTACTCCATGTGGATTTATCACTTTTGTCAAAAGAAGACAACTCATCAATATCAAATTTATCAAACTAATACAATCAATCAATATCAAATTTGTGAAAAGATGAATAGCGATCAGCCTAATTCTTTAAAAAGTGAATAGTAAAAAATATTTTTATTTAAATAATATTTAACAAATGTATCATACAATATATATTTTAAATAGATAATATTTTGTGTCAAATAATATGTATGTTAAAAAATTCAAAATTTTCAAATAATATTTTAGATATTATCAAAATTAAACAATATAATTAACATTCTCCCCATTTTGATGATGGCAATATTTGTATGGATTTGACACAAAATTAAAATCAACAAAATATTTGATAACTTTCACACAATTAAAATCAACAAAATGTTTGATAAGTCTGATAACTCTACAACATATAATTTTCAAAATCATATTTTCTCTCCTCCTTTGACATCATCAAAATAAAATATGAAAAGAGAAAACAAACACATTTGATAAAATAATCTGAGAGGCCAAAAATATAATAATGGTTCTTCTGTCTTGTCGGAATCATTGTGGGGATTTTGGACCATCTCAGGCGCACAAAATGTTGACAAACAAAAGATTGGAGCAGATATGCATCGAGTATTGGATCGATGGAGTGTATAAAAAGTGACAAGGATGATAGGTAAAGAGACAAAATTATCAAGTGTTGAAGAGAAAAATTTGTTTTACCTTCTTGTATAATCACGTCATTCCTTACCTTAGCCATTAATGGTTCGGACATGCATGAGGTGCCTGTAATGCAGGCAAATGGGAGGTTACCAGTGGTGCAGGCACACGTTATTCTTGTAAATGAGGGTCCTAGTATTATTGGTAATCTGAATGATATTGATGCTATTAATAACACTGTGGCTCTTATTATACAAGCAATGATTGCAGTGTCCAATATGGCTCGGCGATTACAAGCAAGAATACAAGAAAATCAACAATGGAGAGATGAGGTGTGCTTGTTAAAACAACAACTGGCTAATATTCGTAAGGAGAAGAGAGAGTTAGAAAGGAAAAATACACGGTTGGAGAATGCGGTGCAATATTATGCAGCGCAATATTATGCAGCGGTTATAATGCCAAGACTCACAGAAGTCGAAAATAGAGAGAGACATGTAAATGAGGCTCATGAAAAGTTGTTGAAAGAGGTGAAACGAAAAAAATTTGTGAAGCCTTCTGGAAACCTACATGTAATCGAGTAATATTTTCTCCTTCTGAAATAAATTTGCAAGCATTTCTCCCTTCTTTTTTTTTGTATAAAAAAAATTCTGTCTTTGCAAAAAAAAATGGTTGGTGTAGATAAGGAGTACAAAAAAAAATTTATATATACTCTCCCTAAAATTATGCACAGGATATACAAACGCATTTAAATTTTTTTTTATATTAATCTCAAAATATTACATAATATGAGTCTTCTCCTAAATTAATGCACTAAAAATTACATAAATTGGAAGTCACAGATTACCAATCTATAATACTAAGGGCCATTAAGATCCGACCATAAACAACTACACCAAATGCACTAGCATAAAAACAGAAAATATAGATAAAAATAATTTTTTCAGACAAGGTAGAAGCAATCATTATTAAATCCAAGAGAGTTTGGAACACATACAATAAGATAAAAAATATAACACAGTGCAAAAATAATTTTAACATTTTGATCAGCGATGACCTTGATAATTAGAAAAAATGGAGAAGATCGTATAGATCGGCGATGAATTTTGGTAGATCGATGATGGATCTTGGTGGATCAGTAATTGATCTTGATGGATCGGTAATTGATCTTGATGAATCGGAAATGATGTTGAAGATCGGTGATGGAAGTAGAGCAATGATGGATCTTGGTAAGTCAGTGAGAAATTTGGGTGAATGATGGTAGTGATGAAGGTGATAGATGATATTGAGGATGGTGGAGCTGGTGGTGGACGAAGGTAAGGATGAAGATGTTGTCTGAGGATAAGAGGAAGAAAAAAAGAGCGAGAGAAAGAGAAAACAGAGAGTGAGGGAGAGAGCGAGTGAAAGATAGAGACAGAGTGGGTGAGAGAGAGACCAGAGCGAGAGAGAATATATAAATATATATATAAATTAATTTTAATTTTAATTTTAATTATTTATTTAAAAAAGAATAAATAAATGTTATATAGGAGTATTCATCATACCAAGTTCAATTCTAATATAACAAAATTATTCTTTATTAAGTAGCTTGGTAGATATGTCAGCTAATTGATGATTTGTAGGCACAAATTCGAGTTCAATGTCACATTTGAGTACATGATCTCTTAGAAAATGATGCCTTATTTCAATGTATTTAGTGCGTTAGTGCTGAATAGGATTTTTTGAAAGGTTAATAGCACTTGTGTGTTGTCACATTTTATAGGAATATGGTCATAGTGAAGTTCAAAATCTTGAAGTTGTTGTTTCATCCAAAGCAATTGTGTACAACACCCAGCAGCGGCAATGTATTCTACTTCAGCAGTTGACAGAGCTACTGAATTTTGTTTTTTACAAAACCATGATGTGAGAGAGTTTCTAAGAAAACGACAAGTGCCACTAGTACTTTTTTGGTCAAGTCTATATCCCGCAAAGTCAGCATCTGAGTAACCATAAAATTCAAAAGTGGTTCCCTTAGGATACCATAAACCCAAAGTTGGAGTACCAACAAGATATCTAAAAGTACGTTTGACTACGGTAATATGTGACTCTTTAGGTACAGATTGAAAACATGCACACGTACAAACACTAAACATTTTGTCGGGTCTACTTGCAGTAAGATAGAGTAAGGAACCAATCATACCTCGATATTTCTTTTCATCTACTGGTTTACCTTTCTCATCTTTGTTGATTTTTGTTGATGTACTCATTGGAGTTGCTACAGGCTTTAATGATTCCATTTCAAATCTTTTGAGTAGATCCTCGATATATTTCGTTTGATTTAAGTGGATCACATCCTTAGTTTGTTTAATTTGCAATCCGAGGAAGTAATTTAATTCTCCAATTATACTCATTTCGAATTCACCCTGCATATCCTTAGCAAACTCTTTGCACAAAATTTCATTAGTAGCACCGAAAATAATATCATCGACATAAATTTGGACAATTAGCATATCCTCCCTTTTTGTTTTTATAAAAAGGGTTGTATTAATTTTTCCTCTTGAAAAACCTTTGTCAAGTAGAAAATTATTTAATCTTTCATACCATGCTATAGGAGCTTGTTTTAAACCATATAGGGCTTTTGAAAGTTTGAAAACATGATCCGGGTATTTATGATTTTCAAAACCAGGAAGTTGTTCAACATAAACTTCCTCCAAAATGTACCTATTTAAGAAAGCACTTTTAACATCCATTTGATACAATTCGAAATCCTTAAAACATGCAAAAGCAAGTAACATTCTAATAGCTTCAAGTCTAGCAATCGGTGTAAAAGTTTCATCAAAATTAATACATTTTTCTTGATTATAACCTTGAGCTACTAATCTAACTTTATTTCTAATAACGACTCCAGATTCATCCATTTTGTTTCAAAAAACCCATTTTGTTCGAATAACTTTATGATCCTTAGGCCGAGGAGTCAAAAACTAAACTTCATTTCTTTCAAATTGATTTAATTCTTCTTGCACTGCTAAAATCCAATTTTCGTCTTTTTCAGCATCTAAAAACGATTTTGGTTCAATTTGTGAAACAATGCTAAGTTAACACAAACATTTCTAATAAAGGAATGAGTTTTTATGCCTTCCGATGCATCACCTATGATAAGATCTTTAGGGTGGCCATGAGCATATTTTCAATCATTTGGTAGATTTGATTCATTTTCTGGATGAGCATATTCTTCTCGAAGGTTTTTTTATTGTGATTTCTTCTTTTTGTTCAGAAGATGGATTTTTTTTCATTTGTTATGTAAATGCTTTCTATTCTTGGATGTGTTTCTACAGTGTCATCACTTACAAGATTCTTGGAAACAATGTTGTTAGATTCATCAAAGGCAACGTGTACAGATTCTTCAAAAAGTAAGGTTCTTTATTGAATACTCTATAAGCTTTACTAGAAGAAATACAACTTCATCCGTTTTAACATCAAATTTTCCCAAGTTATCTATATTATTATTTAATACAAAGCATTTACAACCAAAAGTACGCAAGTGGATAATATTAGGCTTTCTACCTTTCCAAAGTTCATAAGGAGTTTTCTTAAGAATATGTCTAATCATGGCACGGTTTACAACATAATATGCAGTGAAAATGGTTTTAGTTCAAAAATATCTAGGTAAATTATTCTCACAAAGCATAGTACGAGCCATTTCTTCAAGAGTTCTATTTTCTCTTTCGACCACATTGTTTTGTTGAGGAGCCCTAGGGGCTGAGAAATTATGATCTATTCCTAAATCATCACAAAACACAATAAAATCATCATTTTTAAATTCTCTACCATGATCACTTCTAATACTACAAATATTAAGATTTTTCTCATTTTGAATTCTTTTACAAAGTTTTGAGAAATTATAAAAAGTTTCATTTTTGTGTGCTAAAAATAATACACACGTATATCTAGTATAATCATCAACACAAACAAGGACATAAGATTTTCCTCTTAAATTTAATGTTCTAGATGGTCTGAATAGATCAATATGCAAGAGTTGAAGCGGTCTAGTAGTTGAAATGATATTTTTGGATTTAAAAGAAATTCTAATTTGTTTTCCAAATTGACATGCATCACAAAGTTTGTCTTTTTCAAAAACAATTTTTGGTAAACCAATGACTAACTCATTTTTTGAAAGTTTGGAAATTAAATCAAAATGAGGATGTCCTAATCTTCTATGCCAAAGCTAACCATTATCATTTATAGCAGATAAACATTTAATATTAAAATGAAAAGACAAATCATGTCAATCAAACGCATATACATTCTCATGTCTATAACCTACAAATAAGGTTTTGTTTTCTAGGGTGTTCTTAATAGTGCAATGAGTTTTCTAAAAAAAAATTCTATAACCTTTATCACATAATTAACTAATGCTAAGCAAGTTATGTTTTAAACCTTCAACAAGTAACACATTTTCAATAATAGGAGAAGGATTTTTACCAATACTACCTGCACCTATGATTTTACCTTTGCTATTGTCGTCGAATGTCACATATCCGCCATCCTTTGGTTGGAGTGTGGCGAACATAGTTTTATTTCCAGTCATGTGTCTCGAACATGCACTGTTGAGATACTATCTATCTTTATTGGATTTTGTCTTGAAACATACCTACAAAAATTTGATTTTTCTATTGGTACCCATATTTTCTTGAGACCATAAAAGTTAGAATTTGATACTCTTGAAATGTCTTTAGGGACCCATATCTTTTTTATTTTAGCAAAAGGATTTCTTTTAACAGGACATGAAGGTGAAATATGATCTTTTGTACCACAAAAATGACATGTGAGATGAGAGTGACTAGAATATGCATGCACAAAACCATTTTTGGTAGTTTTTATTTTTGAAAAAGGTTTATATCTAATTCCGGCTCTACCAAAAGTACAATTTTGATTTTTAAGAATTTTATCTAAAATCTCTCTACCTTGAATGAATTTTGAAAGAGTATTCTTCAAGTCTTCAATATTTTCTTTCAAAACAATTTGCTCCTTTTTTAAAGACTCATTTTCTTCTTGTAATACAATTAATTTTTTCTCAAAAATTGAAAACTCTTTTTGAGTTAAAATCTCATTTTTTTTTTTCATTTTCATGGCTTCATTTTCTAAAGTATTTATCTTGGAAGATAATGATTCATTTTCTTTTGATAAACTTGAAATCACTTTCTTTTGACAGTTACTTTTCAAACGAAGTTTCATAAATTCAGCATATAATTCATCAAAAGCTGATTGTAATTCATCAAACGTAAAAGATTCATCATTTATCTCATCTTCGTTTCCAAGTGCCATTAAGCATAGGTTAGCAACCTCATTTTTGCAAACTTCAGTTTCTGAGTCGTTTTCATCGCTATCTTCTCTCCATGTTGCAATGATGGCTTTCTTCTTGTCTTTCTTGAATTGTTTCTTAAGTTCCGGACATTCTGATTTGTAGTGTCCAGGTTTGTTGCATTCGTAGCAGGTAACTTCAGATTTTTGTGATTTTCTCCCCTTTGAAAATCTCTATTGTTGAAATCTTTTCTGAAAAATTTCCGCACACCTTATTTCTTTTTCACAAACCTTTTGAATTTTCTAGTGATGAATGCCATTTCCTCATCATCATCCCCATCATTTTCCTCATCCTCTTGATGATTTGAGGTGGATTTGAAGACTATTCCTTTCTTCTTGTTGTTGTCCTCCTCTTCTTTTCCTTCTTGCATTATGAGCTCATGAGTTAAGAGAGATCCCATTAACTCATCTAGACTTAACTTTGTTAAATCCTTGGCTTCGGTAATGGCAATGACTTTTGTCTCCCAATTTTTTGGCAATGACCTAGGCACTTTTTTTACAATTTCAGTATTAGTATATATTTTTCTAAGAGAAGTTAAACCATTAATAATATCACTAAAACGAGTAAACATTTGAGGAATAGTTTTATCAAATTTCATTTTAAAGAGTTCATAATTATGAACTAACAAACTGACTCTAGATTCTTTAACTTGTTCAGTTTCCTCATAAGTTACTATAAGTTTATCTCAAATTTCTTTTGCAGTTTTACATGTGGAAATTCTATTTAATTCGTTGGCATCTAGGGCGCAATACAAAATGTTTGTGGCTCTGACATTAATTTGGGCCATTCTAGTATCTGATTCATTCTACTCATCTTCAGGTTTTGATACCTTAAGGCCATCTATGGTTTTGGTAGGAATTTTTGGACCATTGCAAATAATTTTTCAACATTCATAATTATTCGATGGAACATGTATGGTCATCCTAGTTTTTCAATAGCTAAAATTTGTGCCGCTAAACAGTGGTGGCCTATTGGATGCTTGTCGCTCAGGTAAAGAATAATTAGGGGTTGCCATGATCTACTCTAAGATGGTTAAGTCACACAAACTAGAGTCTAGGCTCTGATACCAATTGTTATCCCAGATAGGCAACCCAAGAGGGGTGATGAATTGGGTTATTAAAAAATTTACAATATTAAAATTTATAAACACAATATTCAGAATTTTAACAAATAAAAAACAAAATAATAATTATCAATATAAAAGTAAGAGAGATAGGGAGAGAAAATCAAACACTGAGATTTATAGTGGTTCGGCACGCCAGGCCTACGTCCACTCTCCAAGGAGCCTCCTTGAGAATTTCTTTACTATCAAAATGAATTAATACGCCACCAAGTCTTCACCAAGCTTGTGGATTTTGCACAGGACTTATTCTTATCTATTGAGCCTCACTTAACAATAAATGCCTTACCCTTACAAAAATTTCTCACAACAATAATGAATAAAAATAAGTGGTATTTAAACCCTCTTTTACAATAATTCTCTCACAAAGAGTAGATATGAAAGTGTAAGAACAAAGGTTACACTTAGATCTAAAAGTGAAATAGCAGAATACAATATACTCAAAATTTTGGAGTACACATAAATTTTTTCTCTTCAAGTTCTTAATTTTTCTCCATACACAATACTTCTATTTATACCCAAAAATATACCCGTTGGAAGTAGGACGCTCCTTACTAACGTCATGGATTACATCGGCACGCTCCTTAATTTCAAATAGATAGTAAATGATAATGTTTGAAAAAATGATAAAAGTGAAACCATTTTTTTCTTTTTTTTTCAAGTATGGAGCCAGCGTTTTTTCTTTTGAAGGCAAATTGAACATTGTAAATAATATGATACAATTTTCACATAGTTGAATTCAAACTATCTTTTTTTTTTTTTTTTTTCTTTTTCTTTTTTCAAACATGGAGCCACCGTTTTTTTTTTTTTTTTTTTTTTTTTTTTTTTTTTTTTTCTTTTGTAGGCAATGTGAACATTATGGATAATATAATACAATATTCACAACTTTGAATTCTGAATTTAAACAGGTAAGATATGGAATGATTTGCTCCATATATATATATATATATGATATAATCAATGTAGTGTAAAAATCTAATTGCTCACGTGATATATTCTATTCATATTAAATGTATTATATATAATATTCTAAACAAATATTTGCATATATAGTAAAATCTTCTTAAGTAATATTTATAATAGGTCTGAACATATATACAATTTTTAAATTTTTGTAGAGATTTTAAACTAAACATAACCTACGACTTCATGTGGATATATCATTTTTGTCAAAAGAAGACAACTTATCAATATCAAATTTATCAAACTAATACAATCAATTAATATCAAATTTGTCAAAAGATGAATAGTGATTAACCTAATTTTTCAAAAAGTAAATAGTAAGAAATATTTCTATTTAAATAATATTTAACAAATGTATCATACAATATATATTTTAAACAGATAATATTTTATTTTATGTCAAATAATATGTATGTTAAAAAATTCAAAATTTTCAAATAATATTTTAGACATCATCAAAATTAAACAATATGATTAACATTACATGATTGAAAATTTAAAAAGACGAAATGTAATTTATAAAAGTTATAAAAATAATTTGTATTTTAAGTAAATCTAAAAAAATATATTTGTAATTTACCTGGGTCATTGCAATTGCAATCACAAATTGTGAATCATGAGATCAAAATTTCAATAGTTTAAGGCTTGTTTTGGTATTTTTTATATTTTTATATTTTTTGGTGTTTTTAAAATTAAGAAAAGAAAGAAAGTAGAACATAGTTGCTTTCATGTCATTTGTAGCAATTAGCTTTCTCAATTACAAAGCCACTAAAAAAAACAAAAAAACAAAATATCATATAAAAAGGTTAAATATTCATTTCTATTTTCTTTATTTTTTACATTTTTTTTTGTTGATTGTAAAAAGTCAAAAGCTATTCACAAACAAATCTTTTTTTTTTCACCTCATTTTTTAGTTAAAAAATAAAAAAAACTTTAAGAAAGTCACTTTCCAAACCAACTCTCAATGTTTAGAAATAGTTATGGGAAATTTAAAACATGAGGTAACAGAATTTCCTACAAATCGGAGTTTTTTCAAAATCGAAATCAGGTGTGTTTGGTTTGCTTTTTAATGGCTTTTTGGTTAGTTTATTTTTTATTTTTAGTGAATTTTTTTAGATTCAAAAAAAAAAAATTAGGTGGCTAGATTTTATTTTATGAGACAAATTAAAAATTAAATGAATTTAAAAAAAGTTCAAAAAAGATAAAAATAAATAAATAAAACAATGGACTTTTTTTTGGTTTGTTTTTATTTTTAAATTTTCTTTTGCAAATTTTTAATTTTTTAGGTTTCACATTGGACTACACAACATGGACGAAAAAAAAAAAACATAATTTTAAAAAAAATACTATAGCGATCTTGATTTAGACCCGACCTATTTATTACCTTTCAATATGAGAAACCATATTCGTGGTGGTTGTTCCTTTCTCTTTATGTTGGTTTTGGCTTCAGGGGTTGGTGTCGACACTGTCTTCTTTTTCCTTGCCTTGTTTTGTTCCAAAGGTCGACACCAGCTTGGGATGTGTCGACACCTTCTTGCTACTGTATCCCTGGGTGGCTACTAAAATTTAGGGTCGACACCAACCTTGGTGGTGTCGACACTTGCTTCATTTTGTTAGTTTCAAGGGTTGACACCAGTCTGGGAAGGGTCGACCTTTGTCTATTGCAGAATCTAGAGTTTGCTTACTGAAATTTAGTGTCGACACCTTGGGTCCAAGAGTCGACACCTTGCCTGCTGCCTAACACAAGTGTCTCGGCTTTTTTTTCTTGAGGGTCAACACCACTGTCGCAGTGGTCGACCCCTGTGACTCTTTTTTCCAGATTTTGTTCGGCTTGAGCCCTACTTTTTGGAAATTTTTGACTTATTCTTTTATTTGACCTTGGAACTACTATTCCACTAATATATAGTCACTACATATAGACCCAAAGTCTTATTTTCTCATAAGTTGTTTCTCTCTCTCTCTCTCAACATTCACTTTTTCCTACTTAAATCCTTAGATCTACTCACCTAAAGGCGTCTTCTCACCTTGATCCTTTGAGATAAAATGTAGATCGCGTCAAGAGTTTTTCTTTGATCCAAGTGGTTTGTGATTTTGTTGATGTCGAGTTTTTTTAAGTTTTTCTCTTTCACCCTTCTAAGCTTGAGGTAGGGATTCTTCGCACCTCTTTATGAGTTTTAACTTAGCTATTCATTTTTATAAAACCACATTGCAAAAGAAATGGACTTTTGAACAAATCTTGGATTTTGGGTTTGAAACTAAAAAGAGGGGTTTTCAAATGGTTTCATGGAAATGATTGTGGGGTTGGAAAATGAGGTGTAGAGGTGACAACATGGTTGGTTTCGATATTTGGAAGTGATTTTGGAAGAGAGGTTTTGCCCTAAATGTTGATTTTGTATAAATAATGATATAGATGTTGGAAATATGAAATTTAATTGTTATTGATTAAGATGGTGGAGTTGGGTATGTATTACCACTCGCATCTCGCAATTTGGAAAGCTTATTTTTATGAAAATTATTTTATTTGTTTAGAGATATATGTTTTGGGCTATCGGTGGCCGATAATCATGATTGTTGTAGAAATTGCATAAGGACTAGGAGAATGAAAACTATTTATCATCCATTGTATCGAGCATTGTCATACATTTACACATTTGTAATAATTACATTGTTTTGAGAAAATTGTGGATACTTGGTGAATCTGGGTAGGGGTTGTGGTTACTATGATAAGTTGGCATGTGTGTCCTTGGTGAAAGACCAGAAACCCGTGCGGATAGGTGTCGAGCATTCCAGTTAATACTGGTAAAAATGACAAAAGAGCAGTGCTTGTATAGCTTGCTAGCAGACACGTACCTAGAGATTCACAAAGTTGTATTCACAAACTGGTTTTCCATAAAAAGGAAAGTGTTTCATGAATGGTAATATAAACCTGGCATGGCATGATTTGAAAGAGATATAAAATGTTTTGTCATGAGCATTGCATATGCATTTTACCCTTATAGTTTTGTTAAGATTCATATGTTATGTTGGATTATTTCTACTGGACTTTGACTCACCCTATGTGAGAAAAATATTTCAGTTGCAGATGATATGCCTTCGCCAAGGCAATAGCTTAGGAGGACATGGACCAAGAGATTCACTTTGTTTAATTGTGTATTTGTTTTGTACAAGCCAAGGGTTTTTATATGTATTGGGATTTAAATCCATTTTTGCTGTAACCAAGAGCTAACTTGGAAAGTTGTAAACCTTTAAGGCATTCTCTGATTTGTTTACCTTTCATTTTGTTCCTCACCATGTAACACATGCCATAGATTCAGGGCTAGGCTTATGAATGTATAGTTGCATGTGTTGTTCTTTTGTATAAGAAATTTAAATTAATGGAAGTTCTTATCTCTTCACATGTCGTCTTTTTATCACTATTGTGGATGGGTTGTTGTATTTAATTCAGGGCGTTACATTCACTAAAAATAAAAAAGTTCAGATAAAAATATCATTACCCTATCTAAAAAAAAAAACTTTGTTTGTGTTAATTTTAAATTTAGGAAAATTCTAATATCCACCCTTTTAAAAAGAGTGTACCATATACATCTTTAGTTATGCCTTTTTTTTTTTTTTTTTTTTAGTTATGACATTATTTTAATTATAACTCATAAATTTTTTAGTTTTACCTCATTTTATGTTTACTTATACTTCTTCCATCCCAAAATATTAGTTCGTTATTTCATTTTTCATTATCCCAAAATGTTAATCCCTTTTCAAAAATCAAGGAATAAAATAATATAAACTTACTATTTTGCTCTTATTTTAAATTCATTAATGTTACCCAAAAAGCAACCTAAGAGGTGGGGGGGGGGGAGGGGGTGGTGAATTAGGTTTCTACAAATTAAAATTAATAATACCCCAATAAAATTAACTACTAGTACAACAAATTCTCAACAAGCACAATGATGAACTTAGCAGTAAATGATCAAGCAAAATAGCAATGAAGTATAACTAATACACAGGGTAAATCAAATGATTAGCACATGAATATTAGATAGATATAGCAGTAGTAGGAAATTAAAGAGATTAGGGAAGATGAGACAAACAGATTTATGGTGGTTCGGCTTCAACCAAGCTTACATCCACTCCTCAAGTTTCACTTGAGATTTTCCACTATCTTTTAGCTTCACAGGGTGCTAACAACCTTTTCACAGATGGAGCAATCCTCTACAGATTTTACACAGACTTTCTAAGTCAAGAACACTGAGTGTAATACACTCTTATAAGGTTGAAAATAATGTGTTTTTGCTTTCACAGAAAGCTACAATAATTATCTCTCAAAACTAGATATAAAAATGAAGCTTTGATTTTTCTATAAACCTCACATAGGAAAGATGAGCTTAATGCTATAAGGCTTAGTGTATAATTTCTGAGAGATGATGTAAACAAAAATTGAAGAACACTTCTCAGAGAATTTTTCAGAGAATAGATGTGAGTGATTATAGATAAAAGAATATTTTCTGGTTTTTCTTGTCACTTGTTTACATTAGAGGTTTTGGTATATATAATGAAACTTATAACCGTTTATAGCCGTTGTATTCATTTGAATTTGTAGCCGTTTATAGCCGTTGTACTCCATCATTACTAATTTGAATATCTTCCACTCCATCATTACTAATTTGAATATCTTCCACTTGAACCTTTTGAACCTTTTGAACTGCTGTTGTACTGGGCTGTTTGAACCTCTGTTTCGAGTTATTTGAACTCCTGATTTAATCAAATATTAAATACATTCTAACAACATTTAGGATAAAGGTTTAGGTGAGAAATAATGGGACAAAATAAATTTTGATTCTATTTTTCTCTTTCAAAATAAATGTTGATTCTATTTTTCTCTTTCAAATAAATCATCAAAATAAATTTTGATTCTATTTTTCTCTCCCAAATAAATTAAAAACATAATTAAATAAATCATCAAAATAAATAAGTCTAACAGTCTCCCCTTTTTGATGATGGCACACAATGATGTTTTGATTTGATTTGGGAGTAAGAAAAGCTCCCCATCAAGTCATGCTCCCTGAATTCATTTATAAAAACATAGGTTAGTACATGTGTAATAAATAAGCTTTAATTAGAGACATGATATAAGACTAAGATATCAAATTATAAATACATAATCATCAAATTAGTTTTCAAATAATACCATAATACATAACATCATATAATTTCTCCCCATGTGACGTTATCAAAAGGAAATTATGGGTCAGAATCTGGAGGTGGAGGATGAGAAAAATGATAGGGATAAATGGCATCAAAAAAATAGATAATCAAAACATATATATACACACATATATATACACATACAACTCTCTCGCGTCTCTCTTTTTCCTTCGATAAACGGGTTTGACACGCGGCCTCACTTTTGCGTCATTGGCCGACAAAAGCAGGCCTCGATTTGTACTTGCCTCGGCTCCCTCTCCCTCATTGTCTTCTTCTCTTTTGCTTTCTTCTTAATTACACACTCTTTCATTTTCTTCTTCACCATTCTCTTCTATCTCTTCTTCACCACTCTCTTCTATTTCTTCTTCCTCATCGAGAGACAAAGAAACTGAACGGAGGAGGCCAAACCTCAGTCTGTTCAGTTTGTTTGCTTCTATTTCTCTGCAACTCAATTCTTTGACACCTCTCACCTCTAATCTATGGCTTCCTCATCCCGTCCCCTCACTCTGTTTCCGGACCTAAACGATCTCATAAGCTCTGCTGGACTGAGTGCCCTTACTCCTACTCTTCCTGTCATTCCTCTTCCTAACCTTCCTATGATGTCGATTGAGCAAATCATGGCAGCTCAATCTGACATAGAAGCCAATCATTTCACACTGACGTCCTGTATGGAAACAGTGATGGCAGTCACAAAATTGGCTCACCGATTGCAGAACAGGACAAGTGAGCTCCATCAAGTCAATGCCCAACTCTCTCTGCCCCAGCACATGTACAAGGATGCGTGAGCAGAAATAGGCGCACTGAAGGCTGAAAATAAAGAGCTTAAACGGAAGACCACCTCCATGGCCCGATTTGGAGCAACGTCGTTCTTGGCCTTTGATAGTCAGCGGGGAGTTGTTCCTCTCGACGAAAGCACGGGGGCAGGGGCGTCAAGGGTCGCCCAAGGTGATAAAAAGAAGAAGAAAATGATGGAAGAGGCGAGTAAGTAAGATTGGCGTATGGCCCGAAAAAAATGAAGGGTTTTTTTTTTTTATGTTTATTTTGATCGATGTGTGGCTGTAAAAAAAAAATGAAGGGCATTTTTTTTTTTGGTTTTTTTATGTAAATATTTTTATTTTTGTTTGTTGTTGTGTTTATGTTTAAGTACTGAAAAATGAAATTAAAAAGCAGAGAAAAAAATAAGAAAATTAAGCCCAAACAAAAAATAATAATGAGAGACCAAATTATTAATGAGTATATGAGAAGCATTTGAGCATGATCTAATTCTCAATTTCTTAGCAAGAGCATACCAATCTCAAGACTATAATAGATATAACAGTGCATAGATCAAACAAGGTTGCCAAGCAAGAGCATAAATATGGAGCTAAAGTTCAAGTCACTCTTCCTTGAGGAAAACGATATTCCTCTTACATTATCAACAACTAATCAGCTCAATGGTCATATTGTAAGAATTAAGATACCAAAAGCATAGAGATACAAAAATAATCAGAGATACTAAAACAATCAAGTCTCTTTTTTTCTCCCGATGACATTTTCAACAAAATCAAGCACAGGGAGGGAGTATGGTACAACATATAGGATGAAAGAATGTAAGTCTCATTATAGCACAAATAATCATCCATATCAAGGTAGCTTTATGATACCAAAAAAATGATAGCACATAATGATCATACAATTGAAACTCATACCATTTGACAATAATGGGCAAAAAAAATAGTAACATGTGAAGGTGCAAGCACATAAGTTTGATATCAAAAACAGAATAAAAACTGAGGGGATTTTAAAAAATAATCAAGTTTAAATTCTTCCCCTTGTTTCATTTGGCAAAATCAATAGGAGATATGATAAATGAAAGCTCATAACTGAAATGTTCTCGTCAATAATATCAAATAGGATGCCAAAATGATACCAACATGCAATCTACCAAGGATACTAATATGCAATCTAGAAGATTTAACAATCATAGCTCAAGCATTATGTAAAATACCAAATATTGCTCATAATAGGTTAAGCTCAATATAATCTCATGGAGCTAATGTAATTCCAAAAAAAAAAAAATGAAGCATGTTCAAGGTATAGCAATCCATATGCCAAGAAAATCATGAATTTCAATATGTACCATGCATTTAAGCGTAGGCTTGATTTTTAGGTAAGAGCATCATTAAAGAGTATACATTGCAAATCATATGAAGTATAATCAATCTTTTTCATATCAAAGTAATAACAGTATTAGCTTAAGGGATATAAGATAGAATTTTACCTCAAAAGCTTAAGAGAGTATATGAGGCATACCTTAGGTTCAAGAAATGGAAGTTTTTCAATCTTTAATTTTCTTTCATGAGGAGTTCATCTAAAAAGGGTTTAACAAGTATGTTAGCAAAATAATTTCTCCCCCTAAGTTAGTGCTACCCTTTTCTATTTTGTGTAAATATAGCATTCATAGAACAATCACTATTACTCAATAAAAGTAGGCTGAGATGCTGAGATGCTGTCTGTTTTCTCTTTTGCAAGGTAAAGAGAAAATGGGGCAGAATCTAGTGAAGAGTACAGTCATTCAGCTATGCTCATATCTGTTCTGGTGAAATTAGGTTGAGATGCTATATGTTTTCTCTTTTGCAAGGTAGTCCTGGAACCATAGCTTTAGAAGGCTCCGATATCCCCCGGGTACATAGGACTTTTGTTGATAGACTTTGTCAGGACAGAGATTTAGTTCAGAGACAACCAGTGTCTCCTTCGCTGAGGCAAGGCAAAGAAAGGCCAGTTAGGGCTCACCAGTTCAACTGATCCGACAGTCACCAGTCACATCACCTCTGTTCAACTCAGCAGACCGTGATGGCGCAGAGTCCGGAAGAAGTTGTGGCCATGATAGCGGCATTAAACCAGGGAATCGCTAGGTAGGATGAAACCAATGCCAAAGTGCAATGCCTATCTGGGGCACCTACCACACATTCAGCCTCAGGACCCCAGCCAAACTTTGACCCATTTCCGTCAGCTGAAGATTCGCATGGTTCGGATCCCCGAAAAGGGTTGGCTCAAGCTTGAGTTTTCAGACCCCTGGTGCAGCCTACTGAGAGGCTTTATTCTCTTGATATTAATGAGCTCGAACCGACCTCAGTGAAAATTGCGAACCTTGAAAAGCAATTCAAAAAGGCACAGGGCCTTAACTCCATTCCCGACATTGAGGATGGGTACACCGAGGCTACCGTACGACTCCCAGACAGATTCAAAATGCCACATATTGACCGTTTCGACGGGTCTGGAGATCCTATGGTACATATCCACATTTTCTTGGACGTTCTGAGATCGATGGGTCTAACTAAGCCTCAGAAACTCTCTCTGTACGGAAGAACACTGTCGGGCCTAGTAGCCACTTGGTATGCCAAGTTGGAGGATTCAGTGAAGCAGAACTGGGAAAAGTTAGCTAAGGCCTTTGTTAATCAGTACTTTTACAATACCTAAGTTAAAATGACCACCCAAGAGCTTGAAGCAACCGATCAGAATCCTACAGAGTCTTTTGTAGAATTTGTTGCAAGGTGGAGAGCAAAGACATCACAGATGACAAATCGCCTTTCTGAGAGGGACCAAGTGCGGATAGTGGTACAGAACCTTGAGCATGATATGTTGCAAAAGTTGATGGTTGTTCCTGTAACGCCCTCAAAATAATACATAGAAACCCACATTATTGACATGCATAGACATAAGTAAACAAAACTTAATTTCATTCATCAGAGTAATCCTTACAAATGTATTACATGTTGATAGCAAAAGTAAATGCCCAACGGGCTTACAACTTTCCAAGCCAACACTTGGTTACACAAAAAGAGAGTACTAACTCAAAACACATTAAGCCCTTGGCTTGAATTTACATGTAATACATAAAAGATATCACAAAAAGTCTTTCAACCTCTAACCTCCCAAGCTACGTCCTTGGAGGTGGCATGCCATCTGTACCTGAAAATGATGTCTCATATAGGGTGAGCCACAGCCCAATAGAGATATACTAAACCAAATATAAGCAATGACTAAAACAATAGCATTGGATAGGTGGTTAACACTTATAAACCATTTTATATCATAATCCGGTTCCATGACAATTATGTCCATGTTACATTCCACTTTCCTTTACTTATCCAAATCATTTCATATACATGGCTCAGAACCTGGCCAAACAATTTAATGAGACTATAACTCATATACCCACACTTTTATATTTCACGACAGATACACATATTTGATGCATCATTGTCATATCAAGACACTTCCATACTTCACAAATGATACACAGATTTGTTGTATCAATACTTCAATTTAATACACTTATTTGCTGTATTAATGGAGTACATCCCCTATCTTCTCCCAAACAGGTTTGAGAGTCCATCCCCTATCTTCCCTCAAACCATGGAGTACATCCCCTATCTTCTCCCATACAATACACATATTCCAAGTATATAAACAATTATCATATACAGGAATCAATCAATACATATATTTGATGTATTATTCCAACTGTCATACTCAATGACATATTCAATGTGATTAGTTTCAGTTTTCCCTAATCAACATACAGTGTCTACAATAATCACGACTATCCTCCGCCGATAGCCCAAAACAGTTATTTCTAAACAGAAAATAAATGCATTAAACAAGTATAATATCAACTTTTACATAGGTGAGTGATAAATTAATCCAACTACGCCATTCAATCCCATAACTTCCTAATTTCACAATTTCCAATTCAATTTCATATTTCCCAAATTAATTATACCAATTATCTTATCACAATAATTACGGCATTTTTCCCTAATTCTAAATATCAATCCTAAGGTCCAATTTCATCGATAATACAACAATAATTCCGTTACTCAATGTCTTACATACATATGGGTTTTAATATTTGAAAACCTCTCTTTTATAAATTACACAATAACCCCAACTTTTCTGAAAATTGCCCAACATCACCAACTAATCAAAATGACCAAAATTAAAGACAAAGCTCATAAGATGGAGTAGGGTATCCCTACCTTGAAAAGAAGAGACCAAAGGGAAAGATGATGAAAAACCAAAGTGCTCCAAATCCAAGATTCTTCAGATTAAAAGGAAGCCCTCAACACCCTCTATCTTTCTTACAAAGAACTTAGGGTAGAAACACTCAAGAACTAGATCAATCCCTAGAGAGAAGGTGTTTAGAGAGAGAGAGAGAGTTCGGATCTAGGGTTTTGAAATCAAAAGAGATGAAAAAGTGAAGTGTTTACCCGTTGCTGTCTGCTGATACAACACAGGCTCGCTCAAGCGAAGAAGTGGTCGCTCGAGTGACCAGACACAAAGAATCCTTGCTCGAGCGTAGAAAGCCTCGCTCGAGCCAACAATCCAAACCTTTAGGTCTGCAACCTAGAAGCACGCTCGAGCAACAGAATGCTCGCTCGAGCGAAGGAACCCAAAACATAGACCTCGCTCGCTCGAGCGAAGGAAAGCTTGTTCGAGCCAAGAATCAAAACCATCAGGTCAAAAAGAGACGCAGATGCAAGCTCGAGCGCAGGACTCCTCGCTCGAGCCACCAGACACAAAACTCAATTCTCGCTCGAGCGAAGGAACCCTGGCTTGAGTGAAGGATCTAAAACAAAGAGCTCGCTCGAGCGAATAACCAAAATTCTGGGCAGCAACCATTTGCTCCCAATCACACCCAACCTGTAACAAACCTGCCCCAAACATCCTATAACTCAAACACAAAGTATTGAAGGACGGAAACGAGATATATATAACAACCAACATCCACGGAACCAAGTCCGGATTACACTAATCAATGGAGAGAAAACCAGGGTCGCTATAACCTCTCCCCCTTAAAGAATTTCGTCCCCGAAATTAGGTACAAGTTTTTCAAAAACAAGTTTTTCTCAATTCTCAATAACATCATAGTTCGACATTCACATCTTGGCCATTACCGGTCATCCCATCTCTATTCAAGAGGCATTTCACAATATACAACTTCCAACGTGCATTATCAACATGCATTCTTTTGAAATTTACCAATTTCAACATATAGTCCAAAATTCAATTATATAACCAATGCCAACAACATATTTTCATTTCTATAACATATTTAACATACACAATGTTAAAACAAACTTCCATTCTCAAGGCATAATTCATAATATTTCCATAATATTTCCATAAACCAAACATATACAATGTTTTATAACTCAAGACATATACAATGCTCTTAAGGTTTATCAATACAACAAAATATACAACATATGCTCAAACATCCACAAATAGATCCGGATATTTCTCTCGGACCTCTGACTCACATTCCCAAGTGGCTTTCTCCACTTTGTGATGTTTCCACAAAACTTTTACCAATGGGATGGTCTTGCCTCGCAAGACTTGATCCCCCCTATCCAAGACCCGAACCGGTCTCTCCTTATACGAGGCATCCTCATCAACCTCTAAGTCGGTCCAATCCAATACATGGGATGGATCCGGCTCGTACTTCCGAAGCATACTAACATGAAACACATCATGAACTTCGAACAACTGCGGCAACAAAGTTAAACGGTAAGCAACCTCGCTAATCCTCTCAAGGATCTCGAAAGGGCCAATAAACCAAGGGGACAACTTCCCACTTTTACCAAACCTCATCAAACCGCGCCTAGGTGATATTTTCAGAAAAACGTGATCACCCACCTCGAATACCAAAGGCTTCCGCCTACGGTCGGCATTACACTTTTGGCGACTCTGGGTTGTAACAAGCCTCCTACGGATAAGCTCAACTTTCTCCGTCGTTTTCCTCACCAACTCCGGGCCCAACAAAGGTGCATCACCCACCTCGGCCCAACAAACCGAAGACCTACAAGGTCGGCCATACAAGGCCTCAAACGGTGCCATACCGATACTCGATTGGAAACTGTTGTTGTAGGCAAACTCCACTAAGGGCAAGTACCTCTCCCACGACCCACTAAAGTCAAGAACACAACCTCGAAGCATGTCCTCAAGAATCTGAATAGTACGCTCGGATTGCCCGTCAGTCTAAGGATGATAAGCCGTGCTAAAGGTCAACCTAGTGCCCAAGGCACTCTGGAAACTCTGCCACAACCTAGCCATAAAACATGGATCTCTATCTGAGACGATCGACACTGGGACCCCGTGCAATCTCACTATGTCCCGAATATACAAGTCAGCAAAATGATCTACCGAGTCTTTCACGCGCATAGGAATGAAGTGCGCAGACTTAGTCAACCGGTCTACAACCACCCAAATAGCATCACTACCCCGCTGAGTCCTCGGAAGACCTACAACGAAGTCCATAGTGACGTGCTCCCACTTCCACTCGGCAATAGGCAAGGGTTGTAACAAACCCGCTGGCCTCTGATGTTCGGCCTTTACTTGCTGACAAGTAAGACACTTAGACACAAAAACTGCCACATCTTTTTTCATACCCCGCCACCAAAACTGGCGACCCAAATCACGATACATCTTAGTGCCTCCCGGATGCACCGCAAGGTGTGAATGGTGAAACTCTCGGAGTACCTCCTCTCGGCAAGACTCCGGCACGAACAAACGGTCTCGGTATCTCACACTCAGGTCGGGATACACCGTCAAACCCTTCTCAACCTTCCCACTGGAGATCTTTTCCCAGAGGGATTCTACCTCAAGGTCACCTCTCTGTGCCTCTAACACTCGACTCACAAGCGTAGGCTGTGCAACAACAGAAAATAAGGCCGCAGTCTCAACGGATTCGCCCAGAAGCAAATCAAACTCTCCAAGAGCACCCAACATCTCCCACTCTCGGATGGCTATACAAGCTACATCACTAATCGATTTCCTGCTAAGGGCATCGGCCACAACATTGGCCTTCCCCGGATGATAGTGCAACTCAAAATCGTAATCCTCAATAAACTCTATCCACCTCCTCTGCCTCAAGTTCAAGTCTTTCTGTGTAAACAGATACTTCAGACTCTTATGATCCGAGAATACCTCGAATCTCTCACCATAAAGGTAGTGCCTCCAGATCTTCAAGGCAAAAATCACAGCTGCTAACTCTAGGTCATGTGTAGGGTAATTCCTCTCCCCTCTACCACTATGGTGAAAAACCAAAGTGCTCCAAATCCAAGATTCTTCATATTAAAAGGAAGCCCTCAACACCCTCTATCTTTCTTACAAAGAACTTAGGGTAGAAACACTCAAGAACTAGATCAATCCCTAGAGAGAAGGTGTTTAGAGAGAGAGAGAGAGAGCTCGAATCTAGGGTTTTGAAATCAAAAGAGATGAAAAAGTGAAGTGTTTACCCACTGTTGTTTGCTGATATAACACAGGCTCGCTCGAGCGAAGAAGTGGTCGCTCGAGCGACCGGACACAAAGATTCTTTACTCGAGCGTAGAAAGCCTCGCTTGAGCCAACAATCCAAACCTTCAGGTCTGCAACCCAGAAGCACGCTCGAGCGACAGAATGCTCGCTCGAGCGAAGGAACCCAAAACATAGACCTCGCTCGCTCGAGCGAAGGAAAGCTCACTCGAGCCAAGAATCAAAACCATCAGGTCAAAAAGAGACACAGACGCAAGCTTGAGCGCAAGACTCCTCGCTCGAGCCACCAGACACAAAACTCAATTCTCGCTCGAGCGAAGGAACCCTGGCTCGAGCAAAGGATCTAAAATAAAGAGCTCGCTCGAGTGACAAAAGGCTGGCTTGAGCGAAGAACCAAAATTCTGGGCAGCAACCATTTGCTCCAAATCACACCCAACTTGTAACAAACTTGCCCCAAACATCCTATAACTCAAACACAAAGTATTGAAGGACTGAAATGAGATATGTACAACAACCAACATCCACGGAACCAAGTCCGGATTACACTAATCAATGGAGGGAAAACCAAGGTCGCTATTCACTTTCAAAAGTTTGCATGAACTAGAGGTTCAGATCGAGAGCGCGTTCAACGAAGGGATTATTCCCAGAGCAAGTGAACCAATAAGGAGGGTGATTTCCGGGAGTACCCAAGTTGGTAGTAGCACCATTCCCAAATCCGCTGAAATCAATATAGACGCCACAGCCGACCCTTTTGCCAAACCAAGCCTACAAACAGCCGGTCCAACCCGAGCTTAGGGTAGAACTTTCACCCCTATATATGAGCCGAACTAGCGCACTAAAAGTCTTGATGGAAAGAGGGTATCTCAAACCCCTTGATCCTCAACCTCTGCCTGACCCACTCCCTGCCAGACATAACCCCACCAAATACTACGTGTATTATCAGCAGTGCAGTCATGGCACCGATCGTTGCTACCGCCTTTGTCATGAGGTCCAGAATCTCATGGACAACCGGACGATAGCTCTACCTCAAGACCCCAAGGACCAAGCACCTCATCCACATCTCAATCTAATCCATACACTCCCATCTACCTTCAACCCCAGCATATACATCACCCTAGCCCATCTACCTAAGCCTGAGGTGTTTATCCCAGAAAGCATGGACTTATGCATGATGGATACATTAGAATCCCAATCATCTCAAAGCCGTGAACCTACTACTTATGACCTGATGAGAATGATTGAAGATCTTCAGAGAACTGTGGCAGATTTGGCCTTCGAAATTTTGGCTCCATCCTCAACCACATCACATGCCAGAAAAGGCTCTCTAATCTTGGGGCAAGCTGCAATTGAAAATGGCCAACCTAAAGCTATTTCAGGTCTGGGCAATGACATGTCCATGCCGACAACAACTGGGCTCCGCTCAGATATAGCGACCTAATCCTTTGGCAAAGAGGAGGCAAATAGAAAGAACAAGGTAGGGGCAGGCATTGGTCCCCGTGAACACTTTCTGTGGGTTGTAGAGGCTTTGAAAGCCGAAGGACTAAACAAACAGCAAGTGCTCGCAATTGTTGCAAAAACTGTGGATGACACTTTTGTTACTCACGGTGAAAGCATTTCGAAACAAGGGGCAAGCCGAAAAAAGGGATGTCGTGCAAGAAACACCCCTTTCAGCTCCAATTCTACACTCGGAAGAGATCAGCAAACCCAGTCAACATCGGTCGACCCCTTTGCTGGTACATAAAACATAACTCCACAAACCTCGAAATATCCACCCCGGGGTCAAAGGACTTTCACCCCGCTCTATATGTCTCTATCAGCGGCCTGGAAGGTCCTGATCAGAAAGGGGCATCTGAAGCCCCTGGAACCACGCCCACTGCCAAATAATCTCCATTCCTCACATAATCCGGCCAAGTATTGTGCCTTCCATCAACAAACCGGTCATGACACTGACCTTTGTTTTCGTCTTTGCCACGAAATACAAGATCTCATTGACAATGGGGTCATCGTCGCACCAGGTCTTACAAAGTCTATCGGTACCGGATCGTTGAACTTGGGGGATAATATGACTATGTGATCGGGGGATGAACCACCTGCGGATGGTGCTCAGTTTACTCTAAATATGGTGGATAGCATGCACTGTTTTGAGCAATGTACAAATGCTGTTAATTTTACTTTCTGACTTGGGTATTGGGTTAGTCTTGTTGTGTTGTATTGAGTCAATCTTCTTGCACTGAGTCAGGTGAGTCTGTCTTGTTGTATTGAGTCAGTCATGTTGTGTTAGAGTCGGGTGATTTCGGGGGTGTTACCTCGGACATCACTTGGTTGTTTTGTGTTGGTCTTTTACACTCTTTCTTTTGAGTCTGTTTCTACCTTTGAGCCAGTTGTGCCAGAACATTTGAATGAAACGGCAGTGCTTTTCACCTACTTTTCTGTGCCTTGAAATCATTGCATTGACCTAAGTTTTTCAAAACTTTTTGAACACTGTGATGAAAAAAAAGAAGAAGGAATTCCTCGGGATTTGCAAAAATTTAATCAACTGAGAGAAAGAGAGGCAAGCTAAGCCCTTAATGAATGAGATCATGTTTGTTAATGTGAGCACTGAGAATGATCCTGGCTTGATCCAGATTGGTTCTACATTGTCTTCAGCGCGAGCGACTAGTCGCTTTCTTAAAAGATTTCAAAAAATATTTTGCGTGGTCCTGCGAAGACATGCGTGGAATTGATCTTGAGATTGTGCAGCATAGGATCGCTCTCAGCCTCAAGACTCAACCCCTTTCGCTTTTAAACCTTGAACTTGGATTCAGAATGTTCAACGGTCAATCACAATGTGAGGCTTGATGGCTAGATTTGAAGCAGCCCATGAACTAGGGGCAATAAGGTCGTATGACATCAAAGGAGGCCCGCCAGGCCAGGTTTGAAGCAGCCCTTGAACTAGGGGCAAAAAAAAGTCAGATCAAGTAGACCAGATGTTATCAAAGGAAGCTTGCGAAGCTAGATCAGAAGCATCCCTTGAACTAGGGGCGAAAATGTCGGATGTGCTCGAAGAGTGAAAGATGAGTCATTTCTCAAGCTAATGAAGACTGGCAAGAAAGCCAAATTCCAGCAGCTGAAAGAAGAAAATTTATTGTTGAAGGACAATCGAGTTCCTATCCACAACACTAGGGGCAACTTCAGCCCTCATTGGATGGACTTCTACATCATCAGCGAACAGCAGCCATTTTCTTGGATTTAGATGGCTTCAAGATCTCAAACCGATCAACATGGACAAGTTACACTTTTCTGTCATTGAGAGGCTTGCTGGGCCGAAAACTCGGAAGGGTGACCCAGGCAAAAGTTAGAGCAAAAAGAAAAAGAAGAAAAAGAGAAAATGAAAAAAATGAAAAGAAAAAGAAAAAAATGAAAAGAAAAAGAAAAAAAGAAATGAAAAGAAAAGAAAAACAGAGCTCGCAAGGTTGAAAACCCGGAAAGGCAACTTTGGCAAAAGTTAGAGCGCAAAAAGAGAGTGTTAACACCCGAGTGAACCTCAACCCGGAACTGTGTCAGGCCTGATTCCCATCTTTGGGATACGTAGGAAACTTCATCCTAAAGTTCGGCCCCAATCCTTTTCAGCCTGTTTGGCTCATCCATGTTGATTGGCTTATCCTTGTTCAACTCGGCTATCCTATCCATGTGCAAATTGGCTCATCTTCGTTCAAACTTGGTTGTCCTATTCCGTTAGAACTATTCAGCTGCAAGATGATTCAAAGTTCAAATCTGAGGTTATGCATCTTAAGAGTAAATTCCGTGTTGGTCGAGCAGTGGCTATTTGCAAAAATAGTTTTTTGAGGATTTTTAATGACGTTGACTAATTTTCTTAAAAATTATTCAATTTTTTCCAAAACTGGACCATTTCTTGGACTCAAAAAAGGAAAATTTTCAATGCGCATAACCTGACTTGCATGATTTCAAATCAGAAAATTGAACAAGCATGTTAATCTAACTCTCATGTTGTTCAAAATTGTTTTAGCCGAAGCCAAAAACAAAAAATGGTCAAAATGATGAACTAGGGGCACAGTTGAGTCTGGTTTTCTATCTTTTCTCCGTTGTTAGCATACTTGCCGGAGAGGGCACCGTATTCGCCAGAAAGGGCACAGCTGAAGTTGACAAACAAAAGGCCGAAAGCTCTCTCATCCTCCAAGCAGTGAGGTATCAAGCCAAGTGCAAAGCACAGACTGAAAATGGAACTGGATATTTGGTTCCCTCATTTGGGATGATCACACTCAAATTGGCATTTGGCCCGGAATGGGAGCATAGAAAATACAATGTGTTAGACCAATCAATTGTATGCCTAGCCGATGGGACGTGCTGTAACTCACCTTGATCAAGTTTAGCCAAGGGCATCATCATCCGATGTGAGTTATAGATTTGCTCCAATTGCACCATAGCCCCTCTGTGGAAAATCTCACTGTTGTGAGTGGAAGAAGGAGAATCTAGTAGTACTAGGGGTAAGAGCCCATGTCTTTCTGTTTATCCATCAACCACCCAGGGGAGGGATAAAAAATAAAAGAGATTGAAGAATAGAGAGATGTGCGCTGAGAGAAAAAGTGAGAAAATGGCTTTTTCAGAAAAATAGAGGTTAAGTGCCATAGTGATGTGAGAATCACAAATAAGAAACGGTGGGGACAATACCCGGAGAAACTAGCTCCTCATGAACTGAGAGGTCTCTCGCCATTGGAACACATCTGAGTGTTGTGTGTTTGTTTTTGTTTATCTTGATTCTTGTTTTGAGTCGTTTTGAGTGTCTATAGATGTGTTTAGGTTGTTTTACCTTTGTTTTTCCTTTGTTGAATCGTTTTGACTATGGTTAGTCACTACAAGAAAAAACACTTTCCGTGACCAATATTTTGGTCGCGAAAAGTACCATATTTGGTCGCTAAAACCTTTTCGCGACCAAAATATGTTGGTCGCGAGTTGGTCGCCAAAGCCTCGTCACAGATAGTTTTCTGCCACCAAAAAAGCCTTTGGTCGCTAAAAGTGACCATTCGCGACCAACTTTTTTGGTCGCGGAAAGTCCAATTTATATTAGCCAAAAGTAAACTTTTAGCGACCAAAGATAAGTTGGTCGCCAAAAGTCAGCGCCTTGATCCAAAAAAATTAATTCTTTTGTGCTACCTGGGACTCAAACCCGTGACCAAGGAGTCACCATGCACCCAATCCACTCTGCCACTAACATGCTTCTTGTTCATAATTGGCAAAACATATATATAACCCATAAAAATTGGGTTATATATTATTTTATAAAACTTTTAATGCCTAAACAAAAAAATAACATGTAATTAGAGTAGTATCATTTTTTTAAAAATTTAACCCGCCATAACTTTCCGCGACCAACTTTTTTTCTTGGTCGCCAAAGGGTAATCTTCCGTGACCAAAAAAAGCCTTTGGTCGCCAATAGTATACTTTCCGCGACCAACTTTTTTTTTTGGTCGCCAAAAGGTGATCTTCTGCGACCAAAAAAAGCCTTTGGTTGCCAATAGTATACTTTCCGCGACCAACTTTTTTTTTTGGTCGCCAATAGTATACTTTCCGCGACCAACTTTTTTTTTTGGTCGCCAAAAGGGTATACTTTCTGTGACCAACCTTTTTTTTGGTCGCCAAAAGGTGATCTTTCGCGACCAAAAAAAGCCTTTGGTCGCCAATAGTATACTTTCCGCGACCAACTTTTTTTTTTGGTCGCCAAAAGGTGATTTTCCGCGACCAAAAAATTGTGGTCGCCAAAAGTTAAATTTTAGTCCCAGAAAGTGGACTATTTGCGACCAAAAAAAATAGGTGGTCGCCAAAACTGTTTTTTCTTGTAGTGAGTCGTAGGCTCAATACCCGGTCAAAAACTCATTTTCAATCTCAATTTCAAAAATAAATCGTTTTGTGCTCGGAGTGCTGTGCCGTTCTCCACATTTGTACAAAATAAGATTCTTTCTTTCATAAAACTGTAGGGTTCAACCCAGTTCATGTGAGAACAGTAAAACTAGGATCTATCTGAAGCTACATAGGTTCCGGACTGCGAAGCAAAAGAAAATAAGAAAAATTTGGAGCATCTTTGTGTGTTTCAACTCCAACAAATTCTGAGATTGCATTCCAGGTGCATTTTCTCAGGCTTCATTATTTCTCTGGAGTATGAGTGTATCTCAACCCCAAGTGTAAGCCTGCTTCAAGTCAGAATGGCAATTAAAGCAGCATGCAGATGTTACCCCTTGCCAATATAAATAGGGTGTGTCCTTTTTGAGTTAAGCACATTTCAAAGTCCTTCGAGAGCTAAATTGGAGGCATCAAAGTACGTATTTGATTCTATTGCATAGAATGTGCCCTTTCATATACACTTCTGTTGCATGCGTGCCACACATCGTTGATGATTCTTGCATATGAATATTCTTTCAATGTTGCATAGAATATGCCTATCTCTTGCATAGAATATGCTTTCAATATTGTATGGAATATTCTCTTGTTTCATGCATAGAATATGCTTGCTTCCGATTTCGCATAGAATATGCTTTGCTTTCATACTTTCATAGAATGTGCCGTTGCCTTTATATCTCGGTGGTTTGTCTTGTATAGAACATGCATCCTTCAATGTATCACACTTGTTAAGTGTCTTTCTTTACATACACATATTGTATGTCCGGTTCATTCAGAGGAATTCCGGGTGATATCATTTCAATCCCTCGAACTGCCTTGTTTTGGTTAGAAACATTGGGACGTGCGCCCGATGTTCATACCACCCTCCGGTGTTTGCACCACTCCCTTCTCCTCTCGCATGTGCTGCGTTAGGACGTCTTCCGTTTCAAACACTCAAATTCATTCTGGGGTTCATTTATTCACTTTCTCTTGCACTGTCTTGTGCATCGTGCTTTCTTGCGCAACATTTCTCCACTCGCGTGTGGCGTGTTTGGATGTACTCGCACTGTCTTCTACACCTTGTGGTTGTGTCTCACTCACACTGTTTTGTGCATTCTTTGGTCTAGGAGACCCTAAAATCCTGTGTTTACACTCGTGCTTTCTTTGCGCATCGCACTGTTTTATGCAATTTACAATCGCGCTTTCTTGCGCATCGCACTGTTTTGTGCAGTTTACACTCGCACTTTCTTACGCATCGCACTGTCTTGTGCACTCACCTAGTCTGGGAGACCTTAAATCACCCGGTCTAGGAGACCTTAAATCCTGCATCTTTGCTCGCGCTTTTTTGCGCATCGCACTGTTTTGTGCATTTATGCTCCCTTGCATTGTCTTGTGCATTGCTCGTGCTGTTTTGCACACCTTACCTGCACTTGTTAGTGCATTGATCGTGCTGTTTTGCGCACCTTACCTGCACTTGTTAGTGCATTATTCGCGCTATCTTGCGCATCCTAATTGTTCGCGCTGTTTAGCGCATTGCACTGTTTAGTGTATTTCAAAACACTCGCGCTTTCTTGCGCATCGCACTGTTTTGTGCAGTTTTCACTCGCGCTTTCCTACGTATCGCACTGTTTTGTGCATCTTGTTAGCACTGTCTTGTGCACTCTCCTAGTATAGGAGACCTTAAATCCTCTAAAGGCGTAATTCCTTTGGTGTTTGTTGTGCCCGAACGACTTCCGGTGGTCTAGTATAGCCACCTGCCTGTGTTTGCGGTGAGTTCCTAGGAGATCAACTGAGAGGGTGGAAACTAGAGTTCGAATGGCCGATGCCTAGAACGCAAACGTTCGGGATTTTCGAGACTAAAGTTTGGTTTAAATACCCAAGGGTGTATCCTTGGCTTGAAATCTGTATGGCAGCCCCATAGGTTGAGGTAGCGGGTCTGCGCCTCAATTCTGGATACTGAACCTAGTCTATCACCCTGTTGGAGAATAGGGAAAGCTGCGACCATAGCCAGGGAGAAAAGTAGTACCTGTGGTTCGGAAACACAAGATGCAGAAGGGAAAGATCCCCAACAGCATAAGGTGAGTCATCACCAATTGCCCCTGTAAAGTACCTTCACCTCCAGCTACTATATTGCATTGCATATAGCATTTATCGCATGCATCTACTGCATTATCTGTTTTATCACTTGCATCCTTTCCATGTTAAGCTTAGTCTGGCATATGCCCATACTTTCTTTCGTTGAAGCATGGTTCTGTGATAATGTGTACGCGCCTATTCCACTAAGAGAATTGTGGTCTGAGGGTGTCGGCACCATTTCTGAGTTAGACGTGGTCTGTTTTGTATCCATACCTTTTCTAGGTAAGATGTGGTTTAGCTGCGTGCCTTATTCATTGCATCCATTACATCGTCTTTTGTTTTGTTGCATTTAGCATGTAGAATTACGATCTTTCCACAGCAGATCATTCATCACTTATATCATGCTATCCAATTACTTATATTTTGTGGTCTCTCTGTGAAACACATAGTTTTGCATGTGCTCGCACCCCTTTCACGTTGAAACATGGTTTTGTTATGTGTAAGCATCCATGCTGGGCTGAGGCCAGTACTGAGGATGTAGGCACTTAGTCTGTGTTAGGCATCGTTCGGCTCGTGCCCACTGCTTTTCTGTGTTAAACGTAGTTTGATTTTGCATCCCCATCCCTTTATGGTATTTGTACAGTTTTGCACTGCTTGTGGTTTGATTATTTCATTACACTGTATATCATTTACACTGTTTTGTTATATTGTGTATCGTTTTGCATCATACCCCTGAACTACGCTGGTTTGATTCCTTGCAAAGGGATACGTAGGCAGCTTGTGGGCGCAACCATGTATTTATCTGTATTTTGTTTGTTTGTCCAAGTCTTCGGCCTTGTCAAAAATGGGTCGTCTCTGGGCTTTGACATTCACTCACGTCATTTCATGACTCTGAGCTCTGTCAAAGAGGGGTAACTGTAGACACCCCATTTTTGACCACCCTTAAGACTTGGGCGCCACTGATTGTTTACTTGGTGGTGAAAGTTGTGCAGTGCAAAGGTTTGATTTCTTCAGCAAGGAGAGCTCCAAATCCTAACCTTACACCCTATTTTTGGACCAAAGCCTTTTGATCAAAAAGATTTTAGACTTTAAAACCCTCTCTTTCAAAATATTTTTGAAAACGATTCTACGATGTTCCGAGGCTCACATTTTGTTAAATATTGCACTTTTCGGTAAACCGAGCAAGGAAAAAGTGGAAATGAATTAAAGAGAGGTGAACTCTTTGAAAAATCTTTCAAAGCACCTTGGTTAGAGGTTTGGAGTTGAAGAAAAGAGGAGAGGAGGGAAGAAAACTAGCTGAGGAGCAATTAGACATCAATTCGAGAGGACCAAAACTGAGCAGTCTTCACTAAAAGATGGATATCTCTTAGCACACATGGAATTTTAATGTGAGGCTTCCGCCATTGGAAATCTTACTTCCGAGGCTTCAATTTGGACAGAAGAATGACCTGAAAAGGAGTCCAGATGAAGGAGATATGCCCATTTGAAATTTGACTTACAGAGCAGATTTTTGCTGTCGGCCACAGGGGTGGCCGGCCGGCCAGTTGAGGTAGCCTACCGGCCATTTGAAGTAGTTAACCGGCCACTTATGTCCAAAACTCAGATATTTTGCAGATATTTACCTCCAGGTGTCTTCCACAAGCTCCAGCTGTCCTGTAATTAGATATTTCGAGCAAGGCTCTCATTTGTGCTATATATGAAGGTAATATCTATCATTTTAAGAGGTTGGCAAGTTTGGGAGCTTCTCTCTCTAAAATTTCTCTCTCTCTCTCTCTCTCTCTCTATAATTTTGTGAGCAAAATTTCAGTCCCTCTCTCTAGAAATCTCTCTCTCTTCCTATATTGTGCTTAGAAATGAGAATTTCCTACACTCTTGCAAAGAGACCCTAGACCAAACACCTCTACCTTGTTGAGGTTCTTCGAGGTCTTATTTGAGCTCTCAAAGCTGGTTTTAGCTCAGAATTTGGGCTAGTTTGCTGCTGTAGACGTGCCCGAACGTCCCAGCTCCGCGCATGAGGGCGCGAATCATTGTTCTTAGCTACTACAGTTCAGACTCAGGTCACGGTTCTGAATCTAATCTCGCAAAGTGCAATGCAAGACTGATAAATCACCAAAGAGTCCAAATCCGGCAAATCATTTTGGAAAACTGATTTTTATAAAGAAGTGCCAAACATGGACTGCTTTGCCAGATATAGAGTCGCCACCTAAATATTTTATTTTAGGGGAATTTAGTGAACCCTGACTCGTGCCTAAGGCCACGTGTCCGTTATCACCAAAGTTGCCTCGGCTCGGGAACTTGGGTACGAGAGGGGAAGGTCATGCAATGAGCACCCCCGCTCGCCCGATCAAAAGATCGGCCTTTACTAACATGATATTTTATTTTTGAAAACACATGCGTTCTTATTCCAGTTTATTAGCTAGCTTACTACGTGATGCGCACTCATACAAGTATAGACTAGATCGCTTAAGTTGGAACAAAACATCTCATGTTTGTTTGAAAATGGTTTGAAGGTGCTACTTGCAAGTAGGCTAAGACGTGGATTTGCCACCCTCAAGTGGGCTTAGAAAACATGATTTTGCCACTCTCAAGTGGGCTTAAAACTCGCATTTTAATGAATTGTTCCAATTCAAGCAATCCAACCTTCACCCACAGGCATTCAGACAGTTATATCACTTAAGCAATTAGCCTCATGGCAAGCATGCTGTCATGGCAATCAATAACACACATGCAGGGATGCTAAAGCATAAACACTTACAGTGTACTTCGAGCCAAAACAGCAACTAGTTAGTAATCAATGCATGATCCTAACTATGTTAAGATGCCTAATGCAACACATGCAAATAAAATAGGCTCGGCTATTCTAAGATGGCATATGAAATGCAACTTGATAACATGCTGTTGAACACGTATTCAAGTAAATGTATTGGAATACAATGCAGTTTGTATGATGCGCCGAGCCCGGTGCATGCAAGACGGATGAATGATGCAAACATGCGAGCATAAGGATGCTAATCAAAACATGACCTAGAACTAACCATCAAAAGCTGGTAAATAAAAGGGAGAAAGACGTAGGGTTGGAAGACATTCACACACTCACGCACGCTTATTACAAAATTCGCCCTCTCGACGGAGGGTCCGAATGAATAATACAAGCTAGCTACGCTAAGCTATTCTAACTAATCTAATAATCTAATTAGACTAATTATTACATAATCAAAATGAATAACTAGCTAACACTAAGCTAATTATTACAACACGTTAACTAATTAAACAAATTAGCTAGTTTAATTATTACACAACAAATCAAAGAATTAATCATTCAAACTAATCAACAGCAATGAGATGGCCTCGCGGGCGAAGAAGAGATGCATGCTCGGTCAGTTTCGCTCGGAAATCTGTTACCATGCCTCATGTTGCCTCTGTTTGCACACTTATGCTCCTCTGAAAACTGTGAAAATCTCTGTGATGCTTCTGAACCATCTCCTAGACACTTTGAGAGGCCATCGGCCAAATGGTAAGGCCATCGGCCAACAGAAAGGGGTCATCGACCACTTTTTAGTCCATCGGCCAAATATTGTTAGCCGATCGGCATTGCAGATAGCCGATCGGCCATCTCTTCCTGCAGACTGCTCCTTTTGCTGCAGCAGAGGACAAACAAGGGCATGGCAATACATTTGCAAGAAAATGTTGTGCAACTACACCCCTTATCATGTTTGACACTCAAAGGAGTGTAGTGTTCGACTCTCAAGCCATCAATCACGTATTTCGATGCATGATGGCCAAAGAGGTCGAATTGCACAATCAATATGGGATGAATGCACAAAAACACATGAATACCTCACACTCTATCATGTTGGATCAAGAGTGTCGGCGACCGAGAATTGAGGCATGTTTCATCACTTCAAGTATGAAACGTCCCTCGTTCCTCGTGTTTGGCTTAACACCTGAACCAAACACAATGCAATGCACACAACATGGAAATGCAATGCAATGCAACATGAGCATGTAAGCACCATGTAATGCAACTTAAACATGTAAACAACATGCAAGAATCATGGAATGCAACAAGCATGCGACAACATGCAATGCGACAAACATGCAACAACATGCAAAATAGACTTAAACTAAAAATGGACAAATCTCAATCATGCCCAAATCAGTGGCCAAATTATGCTGAAAATGGAGTCCAAAAGTATATGCAAACATGCATGCCAATTGGTTCACAAACAAAGCATGAAGGCACCAACTCTCAAGCACATTGAAGGAGTATAAAATGTGAGAGTGTGGTAGTGAAGTAGGCTCTGAAATCACATTCCAATGGATGCTAAATCATGCACACATGACAAACAAAGCATGTTAGTGGGCTCAAAGCTTAAAGCTAGCCGAGGGACTTACACCATGGCCATAACAAGCAAGCCCCAAAGGGCCAAGGTGACTCGAAACAGTCCCAAGGAAGATCAAAACAAGGCTAGAAACATGCTCGAATAGGGCTAACTCATGCTAGAATGGAAGGCACAAAACATGACGCATACAAGGCCAATAAGGATGATTGCATTACACCAACCAAAACGAAGCATGGGATGACTTTACCAATAAAAACTAGAGTCATGGCATGTCAAAATAACACCAAAAATGGGCTAATACCAAGTCAACACATGCTAGAATAATAAGCTCACTCATTAGGCATGCAAGGCTAGCAAAGAGGACTTACACTACAAGTGTAAGAAGCAAATGAGGGATGCTCTAAACAACCAAAAACGGAGTTGTATCATGGCAAAATAAGACCAAATACATACTGAAATGGTGACCCAAAAGCCTGGGCAAGATGGCATACACAATGACTCATTTTTAAGTCATAAAGAACCAACCTTCCAAAGCATGGAAAGAGTGAAAGATGTGAGTGCATGACCATGAAATATGCTCTGAAATCACATAACAAATGATGCCAAATCATGAAGATAGTCCAAGCAATGCATGCTAGTAGACTCAATACACGAAGCTAGTGAGCGAGATTGAACTATGGCTATACAAAGCAATGCATGCATGGCCGAAACAACATGAATCAGACCTTAAACATGGTAAAAAATGAACAAAATCTTCTTAGAGTTGAGCCAAAAGCATGCTAGAATGATGATCAAAAGCATGATACACATTAGGCTAGTGAATGGAAATGCACTACAAGTGCATGGAGCATGCAAGAGGCCATCAAACCAACTTCAGATAGAGTTATGATATGCAAAATAATAACCAAAAACATGCTGAAATGGAGCCCATACATGCTTAACAAACATGCTACTTCATGAGGCATATAAGGCTAGTTTACAAGAATTACACTACAAGTGTATAATGCATGCATAAGGTGACCAAACCAGCCATGGACAGAGTTAAGGCAGGTCCTAAAAGTCACAAAAAAGTGTCTGAACTAAGCCTCAAAATGGTAGAAACACATGCTCATTTGATAGGCCAATAAGACATGCAAACAAGAGAAGAGGAGGGGGGACCAACCCCCACCCATTTGGGACCTCAAAATAGGGTTTTTACCACTGAAAATCCTCTGGATTTCAGTGGTTAAAAGGCCACAAAAAGTTGTTTTGAAAGGCCTTAGAAGATGGCTCAAAAGCTATACAAGCTAAGGAACAAAAGGGAGAGACAACCCCCTAACACAAAATAGGCCTAAACCATCACTTTTAGGACTGAAAAATAGAGTTTTCTTTAGTTCAAAACCAAGCCAAAAACAGTTTACAAAGGTGGTAAAACACGCATGCAAAGTTGGCCAAGATAGTGTACAAAAATGAGCTTAAAAGAGAGAGATGCTTACCCTTGTAGCACAACTGCAAAACAGGTCCAAACTCTGAGCTAAAACCAGCTTTTGGAGCTCAAAATGATCCTCAAAGAACCCCAGCCCAATGGTGGTTGAGTTTGATCAAGGATGCCTAGGCAAAGGAGAGATATATCTCCAATTATATCTCTTGCATGCACACAAGGGCAAGAGAAGGAGAGAGATTCAGAGATTTTGCTCTAAAATTTCTAGAGAGAGAGGATTTTTAGAGAGAGAGGCTCCCAAACTTGCTTAGGAAGTTCTTAGTCTTTGAATATGAGATATTTGGCTTCATATATAGCAATGCAAAGCTTTTGGTCGAAAATATCTGAGCATGGGACAGCTGGAGGTTGTGTGGAACAGTTGGAGATGAAATATCTTCAAAAAATCTGAGTTTGGGTCACTCTTGGCCGATTGGCCATCTTTGGTGCCGATCTACCACTTATCTGCTACTTTTTTGGCTAATCAGCCAACAAAATCTACTTTTCAGGCCCAACTTCAAATGGGCATAACTCCTTCATATGAACTCATTTTTAGGTCATTCTTGTGTCCAAAATGAAACCCCGGAAGTCTTCTTTCCAACAGTGGTGGCCTCATAGCTTAAGTCCAAGTGCATAGATAGATAGACCTAATTTTGTGAGGATCGCTCGACTTTCTCTTAACGATTCATACCCAACTTCTTCCTCAACTAGGTTTCTTCCCTCCACTCCTCTTTTCTTCAACTCCACACCCCTAAACAAGGTGCTTTGAAAGATTTTTCAAAGATTTCATCTCTCTTTCATTCATTTCCACTTTGTCGTTGCTCGGTTTACCGAAAAGTGCAACATTTGACAAAATGCAAGCCTCGGAACATCATAGAAATTTTATTTCAAAAATATTTTGAAAGAGATGGTTTTAAGGTCTAAAAACCATTCAAAATAGTTTTAGTCCAAAATGGGGTGTGAGGTTAGGATTTGACTCTCCTCTTACCGAAGAAATCGAACCTTTGCCCTGCACATCTTTCATCCCCAAGTAAATCAATCAGTAACGCCCAAGTCTTAAGGGCGGTAAAAAATGGGGTGTCTACAGTTGCCCCTCTTTGACAGAACTCGAAGCCATGAAATGACGTGAGTGAATGCCAAAGCCCAGAGACGACCCATTTTTGACAAGGCCAAAGACTTGGACAAACAAACAAAATATAGATAAATAAATGGTTGTGCCCGCAGGCTGCCTACGTATCCCTTTGCAAGGAATCAAACCAGCGTAGTTCAGGGGGCAGGATGCAAAATGATATGCAATATTACCAAAATAATGTAATTGACATACGATATAACAAAATAATGCAAATGGTATGCAATGTAATTGAATCATCAGACCACAAGCAGTGCAAAACCACACAAATATCATGAAGGGATGGAGATGCAACATCAAACTAGGTGTAACATAGAAAAGGTGCCATAGCGCTCTAACCACAATTCTCTTAGTGGAATAGGTGCATGCACAGATAGAACTATATGTTTCGCAGAAAGAACACAAAATACAAGTAATTGGGTGGCATGATATAAGTGAGGAATAATTTGCTGAGGAAAGATCGTGATCCTACATGCTGAATGCAACAAACTATAATGCAATAGATGCAATGGATGCAATGGATAGGGGGCGCGGCCAAACCATATCTTGCCTAGAAAAGGCATGAACATAAAACAGACCATGTCTAACACAGAAATAGTGCTAACACCCTCAGACCACAATTCTCTTAGTGGAATAGGTGTGCAAACATAATCACAGAACTATGCTTCAACAAAGGAAAGTATGAGCACATACCAGACTAAGCTTAACATGGAAAGGATGCAATGCGATAAAACAGATATGATGGAATCCAGTACATGCATGCAATATATTCCATATGCAATGCAATAAACGTAACAGATGTGATGCAATAGATAATATATGTGATGTAACAGATAGTATAGTAGATGCAAAGGGTGACATACTCCAACCACGCTGGAATCGTGAGAGGAGGAAAAACAAATCCCAAACACGCCGAAATCGTGTGAGGAAAGGAATACTCAAACCACGCTGAAATCGTGACAAGAGGCCCGAAAACAACCACCCTGGTGCGCGCACAACACAACCTGAGATGAATTCCAAACACGCTGAGATCGTGTGAGGAAAAGAACACTCTAACCACGCTGAAATCGTGAGAAGAGGAAAACAAATTCCAAACACGCTGAAATTGTGTGAGGAAGGGCACACTCTAACCACGCTGAAATCCTGAGAAGAGGAAAACAAATTCCAAACACGCTGAAATCGTGTGAGGAAGGGCACACTCTAACCACGTTGAAATCACGAGAAGAGATGAAAAATTGCTTAGGCTCGCGCATCACGCGTCTCGAGATAAAACACGCCTTGGGCCGCGCTTCACGCGTCTTGAGATAAATTCCAAACACGCTGAAATCGTGTGAGGAAAAGAACTCTCTAACTATGCTGAAATCATGAGAAGAGGTTTGAAAACAACTGCCCAGTCTAAACTAAGAATCAAAAACCGTACGAGATTACATTTCACGCGTCCCGAGATACTCTAATCACGCTGAAATCGTGAGAAGAGGAAAACAAATTCCAAACACGCTGAAATCGTATGAGGAAGGGCATACTCTAACCACGCTGAAATCGTAAGAAGAGGTCAGAAACCGCTCAGGGCCCGCGCTTTACGCGTCCCGAGATAAAACACACCCAAGGCCGCGCTTCACGCGTCCTGAGAGAAATTCAAAACACGCCCAAATCGTGTGAGGAAAGACAGACTCTAACCACGCAGAAATCGTGAGAAGAGGAAAACAAATTCCAAACATGCTGAAATCGTGTGAGGAAGGACAGACTCTAACCACGTTGAACTCGTGAGAAGAGGAAAGGCAAAAACTCGGGAGCGCATTCCACGCATCCTAAGTTAAGTCCCGGGGGACAACGATCCTAAACGTTGCTTAGCGTAAAAGGATAACAGACACAAGATAGCACAAGATGCAAATAAATGCAATAAGTACGATGATTACGATACATGTTACAAGCAATGTAGAGCATGATGTTTAGGGAATGCAATAAACAAACAAAGCGGCGCTTTAGAAAGCACCTCACGGGGTGAGTAGCGATGAACCGCTCTACTTTGACGGGGATCTCCCTTGTGTTCTTCGAACTCTTACCTTCAACTCATAGTACAAAGGTCCTGAAATGCTGACAAGGGGTAACTTCTGCATGTAGAAGCCACGGACGCTGCTTTTCTTCCTGATCATATTCACAACTTTCCCTATTCTCCAATGGGGTGACAGACTAGGTTGGTTTAGTATCCAGAATTGAGGTGCATACATGCTATCTCAACCTATGGGGCTTCCATACAGATTTCAAGCCGAGGACACGCCTCTAGGTATTTAAACCAGACTTTAGTCTTGGAAATCCCAAACCTTTGTGTTCTAGGCATCAGCCATTTGAACTCTAGTTTCCACCGTCGTAGTTGGTCTCCTAGGAACTCATTGCAAACACAGCCAAGATGCCCCCTGGCAGAGAATGATACTCACGGAGAGCACTTCTGATCGCCATTCTAGCTTGAAGCAGGCCTGATCTTGAGCTTGAGGTAGAGGCACACTCATACTTCGGAGCATTGGCAAGATCTGAAAAGGTACCTCCGGAATACAATCACGGAATTTGCTGAAGTCAAAACACACTAAGATGCTCCAATTTTCCTCTTTTCTTTTGCTTTGCAGTTTGGAACCCATATAGATTCAGATAGGTCATGGCTTTACTGTTCTCACACAACCTGGGTTGAACCCATGCAGTTTTATGAAAGAACAAATCTGTTTTGCACAAATGTAGAGAACGGCACAGCATTCTGAGCGCAAAAACGATTTTTCTAAAATTGAGAAATGAGTTCTTGACCGGGTATTGAGCCTACGACTGAACACAGCAAAAAATGACTCAACAACAGAGAAAACGAAGGTAAAACAACCTAAACACATCTATTGACACTCGAAACGACTCAAAACAAGAATCAAGACAAACAAAAACACAACACAACATTCAGATGTGTTCCAAAGGCGAGAGACCTCTCAGTTGACGGGGAGCCCAGTTTCTTCAGGTATTGTTTTCCCACCCTTTTCTCATTTGTGATTCTCACATCACTCTGACACTCAATCTCTTTTTCTCTGAAAAGCCCTTTTCTCACTTTTCTCTCCACCCACATCTCTCTATTCTTCAATCTCTCGTTTTTATCCCTCCCCTGGGTGGTTGATGGATAAATAGGAAGTTACGGGCTCTTGCCCCTAGCATTCCGCTAGATTCTTCTTCTTCTGCTCACAATAGTGAACTTTCCCACAGAGGGGTTGCGCTACATTTGGGTGTGTAGCAAATCTGTAGCTGACATCGGTTGATGATGCCCTTGGCTAGTTTGGATGTGATTAGACCTGTCCAGATAAGAGAGTGGAACATCTTGATCCATTCCAGTTTGTGCTTCGTACTCGGCTTGATACCTCGCTGCTTGGAGGATGTTGAGAGCTTTCAGCCTTTTGTTGTTAGCTTCAGTTTTGCCCTTTCTAGCGAATACGGTGCCCTTTCCGGCAAGTATGTTGATAATGGGGAAAAGATAGAACACGTGACTCAACTGTGCCCCTAGTTTATCATTTTGACCATTTTTTGTTTTTGAGCTTCTGCTAAAACAATTTTAACCAAAACGAGAATTAGATTAACATGTTTGTTCGATTTTCTAATTTGAAATCATGCAAGTTAGGCTATGAGCACTAAAAATTTTTCCTTTTTTGGGTCCAAGAATTGGTCCAGTTTTGGAAAAAGTGGAATAATTTTCGAGAAAATTAGTCAACCTTAGTAAAAATCCTCAAAAACTATTTTTACAAATGGCCACTACTGACCAACATGGAATTTACTCTTGAGATGCATAACCTCAGATCCAAAGCAATGGAAAATTGTCCTTTATCTAAATAGCATTGCATGACAACGGAAAGTTGCCCCTTGTCTGAATGGCACCACAGCGCACTGTATGGCAACGGAAAGTTGCCCCTTGTTTGAATAGCACCGCAGCACACTGTAACCGGTTCTCATAGTGAAGATCACAACCGAACTCTTGGATACGGAAATAACAAAGATGACCAGAACAATCACATGGACACTGTCGATTTGGAAGTGTTTTATGGCTGGACTTCAGAATGAAGTTGACTACGTATCCCAAACATGTGAATCAAGCTTGACGTAGTTCCGGGTTAAGGTACACTCGGGTATTAACCTCTCCTTTTGCGCTCTAACTTTTGCCAAGGCCGCCCTTTCTGGGTTTTCAACCTTGTGAGCTATGTTTTTCTTTTCTTTTCAATTCTTTTCATTTCTTTTCTTCTTTTCTTTCTTTTGCTTCTTTTTTTTTCATTCTTTTTTTTTCTTCTTTTCATTCTTTGCATTTTTCTTTTTTGTTCTTTTTCTTGTTTTTCTTGCTCTAACTTTTGCCTGGGTCACCCTTCCGAGTTTTCAGCCCAGCGAGCCTCTCAAGGGTAAAAAGTGTAACAAGTCCATGTTGAATGGTCGTAGGATCTCGAATCCATCTGAATCCAAGAGAATGGCTGCTATTTGCTGATGATGTAGGAGTCCATCTAATCGGGTCTGACTTGCCCCCACTGTTGTGGATAGGAACTCGGTTGTCCTTCAGCAATACTTTCTTCTTTCCTCCCTTCTGGGATTTGGCATTCTTGCCGATCTTCGTTAGCTTGAGAAATGTCCTAATTTTTTGACTCTTCGAGCACATCTGACATTTTTTACCCCTAGTTCAAGGGCTGCTTCTAATCTAGCTTCGCAAGCTTCTTTTGATGATATCTGATCTTCTTGATCTGACTTTTCTTGCCCCTAGTTTGAGGGCTGCTTCAAATCTAGCCTGGCAGGCCCCACATCGTGGTTGACCGTTGAACATTTTGAATCCAAGTTCAAGGTTTGACAGCAAGGGGTCGATTCTCGAGGCTGAGAGCGATCCTATGCTACACAATCTCAAGAGCGATTCCACACAGGTCTTCGCAGGACGGCGCAAAACATTTTTTGAAATCTTTTAAGAAAGCGACAAATTGCTCGCGCTGAAGACAATGTAGAACCAGTCTGGATCAAGCCAGGATTCTTCTCAGTACTCATATTAACACGCATGATCTCATTCATTAAGGGCTTAGCACGCATTTCTTTCTCTTAGTTGATCAAATTTTTACAAATCCCGAGGAATCCCTTCCTTTTCGTTTTCATCACAATGTTCAAAAAGTTTTGAAAAAACTTAGGTCAATGCAATGATTTCAAAGCATAGAAAAGTAAGTGAAAAGCATTGCCATTTCATTCAGAACTTCTGGCACAACTGGCACAAAGCAGAAGCAAACACAAGAGTGTGAAAATCACTGCTGTTTCATTCAAACCTGTTGGCACAACTGGCTCCAGGGCAGAAACAGACTCAAAAGAAAGTGAAAAGACAAACACGAAACAAGCAAGTGATGTCCGAGGTAACACCCCTGAAATCACCCGATTCTAACAAGACAGGACTGACTCGATACAACAAGACGGACCTGACTGACTCAGTACAAAAAGACTGACTCTATACAACACAACAAGACTGACCTAATACCCAAGTCAGAAAGAACGAAAACTAGTATTCGCAAATGCTCAAAAAAGTGCATGCCATACGCCACATCTGGAGTAAACTGAGCACCGCCCGCAGATGGTTCATCCCTCAATCACATAATCACATTATCCCCCAAGTTCACTGACCCAGTGCCGATAGACTTTGCAGGACCTGGCACAACGATGACCTCTTTATCAATCAGATCTTGTATTTTGTGGCGAAGACGAAAAACACATGCCAGTGCCATGGCCGGCTTGTTGATGAAAGTCACAGTACTTAGCCGGGTCATGGGAGAGAGGAAGTTTATTTGGCAGTGGCCGCGGCTCCAGGGGTTTCAGATCCCTCTTTCTAATCAAGACCCTCAAGGCCGCTGATAGAGACATGTACAGTGGGGTGAACAACCTCTGGCCCCGAGGTGGGTGTTTTGAGGTTTGTGGAGTTTTGCTGGATGCACCAGCAAAGGGATTGATAGGCGCCGACTGGGTTTGTTGATCTCTTCTGAGTGCAAGATTAGAGCTGAAAGGAACGTTTCTGGTACAACGACCCCTTCTCCCGGCTTGCCCCTTGATTCAAACAGCCTCCAAATTGAGCAACAAAAGTGTCATCCACAGTTTTTGCAACAACTGCGAGCACTTACTGTTTGTTCAGTTCCTCGGCTTTTAAAGCCTCAACAGCCCACTGAAGGTGTTCATGGGGACCAATACCTGCCCCTACCTTGTTCTTTCCACTCGCCTCCACTTTACCAAGGGATTAGGTCGCTATATCAGAGCGGAGCCTAGTTGTTGTTGACATGCCAACGTCCAGATTTGAGATGGATTCAGGTTGGCTCTTTTCAATTGCCACTTGCCCCAAGATCAAGGAGCCTTTTGGGCTGAAACTTCTGGCCTGTGATGTGATCGATGACGGAGCTAATATTCCGAAGGCCAGATCTGCCATAGTTCTCTGAAGATCTTCGATCATTCTCATTAGCTCAGAAGTAGTGGGCTCACGGGTTTGAGATGACTGGGGTCCAGGTGCATCATCATGCACAAGTCCGTGCTTTCTGGAATGAACACCTCAGGCTTGGGTAGATGGGCTGGGGTGATGTATATGCTGGGGTTGTAGTCGGATGGCAATATATGGATCTGATTGAGATGCAGAGATGACGGGTCAGTACTGGCTCAAGGTCCTTTAGGTGGAGGTATGGTTTCTTCGTCAATAAGATCATGAATCTTATGACGGAGGCGGATGCAACGGTTTGTATCATGACCGTATTGTTGATGATAGGCATAGTATTTAGTTGGGGCATATCTTGGTGGAAGAGGATTTGGAAGGGGTTGAGGTTCTAGGAGCTCTAGGTGCCCTTCCTCTCGCAACATTTTCAAAGCTTGAGAAAGACTCATGTAAAGAGGATGGAAATTTCGGGCTTGGGGCTGAGTTGAAGCAGTTGGTTTTTGGCCATTAAGGGAAGTGGTGATAATGTCTACTTTTGAGCATTTCGCAGCTGTGCTACCATTAGTAGCAACATTGGAACTACGAACAATATTCTTCTACAAAGGCTTATTATCTTTTGCAAAGATCCCTTGTCGGATGGCATCCTCTATTTGAACCCCCATTCCATGAAGGTCTGGAAAGGTAAACAAAGGTAGAACGATCATCTTCTGTAACAACTTGTCATGCAGATTTCGAACAATCATCCTGATCTGATCTTTGTCGGAAGGCCTTGTAGTCATCATTGAGGCCTTTGCTCTCCATCTCGTCACGAACTCTGAGAAACCCACCTTTGGCTCTTGGCAGGTGACTTCAAGATCACGAGTTGTGACCACGATCTGTGTGTTATAGGAGTATTGAGCAATAAAGGCCTCGGCCAGCTCTTCCCAGTTCTGTTTCACAGAGTCCTCCAATTTCGCATACCAGATTGCGGCTATCCCAGACATGGTTCGGCCGAAGAGAGACAACTTCTGGGCTGTGGTCAAACCCATTGGCCTCAAGATATCAGAAAACAGGTGGAGGTGCACCATTGGGTCTCCAGAGCCATCTAAGCAGTCGATACACGGCATTTTAAACCGCTCTGGTAAGGTAACTGCAGATTCAATATACTCGTCCTCTAAATCTGGGATGGAGTTCACTCCTTGTGCCCGCTTGAATAACTTCTCTAGTTTATTGACCTTAAGTGCAGTTGAGTCAACCTCAAACTCAAACAGAGCTTCGCTTTGATGGACAGGAGCTTTAGAGACCTGCTCTGGGATTGCTCCGCCGGATTGCCCTGAGTCTCTTGGACACTGTAGACACCCATTTTTGACCATCCTCAAGACTTGGACGTCACCGTTTGAACACTCAGTGATCATCCATGTTCATGTTCATCATGAGTTCTCGGAGGTTTCGGTTGCGCGCCTTGCCTCAAGACCTCTCGACTTGTTTGTTTTGTACTTGGTTGTGCACAAACACTTGTGTTTTTGCTCCTAAGGGAAGAGGGTGGCCTGTTGGCCATCCCCTCAACCCACCGGCCAAGGCTTGAAGCCACCGGCCCCTTTTTTCTTGCCATCGGCCAAAAATGTTGGCCGATCGACACTATGTTTGGTCGGTCGGCCACCTATTTTGGCCAATCGGCGGCCATATTTCCTGGTCGACCCATTTTCATCTGCTTTTGGCAGATATTTTGTGCCAGCTGGAACAACTGGCACGCACAATTCCTTCCCTCCATACACGTGTATGGAGGGATTTGAGCCTTGTTTAGCTTCCCTTGGAAGCTTTGTAAAATGGTTTTGTTATAAAAGGAGGGCCTCCCCTCCCTTTCCAAAGGTTGAACAAGCTGATATATAGCTTATATATCCCTCTCTCTCTATATCTCCTTCTCTCTCGATATATGTGTGTGTAATAGTGTTCAAAGGTGTGCTTTTGTTCTTAGTTTTGCACTAAAACACCTAGTGTTACACTATACTTCGGTTACTAAGGTGTTGAGGACTGTGTTTTAGAGTTTTTAAGTTGGTTTTCATTAGAAGAAGGGGCTGGGGTTGGTGTTCTTGAAGTATTCTTTAAGGGTGAGCACTATTGCTTTATATTCCCTATTTTTGTACAAGCTTTTAATCTATCTTGCATGCTGTTTTGAGCTTTATGTATAACTGATAAAAGTTCTAATTTTTCATGTTTAAGATGTTTCATTAAGGTCTCTTTTGTGTTTGGGGTTGTCCACCCCCTCTTAGGCTTTATTTGGCCTTTTTTTTTTTTGTGCCTTTCTCTTTGAGCTTTGGGACCCCTTTATTTCGACCTTCTCACCACTGAAATCCAGATGATTTTCAGTGGTGGAGAAGTGGTTTTGAGGTCATGCATAGGGGAGGGACACCCCTCTCCCTTTGTGTCTCATTTGCTTGTGTTGTTGGCTCATAAAGGTAGCATGCATGCTTAGTCGATTTTGGCTCTAGCTCAGTGGGTATTTAGTGATATTTTGTCATGTTATACCTCTGTTTTAAGTTGGTTTAATGGCCTCTTGCATGCATCATATGCTTGTCTTGTAATTCCATGTTTTGGCCTAACATGCATCATGTTGTAAGGTGGCATTTTAGCATGATTTTGGTTTGGTTCCAAGAACATTTTAGTTCTGTTTTGCCATGCTTAAGGTCTGTTTGGTGTCCTTTTGGTCATGCTTACATCGCTTTGTATAGCCATCATGCATTCTAATTTGTTAGCCTCGGGTGTGTGAGTCATTAGCATGCATTACTTTGACCTTTCTCATGATTTGGCATCATCTGAGATCATATTTCAGTCCATGCTTCATGCTCATATGCTTGCATTCGCTACCCTTTCAATGCTTTGAATAATTGTTGTCTTATGTTCCATGTTTAGGCCATTGTGCATACCTCCATGTTTAGATTATTTAGCTGCCATATCAGTAGGTTTTGGGGTTATTTGGTCATGCGTGACCTCTGATTTTGGTCCCCTTCCCCCTTTGGAACTTTTCTCATGTGGTCATGGCTTGAGCCCCTTGGTTAGTCTCAAGTTTTGGGCTTCTTTGTGTGCCTTACTTGCATGATTTGAGTGGCTTGGCATCATCCTTTTGCATGTTTTTCAGAGTTTAACATGATTGTCTAATGTCTATGTTTGTCATCTTTTAACTGTCCTTGAAAGTTGCCCCTCCCATGCTTAGGTGATAGGCCCATTGGTATGCTTGTTTGTGTGCACATTTACCCATCATTTCCATTGCACTTTGGCCACTGTTTTGGGATTGGCTGAGGTCTTCCCATTTCGATTTAAGCCCATCTTTGCATATAGATGCATGTTTGACATGTTGCATTTGTGTGTTGTTGCATGCTTGCATTATACCATGTTTGCGTGTTTATTATAGTGCATGTCATTTAGCTAGTTGCATCATATAACCTTGTTGCATACTTGGTGTGTTTGTGTTACATTAGCTTAGCTTGCATGTTAGGTCGCATTGCATTGCATCTTGCATGCTTAGCACATTGTACATTTGCAAGTTTAGGTTGCATTGCATTTGGCATGCTCTGCTAACTTAGCCTCATATTACATACATGAGCCATTTTGCATATTTGAGCCATATTGCATACATGCATTGCATTGTGTGTGGTTTGGGGTGTCAAACCAAACATGAGGAATGAGGTGTGTTCGTACTTAAAGTGACGAAACACCCCTCAATCCTCGGTTGCCGACACTCTTGATCCCAACATGATAGAGTGTGTAGCATTTATTTGTTTTCATTGCATTCATTTTACATTGATTTGCAAACTTGGCACCTTTGGCCATCATGCATCGAAATGCGTGATTAGTGGCCCGAGGACCGAGAGCCATGCTCCTTTGAGTTCATTACATGATAGGGAGAGTGGCTATGCACACATTGCCTTGAAAATGCCTTGTCATGCACTGTCTGTCTTCTGCTGCAGCAAAACCAGTGTTTTGCAGGAAAGAATGGTCAGTCGGCCACTTTTAGTGCCGGCCGGCTACCAAAGTCTAGCCGATAGTCCCACTTTTGGTCGATAACTGTATCCCAGTGGCCGGTGGACTTGCATTATGGCCGGTGACATCCCACAGTGCTATGGGAGTGTTCCAGAAGCATCACAAGTATTTTCACAGTTCTCAGAGGTACAGAACAGTGCTAACAGAGGCAACAGTGGCATGGCGACGAGTTTCCGAGCGAGGCGAATCGAGCATACATCATCCAAGCATTCTGAGGCGGGGCTGCAGCGGCCTCCCTTTGTAACTAATTTGTTAATTAATTTAGGGTTTTGTAATATTTAATTAGCTAGAGTAGTTAATTATTTATTCGGTCTGTAATTATTTATTCGGACCCTCCGTCGAGAGGGCGAATTTTGTAATAAGTGTGCGTGAGTGTGTGAATGTCTTTCAACCCCACGTCTTTCTCCCTTTTACTTACCTGCTTTCAATGGTTAGTTTTAGGACATGTTTCAATTAGCATCTATATGTTCGCATGCTTGCATTCGTTCATTTGTATTGCACGCACTGGGCTCGGCGCATCATACTAACTACATTGTATTTCAATTCCGAGTTGAATACATGTTATCTGTAGCATCTCATATGCCATCTTAGGGTAGCCGAGCCCATCTTAGTTGCATTTTGCATGTGCTGCATTAGGCATCTCAACATAGCTAGGATTCATGCATGTTTTTTTTTCTAATTAGCTTCTTTCTTTGGCTTGGAGTACTCGGTAAGTATTTGTACTTTAGCATCTTTGCATGCGTGTGAGTGACTGCCATGATAGCATGCTTACCATGAGGCTATGTGCTTATGTGATATAACTTCCTGAATGCCTGTGGGTGGAGGTTGGGTTGTTTGAATTGGAATAATTCGTCGAAACCCGTGTTTTAGCCTACTTGCAAGTAGCAAAATTCAATCCATTTTCAAAACAAACGGATATGCGATGCTTTGTTCCAACTTAGGCAATCCAGTCTATACTTGTATGCTGTGCGCATCACATAGTAATTCTAGGCTAATAAAACCAGAATAAGAGCATATAATGTTTTCAAAACTCGATATCATGGTTAGTAGAGGCTGATCTTTGATCGGGTAAGCGGGGGTGCTCATCGCATAACCTTCCCCAATCGTACCTAAGTTCCCGAGCCGAGGCAACTTTGGTGATGACGGACACGTGGCCTTAAGCACGAGTCAGGGTTTCCTAAATTCCCCCAAAGTAAAATATTTAGGTGGCGACTCTGTATCTGGCAAAGCAGTCTATGTTTGGCACTTCTTTCTAAAAAATCACTTTTGCAAAACGATTTGCCGGATTTGGACTCTTTGGTGATTTATCGATCTTGCATTGCACTTTGCGAGATCAGATTCAGACCCGTGACATTGAGTCCGAACTGTAGTGAGCCCAATGAACAAAACGAGATTCCCTCCTAGGACGTTCAGGGACGTCTACAGTTTCTGGCGACTCTGCTGGGGATTTAGAGAACTTGACTCGAACTCATGATATCTTGTTTTGATTACACTTATGTGTTTCTTTGCATTGCATTTGCATTGGTGCGCTTCGGACACCGTGTTTGCCATCTGCTATTCCTGAACGGTTTGCCGAAGGCTGCGTGCCATAAGGCTGACCGATTACGGGCTCTGCCACGATGGGAACACAAACCCCGGTTTTTATCTGGGCACCCTTTTTGACCATTCGACCTAGTGCATATCGGAATCCATAGTGACCATTCCAAACTAGGATAGGTTGCTTACCCGATTATAGGTTGTTTGAAACCGCTACGTGCATAGTGAAACCCTAGCTCCTGACAAAATAGGACAGGGAAACCCTACCCCAACATAGGGGTGTTTTGACTCTCACTTGTTTGTTATGTGCTTTAGAGTTGGCCTCTACAAGAATGCACGTATCAGTTTACAAGTTTGGGCATCAGGCCTGTGGGCACCAGTTCAGTATTTTGGGGAATCAGTTATCTGCGGGTACCAGATTCAGTTTTGAGGACAGTGATTTGGGAACGACGATCAGTGTTTGAGAACAGTCTATTCAGCTTATCAACTATGTGTTGTTATACCCAACTGTGTGTTGTGTTTATTTAAGCCGTTATGCTATCCGCTTTTCTGGTTGTTTATTTCCTTATTATTGCTTTATTTATCTTTTTGCTAGGTAGTTTAGCATAATTGTTTCAGACCAAGCAGATATCCCCCAAGCACTCTGGACTAGAGGTCGTCGACTCCATTGATCTGAGGATCTGGTAGACGGAAAACCAGTGTTTCATTCTCTACCCCCGGTTACCAGACGGAGGGCAGTTAGGCAGAGGATATCAGTTCAGTAGCCAGTTCAGAGGACTTTGTCTACCCCACCTAAGTATAGTAGGAATCAGAGTCCTGTTTCTCCTGCAGAGAGGGAACATATACCGGCAGTCCAGCTAGATTAGGGCAATATGGCAGGAATCGAAGAAATGATATGCCAGCTCCAGGAGAGCATGAGAATCATGCAAGAGGATGCTGTTCGTCAAGCAGAATTTTCCAAACAGCAGGCCGTCGTCATGGCCCAACAGGCAAAACTAATTACCCGGCTACAGCAGCAAGCCGGAGCATCAGCTTCACACCAAGCTCCTCCCCCACCAAGGGTCCCACCACCCGAGGAGGCGACGAATGTCCAGAATGTCCAAAAGGATACAGACATCCCAACGGGGCCGGCTCCGCCCCCGATTCTACCTCAACTATCCAAGGCACCTACGTCCACCAATCAACCGGACTCTCCCTTTGAGTTCGAGGTGGACCCTATAGCGTTGAAGTTGAGCAAGCTTGAGAAGTTGTTCAAGAAATCCCAAGGGGTAAAGTCCATCCCAGACATTGAGGACGAGTATACCGACGCGGCTGTGACGCTGCCGGACCGGTTCAAGATGCCACAGATCGACCGCTTCGACGGGTCCGGGGATCCCATGGTGCATCTACGTCTGTTTTCGGACATACTAAGGCCGATGGGCCTCACCAGACTACAGAAGCTTTCATTGTTTGGCCGGACCCTGTCGGGTGTGGCGGCCATCTGGTACGCAAAATTGGAAGACGATGTCAAGCGAAACTGGGATGGGATGGCCGAGGCTTTCATTGCACAGTACTCCTATAACACGCAAATCGAGATTACCACCCGTGATCTCGAGACAACAAGGCAGGAGCCTAAGGAGAGTTTCTCTGAATTCGTAACCCGCTAGAGGGCCAGGGCCTCAATGATGACCACTAGGCCCACTAACAAGGATCAGATTCAGATGATTGTGCGTAATCTCCAACCCAAACTGATGCAGAAAATGATCGTGCGCAATCCCTACCTTTTCAGATTTACATGAGATGGGGGTACAAATTGAGGATGCGATGAAATAGGGTCTGATTGACCAAGATAGAGAGCAACCCAGGAGAACCTTCAACCGCAACACCAATACAGGCACAAGCAATGCCGCAACTACCAGAGCTTCAGAAGTAAGCATGGTCACCACCAATCCCCCAAGAAAGCTTGCAGCTACGCCATTCACCGGTGCGTCCGATAGTAGTTCGCAAATAGCCAGATACCCACCCAAAAACCAAAGAACTTTCACTCCACTATATATGTCCTTGTCCAAGGCTTTAGGAGTTTTAATTAGGAAAGGGCATTTAAAGCCCCTAGAGTCGCGGCCGTTACCAGAAAAGCTCCCCCCCTCCCATAATCCAGCCAAGTACTGCACTTTCCACCAACAACACGGTCATGACACCGATCAATGCTTCCGATTACGTCATGAGATTCAAGATCTCATTGATAATAGGGTGATTGTGCCTCCAGAGAAACCCAATGTCACAACCAACCCTCTCCCACCACACAACCAAGCTCCACCTCCCACAAACGCATCAACTTTATCCAGACCGGGGTCATGTCATATGACCCCAGCATATATATCACCCCATCTCACCTATCCAAGCTGGAGGTGTTCCTTCCCGACAGCACTGACTTATGCATGTTGGACATCTCCCGAGCCCAATCTGAACCAATGGTGGTGACCATCGAAGATGGAACGGGGATGATTTCGGAGGAAAGTAGTACAGTGGATGCAGGGACTGAGGAATTGGGAAGCTTTGCTGAAGAGGTGTACAATCCGAGTAACTACATTGTGTCAGCAGGTCAAATTAGGCCAAATGTGGAATTGCCGGTAGGGGTAGAAATTTGTGTGCTACGGGGGGACGGATTTGATCAGAGGATAGATGATTTAGCAGTTCTGGAAGGGGACATCACTGACCTCCAGATTTTCAACGAACAAGATCCGGGGGACATGACAGTCAACTGGTTCGATTTTGAGGAGTCGGCAGAGGTCACAGGGTGGCTTGATGACCAACCAGATATTGTCGAAGAATCTCAGCTGGAAAAGGGCCCGTCAGGGGCAAGGACATCAATTGTGGCCGGAAGGGTCGGGGATCAGAATACATCGCCGGAGAGGGCCGGTGCCAAGAATTTCTCTCGGGATTTGGGCATTTTGAATACAGGGAATGATGAATAGCAAACTGTACTGACACAGTTGGAACAAGAAGGAATCGAGGACTTTGAGAGAGCCAGAAAAGCCAAGGCCCCCGCGGGGATTGAAAGTGCCTTGTGCACAAAGACAGAGGATACTGCGAGCATGTGGACAGCAGGTGCCGTAAGTACAAGGATAGTGGTAATGGAGCCGGACAGGTGTCTGTCGGCTGTCGATGGAAAGTGGTGGGAAAACGATGATCTATGTCTTGCCCACACGGATGAGGACTGGGGAAGCAATCAACCGGATGATACCTAGTACATTGGTGAAGTTAACCATATGACTAGGAACGGGCGGTATTTCAAGCCCCCACACCTAGATCAGCCAGAAGCGTCCAGGAAGGACAGGGAGTCGGAGAAACAGAAAGAGAAGCAACTTGAAGAAGAGGCCGTGCTAAAACAGTTGAAAAAGATACAGGAAGACATCTCTATCTGGGGACTGCTTATGGCTTCACGTGTTCACAGACAGGCTGTTCTATCGACCATGGGCAAGGCCAAGCTCTCAATAGACACCACGCCTGAACAGCTGGTGGGATTGGTCTTTCCGGGAGGAGGTTCCCCGACGTTGACCTTTTCTGACAAAGAACTGCCGCCTGAGGGCGCGAATCATAACAAACCGCTCTACATCTCTGTGGAATGTAGAAGCAAATGGATACCGGTAGTTCTTGTCGACACGGGATCCGCTATTAATGTATGCCCGTCAAGGACGGCATATGCAATCAGGTTAAAGCCCGCGGACTTTGTGCCCACAGCCTAGGTGATAAGGGCATATGATAACACAAGCAGGGAGGTGATGGGGACCGTGAAATTTCAGACCCAGGTTGGTCCAGGGCAACACAAGATTGACTTTCATGTCCTGGACGTTCCCGCAACCTTCAATCTACTTTTGGGGCGGCCGTGGCTGCACCAAGTAAAGACAGTCTCTTCCACTTTGCACCAGATGTTGAAATACCCCCACGGGAAGGGGGTGGCTATTGTTTTTGGGAATTCGTCCATCCATCCGCCGCCAGAAGTGTCTACACCAGTCTTGGAAATCGAGCACAGCACGGAGGATGTGCTCTTATCGGGGTTTACTCTGGCTGAGGCTCGAGTCGTGCAAAACATCTTGGCTGTTGATGAGGGGGTGTATGTTAGTGCACAATCAATATACCTCATGAACAAGCTTCAACATATCCCCGGGATGGGATTGGGAAAGAGTGGCCGGAAGGGCCTTGCAGTATCGGCCGAAGTGCCGCACAACCCACATACCTTTGGCTTGGGTTATCTGCCCACCAAAGAGGATTGGGTGAGAAAAGGCAAGGAAATGGCTGGGAGAGCTAGGGCAAAGCGGGCAAGGAAGCCTTTTGAGTTAATGCACCGACCCATCCAGGGTACCCTGAACGGACGCTTCGTCCGGGAGGGAGAGGACTTTCCATTTTGTGGCTTCCCAGAGCCATGGCTGAATGCCGAGAGGAGGGACCTGCAGGGGTTTGAGATCTTCTTTGACCTGCAATTATCCGGGGATGATGTTGCCGAGGAGCAGACAGACCCATCAGCTGAGGTTGAGCAGTGTAAAAGTGTGGATTCCAAGAGCGCTGAAATTGAAATAGGGGTAGCACTGGCTTGTCTGCTTTCAGATCCTCCGATCGTACAGAAGTGCTTGGGGGATAACTTCTCGGTGTCCATGATCGGGAATGAAACGGCTGCCGGCCTACCGTCAAATATTTTGGATGCATCCATCGCACCCTCCCTCATCTGGCAATACGAGGAGGGATTTTTGTCAAGCAGCACCGGGTTAGGTAGTGAGCCGGAATCTGATTCCTCCGAATTTGTTGAGTCGGAATCAGGTTCTAGCTCGACTGAGTCTGAGTCCGGTATTCCTGGGGGTGATAACCCGGATGCCACAGTCCTGTCTCGGTCGTCTTTTTCTTTCTCTTTTAAGTTTGTTGTAACAGAAGAATCAGACGATTTGGAAATGCTTAATGAGAATGGAATGGATGTGGTTTCTGAGTATTTTTCTGTGCCCTTGATTTATTGCATTAATCAAGACTTTTAAAATTTTGACGAAAACAACGGGGAAGAAATTCCTCCGGTTTTGCAACGCTTAATTGGTCAAGAGCAGGAAAGATTTGTTAAACCTTTAGTTGATGAAATCACTACTGTTAATGTTGGTACTGAGGAGGACCCGCGGCTGGTCCAGATCGGGTCCACGTTGTCTTCGGAGGAACGCGAGCACTTAGTCGCTTTATTAAAAGATTTCAAAGATGTTTTCGTGTGGTCCTACGAAGACATGCCTGGGATCAATTCTGAGATTGTACAGCACCGGATCCCTCTTGACCCCGAGGCCCGGCCCGTTAAACAGAAACTCAGAAGGAATCGCCCGGACTGGGCCCTCAAGATTAAAGAAGAGGTCACCAAGCAAATTGACCCAGGGTTCCTGTTGGTATCCGAATACCCAACTTGGTTGGCCAACATTATTCCGGTACTGAAGAAGGATGGCAGGATCCGGGTATACGTAGATTTCAGGGATTTGAACAGAGCCAGTCCGAAGGACGACTTTCCCTTGCCGCATATTGATGAGTTAGTGGACTTCACAGCGGGGCATGCTTTGCTTTCGTTCATGGATGGATTCTTGGGCTATAATCAGATAGTGATGGCACCTGAAGACCGGGAGAAGACTGCTTTCACCACCCCATGGGGGACTTACTGTTACAGGGTGATGCCATTTGGGTTGAAGAATGCTGGATCTACATATCAACGGGCCGCGACCATGATATTACATGACATGATCCACAAAGAGGTTAAAGTGTATGTGGATGACATGATTGTCAAGTCCAAAGAAAGAGAGGGCCACTACACTGCCTTGCAAAAGTTCTTCCAAAGGATCAGAGAATTTGGGTTGCGGCTGAATCCTCAAAAGTGCACGTTTGGTGTTACAGCAGGGAAAATGCTGGGGTTTTTGATTACACATAGAGGTATTGAAGTCGACCCTTCCAAAATCAAGGCCATCTTAGAAATGCCACCACCAAGGACTGAAAAGGAGGTGAGAGGCTTTCTGGGTAAAGTGCAATTCATAAGACGGTTTATTTCAAAATTAACCTTGACTTGTGAACCACTTTTTGGTCTCCTGAAGAAAGGAAAGAAGTTCCAATAGGATGGCCGATGCCAAGCTGCTTTTGAACAGATCAAGGAATACTTACAGAACCCTCCCGTGTTGTCACCACCTGAGCCAGGAAAACCGTTGATTTTGTACCTTTCAGTGACTGAAACTACGATGGGCTGCATGCTTGCGCAGGAATCAGAGGATAAGGTGGAGAGGGCTATCTACTATTTGAGCAAGAAGATGCTGGAGTATGAAACCCGCTACACACCATTGGAAAAGGCTTGCTTAGCCTTGGTATGGGCTACCAGGAAGCTGCGGCACTACCTGTTAGCTCACTCTATAATGTTGGTTTCAAGATTAGATCCCATCAAATATCTCTTCGAGAAACTGGCACTTACGGGTAGGCTAGCTCGTTGGTTGCTGTTGCTTTCTAAATTCGATCTAAAATATGTGACGCGCAAGTTAGTCAAGAGAAAAGCGGTAGCGGAGTTCTTAGCCGATCATCCAGTGGAAGGAGGTGAAGCAGTTGAGTACTTATTCCCAGACGAGGCCATTTTGCATATCGACGATGAGTTTTGGACGATGTATTTTGATGGAGCATCAAACCAGTACGAGTATGGGGTAGGAGTGTTGCTGATAGCACCCGACAAGTCCCGCATCCCTCTAGCATTTAAACCCCGGTTCAAAGTCTTGAACAACGAAGCAGAGTATGAAGCATGCATTGTTGGTTTAGAAGCTGCCCTAGAACTAGGGGCAAAACGGTTGGACGTCATTGGGGACTCGAACCTTGTTGTATCTCAAGCTAAAGGAGATTGGAAAGTCAAAGAAGAAAAGATAATAATGTACCACCAAACCTTGGACCTGCTGATTCCTCGGTTTGAGAAGCTGAACTTCGCTCATCTATTAAGAGAGAACAACAGGTTCGCAGATGCACTAGCAACTCTATCTTCTATGATAGACATTCCTTTTGGAGTTCGGATGTGTCCGATCATCATTGACCAGAAGTTTGTGCCGGTTTACGAGTCAATTGCTGCCATAGAAGAGGTTCAAGATAAGAACCCCTGGTATTACGATGTCTGGAACTTCTTGGAGAAAGAAGCGTATCCACAAGGGGCAAATGCCAAGGATAAGAGGGCAATCAGAAGAATGGTTGTTCAGTTCATCATCTACGGGCATAAATTGTACAAGAGAGGTCATCTGGGAATGCATAAGCTGTGTGTTGATGCCGAAGAATCGAAGCGCCTAATGGAGGCCATCAACGGAGGAGAGTGCGGAGCTCACATGAACGGGGTGATGTTAGCTCGGAAGATCCTCAGACAAGGTTACTACTGGTCCACCATGGAAAATGATTGTATCAGTTTTGTTCGGCAATGCCACAAATGTCAAATCCATGCAAACCGCATGAACATCCCGCCATCGAAGCTGTATAATATGACTTCGCCATGGCCATTTTCAGTTTGGGGAATCGATGTAATCGGGGCTGTCACTCCGAAGGGGTCTAACGGGCATGAGTTTATTCTGATCGCGATAGATTACTTCACAAAGTGGGTTGAGGCCCAATCTTATGCGGTGTTGAAGGCTTCACATGTTACGAAGTTCATTAGAAACAACATCATCTGTCGCTACGGAGTCCCGAACGAGATTATTTCAGATAACGGTTCCCACTTCAAGAAGGAAGTGATTGACTTGTTGGAAAAATACAACGTGGCTTTTCATAAGTCGTCCACGTATTGGCCGCAGACTAATGGAGCAGTTGAGGCCGCCAACAAGAACATCAAACACATTTTGCGGAAAATGGTGGAAACCTACCGGGACTGGCCAGATAAGTTGCCATTTGCTCTGTGGGGCTACCGGACTTCGATTAGAACTTCCACTGGAGCGACTCCGTATTCATTAGTTTATGGGATGGAGGTCGTTCTACCTATCGAGATTGAAGTTCTGTCGTTGAGAGTGTTGACTGAGTGTCAGATAGCCGAAGCAAATTAGCAGCAGAGCAGATTTGAAGAAATCATGCTCGTTGATGAAAGAAGATTGAAAGCACTGTACCATGTTCAAGGCTATCAGCGCAGAATTGCTAGGGCTTTCAACAAAAAAGTTAAGTTCAGGAATCTGAAAGAAGGAGATTTGGTGCTCAAAGACAACCGAGCTCCCATCCACGACCCTAGGGGCAAGTTCAGACCTAATTGGACTGGTCCTTACATTATTAAGTCTATCTGGTCGGGTGGAGCTGTCGTTCTGATGGACTTAGATGGCCTAGAGTTCTCACAGCCGATCAATATGGACAAGTTGAAGAAATATTACCCTTGAGTGGCTCGCTAGGCCGAAAACCCGAAAGGGTGACCTAGGCAAAAGTTAGAGCACAAAAAATTTGAAATGATAAAAACTGAGCTCGCAAGGTTGAAAACCCACAAAGGGCGGCCTTGGCAAAAGTTAGAGCGTAAAAGGAGAGTGAAAATACTCGAGTGAACTCGAGCCGAACTACGTAAGGCTTGATTCCCATCTTTGGGATATGTAGGAAACTTCATTCTGAAGTCCAGCCATAAACCTTTCCCCAATCAACTTTGTCCATTTGATCATCTCTATCATCTTTGTCTATTCAGCATTCAAGAGTTCGGTTGTCATCTCCGGTGCAGTGCTATGTAGACTAGGGGCAGCTTTTCAGTTGTTGAGATCCAGGGTTGTGCATCTCAGTGACAGATCTCAGGCGTGTCCAGTTCTGATCCATGTTGAAAATGGTTTTGAAAAGTTTTAATAAAAGTTAATTTCGCTCAAATTAATCTTTTTATGACTTAGACCATTTTTGGACCAAAGCGGAAAATTTTCAGTACCTACAACCTTCAATTTTATTGATTTCAATACAGAGTCCTCCTACTCTTGCATACAAATTAAAGTTGCTTTTGGTTACATTCATAAAGAAAACTTGAAAGTACTAATAAAGCAATAAATCCGGGGCATAGCTAAGTCAGGTGTTCCTGCGCCCCCTCCTAGAGCTGGTCGAAGCTTCTAACGCCAAAGTGGGCCCAATCTGTGCCTCTTCATTGAGCCAATCTATTGACTTATCAGACAAAGTGCAACTGAAAGTGGGAGCGGGGGCCAAGAGTTCTCTCGTCCTCCATGCTGTGGCATACCGAGCAAGCTGCGCGCCTCGAACTGGGAATGCAGCTGGGTATTCTATCCCCTCTATCGGGCAAATCTGATCATGGCCGAACTGGCGCTGGAACCGGAAAGGAAAGTAGAACACGCAGTGTTTCAGGCCAATCAACTGAATCCCAGTCTATCGGGACATGCTGTAGCCCATTGCCGGTAGATTGAGCCAAGGACAACGCCAAGCAATACAGTCTGCAGACAAGCTGCACATCCAGTCGAACCACCATCCCTCATCAAGGGCATCGACCAGACATTGTTGGAAGAAATAGCCGCGAGCTGAGTACGCTGGGCAAGAGTCCACAACCTGCAACTTATCCATCAACCACACCTGGGGAGGGATGAAAAATGAGAGATTAAAGAATAGAGAGATGTACAATGAGAGAAAAGTAAGAAAAGGGCTTTGTGAGAAAAACCGAGCTTGAAGGCCGAGTGATGTGAGCAATATATATGTAAGATAGGGTGGGAAACATTACCTGCAGCAGTAGTGGACTCCCTACAAATCTGGTCGTCTCTCGGCGATGAAAAGCATCCAAGCCCATCAATGTCTCAGCCAACGACATGGCGATGCAGCTTTTGCTCTCCCTTAAGCCTTGGGTAACCTCGATCAACTGGACGCTAGATCCTTCGGAGCCTAAGGCAAGCAAGAAATGAGATAGCATGCACAAACAAAGGGCATGTCGCCGAAAGCCTTGCCAATCATGGTCACCGCGGTCACCGGCATCGGAAAACTGACAAATCAAACTCGGAATATCCAGCATTCCCTCACAAATCAAAGATTGAGCGTCGTGCATAGTAAGCCCACACATTCACCCTAAGGCTTGGGCGTGGCCGAAACGAAGTTGGGGCAAGATTTCTTCATTGTGCTCGGATTCCATCAGAGCTTGAAAGTCTTCAAAGGTAGGACATATCTCTTGCCCGCCAAAGCTAAAGACATGTGTTACCGGATTCCAAAACCTTGCCGCGGCATTGAGGAATGGAAGATGTAGCGGAGTGCGACTCAGCGTGAATAGTGTATTTACGCCGAAACCCCGGAAATTCAGCTTTTCCGAGCCATCCAAGTTGGCAATCCAATTTGCAAGATTTTGGGCAAGAAACTCTTCCATTTGATGCAAATCAGTGTTGAAATGAGAAAAACCACAAAGCTGGGGATTTTGTAGAAGATAAGATGTGAGTGGGAGACAGGTGGTAGCATTCTGGTGGTCTTTGTCATTTTTGGCTGGTCGACCAAAAATAATGCCGGTCAACCACCATTTTGGCCGGTCGGCTTGTTATTATGGCCAATGGCCATTTATTGTGGCTGATGGCTTCCTCTTTTAGCTGATGGCCTCCCCTCTTATCCTCAGGACTGCCTGTTTGCTGAGTATGCTGAAAAATTATGACTGGTTCCATTACTGGTGCCTCGGGTGATGATTTTGCAAAGTCACACCTATTTGCTTATCGAGTTGTATTTCGTCCTCTTTAAGTCTTTGTTTTGCTTATCGAGTTGTATTTACAATTGATTAACTTGCTAAGGTCGCTATTTTGCTTATCAAGTTGTTTTGTCGTTAGTCGGTTCACTACCGGATTATTACGGTGCAAGTGCTTAATTTTCAAAACAAAGTTCAATCTCATTTACATTGTTATGTAATTTGATGCGATGCGATGTATTAAAAACAAACTTTTTCAACAAAAAGCTTGTTTCATTCCATCATCTTTTCAAGTACATAGTTCTAAGAAAACAAAAACCTGCCTGAGGCAGTGCAATGTGCTCAAACTACCAATAAAAAGAAAAGTAAAACAAAAAAGGAAAAGAGGAAGAATAGCAGCAGATGTCTGAATCGGCATCAATCATCTCAAGCACAGGGATCCATCCGAATCCACTTCCTGGACGAAAGAGTGGTTGAACGAGCGCACTAGAATAAGCGCACTCGCTATACATCTTTCTTTGAACAATGCCTCGTCTTGTCTTGGTTGCATGTCAATATCGCGAATAGCATGCCTTTACCATACTTATGCTGAACATTATTTATTCATTCTTATACACATTGCATGCATTGTCGCATTATGCTTTACTTATATGTGTTTAAGTTCCTATACACATTGCATGCGTTGTCGTGTTATGCTTTACTTATATGTGTTCAAGTTCCTATACACATGGCATGCGTTGTCACGTTATGCTTTACTTATATGTGTTCAAGTTCCTATACACATTGCATGCGTTGTCGCGTTATGCTTTACTTTATGTGTTCAAGTTCCTATACACATTGCATGCGTTGTCGCGTTATGCTTTACTTATATGTATTCAAGCTCCTATACACATTGCATGCGTTGTCGCGTTATACTTTACTTATATGTGTTCAAGTTCCTATACACATTATACATGTTGTCGCATGTGCTTTACTTATATGTGTTCAAGTTCCTATACACATTGCATGCGTTGTCGCGTTATGCTTTACTTATATGTGTTCAAGTTCCTATACACATTGCATGGGTTGTCGCGTTATGCTTTACTTATATGTGTTGAAGTTCCTATACACATTGTACATGTTGTCGCGTGTGCTTTACTTATATGTGTTCAAGTTCCTATACACATTGTACATATTGTCGCATGTGCTTTACTTATATGTGTTCAAGTTTCTCTTTATTGCACATTGTACACGTTGTCGCGTGTACTTTACTCACATGTGTTCATAATTATCTTCACCTTCACACATTGTATGCGTTGTCGCACATGCTTTACTTACATGTGTTTATTCACTACTCGGTTTGCATTGTTATGCACCACTCGGCTTGCATTGTCACGTGTGCCCTCCTTGCATTGTTTTGCATCCAATCCACATTGTTATGCGTCGTCCTTGGGTTGCATTGTCTTGCATCCTCCCACTGGCGTTGTCTCGCACGTCACTTGCATTGTTATGCACACTTCACCTGCGTTGTCACGCACTTCTCACTTGCATTGCTATGCATGTTTCTAACAATGTTGTACCTGTTAAGTCCTCTTTCTTTTTCAGGCACGATATTGTATGTACGGTTCATTTGAAGCTGGCACGACCGGACGAATCGCACAGGTATTGTGTTCTCCGCGTGAGACGTAGCGAGAATTAAATAATTCTCTTACATTCTTTCTGCATTGTACTGTAGTTAGATTTGTGTTCCACCTGCTTAAACTGTTGCATTTATTGTATGTATTTGCTTCGTTACAGCATCCTTTGCATAATCATAAGTTATGCTCGGCTTGGTGCATTGTCTTGCATTTTGCCCCTGCCCTCGGGCGCATCTCTTTATCTGTAGCTTGTATGCTTTGTCTAAGTCTTCGGCCTTGTCAAAAATGGGTCGTCTCTGGGCTTTGACATTCACTCCCGTCATTGTTATGACTTTCGAGTTCGGTCAAAGAGGGGCAACTGTAGACACCCAATTTTGACCGTCCTCAAGACTTGGACGTCACCGTTTGAACACTCGGTGATCATCCATGTTCGTGTTCATCTTGAGTTCTCAGAGGTTTCAGTCGTGCGCCTAGCCTCAAGACCTCTCGACTTGTTTGTTTTGTACTTGGTTGTGCACAAACACTTGTGTTTTTGCTCCTAAGGGAAGAGGGTGGCTTGTTGGCCATCCCCTCAACCCACCGGCCAAGGCTTGAAGCCACCGGCCCCTTTTTTCTTGCCATCGGCCAAAAATGTTGGCCGATCGGCACTATGTTTGGTCGGTCGGCCACCCGGTCGACCCCTTTCTATCTGCTTTTGGCAGATATTTTGTGCCAGCTGGAACAGCTGGCACGCACAATTCCTCCCCTCCATACACGTGTATGGAGGGATTTGAGCCTTGTTTAGCTTCCCTTGGAAGCTTTGTAAAATGGTTTTGTTATAAAAGGAGGGCCTCCCCTCCCTTTCCAGAGGTTGAACAAGCTGATATATAGCTTATATATCCCTCTCTCTCTATATCTCCTTCTCTCTTGATATATGTGTGTGTAATAGTGTTCAAAGGTGTGCTTTGGCTCTTAGTTTTGCACTAAAACACCTAGTGTTACACTATACTTCGGTTACTAAGGTGTTGAGGGACTGGTTTCAGAGTTTTTAAGTTGGTTTTGATCAGAAGAAGGGGCTGGGGTTGGTGTTCTTGAAGTGTTCTTCAAGGGTGAGCACTATTGCTTTTATATTCCCCATTTTTGTACAAGCTTTTCACCTATCTTGCATGCTGTTTTGAGCTTTATGTATAACTGATAAAAGTTCTAATTTTTCATATTTAAGATGTTTCATTAAGGTCTCTTTTGTGTTTGGGGTTGTCCACCCCCTTTTAGGCTTTGTTTGGCCTTTTTTTTGTGCCTTTCTCTTTGAGCTTTGGGACCCCTTTATTTCGACCTTCTCACCACTGAAATCCAGAGGATTTTCAGTGGTGGAGAAGTGGTTTTGAGGTCATGTATAGGGGAGAGACACCCCTCTCCCTTTCTGTCTCTTTTGCTTGTGTTGTTGGGTCATAAAGGTAGCATGCATGCTTAGTCGATTTTGGCTCCATCTCAGTGGGTATTTAGTGATATTTTGTCATGTTATACCTCTGTTTTAAGTTGGTTTAATGGCCTCTTGCATGCATCATATGCTTGTCTTGTAATCCCATGTTTTGGCCTAACATGCATCATGTTGTAAGGTGGCATTTTAGCATGATTTTGGTTTGGTTCCAAGAACATTTTAGCTCTGTTTTGCCATGCTTAAGGTCTGTTTGGTGTCCTTTTGGTCACGCTTACATCGCTTTGTATAGCCACCATGCATTCTAGTTTGTTAGCCTCGGGTGTGTGAGTCATTAGCATGCATTACTTTGACCTTTCTCATGATTTGGCATCATCTGAGATCATATTTCAGTCCATGCTTCATACTCGTACGCTTGCATTCGCTACCCTTTCAATGCTTTGAATAATTGTTGTCTTATGCTCCATGTTTAGGCCATTGTGCATACCTCCATGTTTAGATTATTTAGTTGCCATATCAGTAGGTTTTGGGGGTTATTTGGTCATGCTTGACCTCTGATTTTGGTCCCCTTCCCCCTTTGGAACTTGTCTCATGTGGTCATGGCTTGAGCCCCTTGGTTAGTCTCAAGTTTTAGGCTTCTTTGTGTGCCTTACTTGCATGATTTGAGTGGCTTGGCATCATCCTTTTGCATGTTTTTCAGAGTTTAACATGATTGTCTAATGTCCATGTTTGTCATCTTTTAACTGTCCTTGAAAGTTGCCCCTCCCATGCTTAGGTGATAGGCCCATTGGTATGCTTGTTTGTGTGCACATTTACCCATCATTTCCATTGCACTTTGGCCACTGTTTTGGGATTGGCTGAGGTCTTCCCATTTCGGTTTAAGCCCATCTTTGCATATAGATGCATGTTTGACATGTTGCATTTGTGTGTTATTGCATGCTTGCATTATACCATGTTTGCGTGTTTATTATATTACATGTCATTTAGCTAGTTGCATCACATAACCTTGTTGCATACTTGGTGTGTTTGTGTTACATTAGCTTAGCTTGCATGTTAGGTCGCATTGCATTGCATCTTGCATGCTTAGCACATTGTACATTTGCATGTTTAGGTTGCATTGCATTTGGCATGCTCTGCTAACTTAGCCTCATATCACATACATGAGCCATTTTGCATATTTGAGCCATATTGCATACATGCATTGCATTGTGTTTGGTTTGGGGTGTCAAACCAAACATGAGGAATGAGGTGTGTTCGTACTTAAAGTGACGAAACACGCCTCAATCCTCGGTCGCCGACACTCTTGATCCCAACATGATAGAGTGTGTAGCATTCATTTGTTTTCGTTGCATTCATTTTACATTGATTTGCAAACTTGGCACCTTTGGCCATCATGCATCGAAATGCGTGATTGGTGGCCCGAGGACCAAGAGCCATGCTCCCTTGAGTTCATTGCATGATAGGGAGAGTGGCTATGCACACATTGCCTTGAAAATGCCTTGTCATGCACTGTCTGTCTTCTACTGCAGCAAAACCAATGTTCTGCAGGAAAGAATGGCCGGTCGGCCATTTTCAGTGCCGACCGGCTACCAAAGTCTAGCCGATGGTCCCACTTTTGGTCGATAACTGTATCGCAGTGGCCGGTGGACTTGCATTATGGCCGGTGACATCCCACAGTGCTATGGGAGTGTTCCAGAAGCATCACAAGTATTTTCACAGTTCTCAGAGGTACAGAACAGTGCTAACAGAGGCAACAGTGGCATGGCGACGAGTTTCCGAGCGAGGCGAATCGAGCATACATCATCCAAGCATTCTGAGGCGGGGCTGTAGCGGCCTCCCTTTGTAACTAATTTGTTAATTAATTTAGGGTTTTGTAATATTTAATTAGCTAGAGTAGTTAATTATTTATTCGGTCTGTAATTATTTATTCGGACCCTCCGTCGAGAGGGCGAATTTTGTAATTAGTGTGCGTGAGTGTGTGAATGTCTTCTAACCCCACGTCTTTCTCCCTTTTACTTACCTGCTTTCAATGGTTAGCTTTAGGACATGTTTCAATTAGCATCTATATGTTCGCATGCTTGCATTCGTTCATCTGTATTGCATGCACCGGGCTCGACGCATCATACTAACTACATTGTATTTCAATTCCGAGTTAAATACATGTTATCTGTAGCATCTCATATGCCATCTTAGGGTAGCCGAGCCCATCGTAGTTGCATTTTGCATGTGCTGCATTAGGTATCTCAACATAGCTAGGATTCATGCATGTTTTTTTTTTTTTTCTAATTAGCTTCTTTCTTTGGCTTAGAGTACTCAGTAAGTATTTATGCTTTAGCATTCTTGCATGCGTGTGAGTGACTGCCATGATAGCATGCTTACTATGAGGCTATGTGCTTATGTGATATAACTACCTGAATGCTTGTGGGTGGAGGTTGGGTTGTTTGAATTGGAATAATTCGTTGAAACCCGTGTTTTAGCCTACTTGCGAGTAGCAAAATTCAATCCATTTTCAAAACAAACGGATATGCGATGCTTTGTTCCAACTTAGGCAATCCAGTCTATATTTGTATGTTGTGCGCATCACATAGTAATTCTAGGCTAATAAAACCGGAATAAGAGCATATAATGTTTTCAAAACTCGATATCATAGTCAGTAGAGGCCGATCTTTGATCGGGCGAGCGGGGGTGCTCATTGCATGACCTTTCCCAATCATACCCAAGTTCCCGAGCCGAGGCAACTTTGGTGATGACGGACACGTGGCCTTAAGCACGAGTCAGGGTTTCCTAAATTTCCCAAAATAAAATATTTCAGTGGCGTCTCTGTATCTAGCAAAGCAGTCCATGTTTGGCACTTCTTTCTAAAAAATCAGTTTTTCAAAACGATTTGCCGGATTTGGACTCTTTGGTGATTTATCGATCTTGCATTGCACTTTGCGAGATCAGATTCAGAACCGTGACATCGAGTCCGAACTGTAGTGAGCCCAATGAACAAAACGAGATTCCCTCCCGAGACGTTCGGGGACGTCTATAGACACTAGCAGTATAGGCAGTGGCTCCGGGTGTCGGGCTACCCGTGGGAGGTGCATGAGATGTAGAAGCCACAGCTTGCTGTGGCTGTTGTTGTTGTAGCTGGGTTATCACTTCGGCCTGACGAGCCATGACTTCAGCCTGACGAGCCGTGACTTCAGCCTGATGGACTGCGTCCTGCTGCAGTGCCTCGATTGTTTGTTGCAGGTACCGCATCTGTTCTTCTATACTTGTAACAACCCTCGTATTGATTATCGATAACCCACTGAATTACGTACTGATTACTGCTAAACCGAACTGATAATGACTGATAATTGAATTAACTGAAGTACTGAATGAACTGATTGAAATCGGAACTGAAACTGAATAAGTTATCTATTGAATTGTATATTGTATCTGTTTGATTGATTGAATATCTGTTTGAAATTATATGTTTAAACTGCTAATTGAAGGCCTTATCGGCGGCCGAATTAGGAACCGTTTAGAGTTTCATGTTCAGTAGAATATTTGTGATTTAAGGGTATATTTATCTGAAAATTGATTAGGAATGATTAAACTAGATTAAATATTGATTAATTGAGAGATTGACTTATTTACCACATTGCCACCCATAGTGGACCCATTGTTTAATATTATTTGAGCCTTGCATACATTGAATCAAAGCTTTTGATCAGCTCTTCTCCATGTTCTAACCGACCAAACAAGTGAGAGAGGAGAGAGAGTGAGAAGTAAGAGAGATTTGAGCTCATATTGGTGAATTAGCCTGGAGTGCTTGGAATTAAAGTGTAACTTGGCTAAATTAAGCTTGCTAGACTTGAAATCAACACTCTAGGTAAGTGAATTCATCCTCTTCTTGTTGTCTTGAGCTTCATCTTGCATGTTCTAGGCTCCATTGTAGAATCAAGCCATGTTTTAGTGCATAGAGGTGGAATTATGTTTGAATTCATGCATACATGGCCATTTTGGTGCATTTGGAAGTTGAATTCATGGTTGATTGTACATGCATGTTCATGTGTAAGCTTTAGTCCATGTTTTCACTTTGTTTTCCAACTATTGAGCTCTTGAGAGCAAGATTTGAAGCTTGAAATTGGTTTGAAACTCATGCATGTCATATTTGAATGTTGTTCATGCATGTTCTTGAAAATTGGTTTGGAAATGAGCTTGATTAAACTTCCCTTGGGTTTTGATTTTACAAATTGAGCTTTGACCCTAGTAATACTATGTGTTTTCATGAGTTTTCCAGGAAAAGGGCCCAAGAGGATCGATTTTTGTGTTCCAAACTTGAGTTTCAAATTCAGAGCACAATTCTGGGTTTTCCAGATTTCTGGTGTACGCTCGAGCGGAGGGTTGCGAGCTCGAGCGCAGAAATCAAGTTCCCAGCAATTTTGCAAATTTTGTGCTTTCCGCTCGAGCGGAAATATTTACGCTCGAGCGTGTTTTGCAAGCATCCAGTATATTTTGCAGTCCGCTCGAGCGGAAGGACTCACGCTCGAGCGGGGAACGTTTTTGCCTGTACGCTCGAGCGGGGATGTGTACGCTCGAGCGTGGCTCCCTTTTTCTGAAAATTCTAAAAATGTTTTCTGTATACATCTTTGCATCCTCATCCCATCCTAGGCATCCTTAGGCCTAGTTTAAGACATCTTAATGAGGATATAGATGTAGAACACACTGAGACATAATAGGAAGTTGATTATTGTACTTCCCCAACTGTTAAACTTAGAGTGTGTTCGATTTGTTTACTGTTTAGGGTTGGCACTCGGGGACGCGCTCTAGCATACTGTAGCCCAATCTCTGTGAGTAACAGATTGTGTAAAGATATGTTCAAAATGGTTATCTTTTGAATACTGAACTGAATTGTTTATTGAACTGATATTGTTTACTGAATGAATGTATGTCCTGTATTGTGAACTGTATTGTGGCATCCTTAGCATTGACTGTTACTGTTACAGAGCTCTGTCGGTTCTCTTGTGGAACCATACTGTTTACTGACTGATGGCCATCACTACTGTTGGGTCCGTTGAGGGCCGGTCCTTTTGGACCTACTGTTTATAGGCTAATGGATGTACCACATATGATTGATTGACTGACATACTGAAAGACTGAAATACTGTTTAATGAACTGTTTTCATTACTGTAAGGACATTACATTCTTAACCTCTTTATACATTATGTTATTCACTGGGCTTTAGCTCACTGTTTATATATATATGTAGGTTCTCAGCAGCCAGACCGGAGCTAGGAGCGTGGGTTAGTCCCCCAGTTTTGTCAAGCCAGCCTATGTGCCTCACCGCGAGGTCCCGTGTTGCCATGCTATGGCTTGGGGTGTTTTTGTGTCCCCTACTGTATAGACCGTCTACTGTTTACTGTACTGTTATCGAGGGAATTGATTCCCGTACTGAATGTTGTATATGATTGTATATAGACTGTACTGTTTGAACTGAATGAATGCATGAAAAATGTTTTTGGCATACAGGTTTTCACAGCTCAATGGGCACTAGTTATTTACTGTATTGGCTTCCGCCAGGCCCTGTACTCTGTTTTACTGTATTACTGTTCTGCAGGCCTTCGGTAATCTCGGATTACTGGCCAGTTACGGTGCTAAACCCATAGGGCCGGGTTTGGGTCGTGACAATACTGGCTGGGGGATACTGAGCCATGGGAATGGGTGATTGATCTCGTGCTAAGTTGAATGCAGACAACTGTTCCCAGACCAAACTAGACCCAGGTGAACTGAAGTGTGACTGCTTGTAGAAACTGTACTAGTGAATTCTGCTTGAACCTCCTTCGTCTTGTAACCGGTGGGGGTGAGGCAAACACAGGTTGCTGTTGAACCAATTCTGATCTGACAAAGTCTATCGATACAAGTCCGGTGTACTCGGGGGATATTGGAGCCTTCTAAAGCTATGGTTCCAAGACTACCTTGCCAAAGGGAAAACAGACAGCATCTCAGCCTGATTTTACCAGAACAAATATGAGCACAGCTGAATGACTGCACTCTCTACTGAATTCTACCCAAAATTCTGCTTGTAAACTGATACCCTCAGGTAAAACTAATTCTTCAAACACTGATGCCTGCAAGCCTGATATCTAGACTTTGCAAACTAATACATGCATTCCTGTAGAGACACACTCTAAAAGCACATAGCAAGCAAGTGAGAGCCAAAACACCCCTATGGAGGGGTAGGGTTTCCCTGTCCTATTTTGTCAGGAGCTAGGGTTTTACTACGCACACAGCGGTTTCAAACAACCTACAATCGGGTAAGCAACCTATCCTAGTTTGGAATGGTCACTATGGATTCCGATATGCACTAGGTCGAAAGGTCAAAAAAAGGGTGCCCCGATAAAAAATCGGGGTTTATGTTCCCGTCGTGGCAGAGCCCGCAACCGGTTAGCCTTATGGCATGCTTCTCAAAGCAAGCCTCCGGTAAACCGTTCAGGAATAGCATACGGCAAACACGGTGTCCTAGGCGCACCAATGCAAATGTAATGCAAAGAGACACATGAGTGTAGTCAAAACGAGATATCGTGAGTTCGAGTCAAGTTCTCTAAATCCCTAGCAGAGTCGCTAGAAACTGTAGATGTGCCCGAACATCCCGGCTCTGCGCGCGAGGGTGCGAATCGTTGTTCTTAGCTACTACAGTTCGGACTCATGTCACGGTTCTGAATCTAATCTCGCAAAGTGCAATGCAAGACTGATAAATTACCAAAGAGTCCAAATCTGGCAAATCGTTTTGGAAAACTGATTTTTATAAAGAAGTGCCAAACATGGACTGCTTTGCCAGATACAGAGTCGCCACCTAAATATTTTATTTTGGGGGAATTTAGGAAACCCTGACTCGTGCCAAAGGTCACGTGTCCGTCATCACCAAAGTTGCCTCGGCTCGGGAACTTGGGTACGAGAGAGGAAGGTCATGCAATGAGCACCCCCGCTCGCCCGATCAAAAGATCGGCCTTTACTAACATGATATTTTGTTTTTGAAAACACATGCGTTCTTATTCCGGTTTATTAGCTAGCTTACTACGTGATACGCACTGCATATAAGTATAGACTAGATCACCTAAGTTGAAACAAAACATCTCATGTTTGTTTGAAAATGGTTTGAAGGTGCTACTCGTAAGTAGGCTAAGACGTGGATTTGCCACCCTCAAGGGAGCTTAGAAAACATGATTTTGCCACTCTCGAGTGGGCTTAAAACTCGCATTTCAATGAATTGTTCCAATTCAAGCAATCCAACCTTCACCCACAGGCATTCAGACAGTTATATCACTTAAGTAATTAGCCTCATGGCAAGCATGCTGTCATGATAATCAATAACACACATGTAGGGATGCTAAAGCATAAACACTTACAGTGTATTCCGAGCCAAAACAACAACTGGTTAGTAATCAATGCATGATCCTAGCTATGTTAAGATGCCTAATGCAACACATGCAAATAAAATAGGCTCGGCTATTCTAAGATGGCATATGAAATGCAACTTGATAACATGCTGTTGAACACGTATTCAAGTAAATGTATTGAAATACAATGTAGTTTGTATGATGCGCCGAGCCCGGTGCATGCAAGACAGATGAATGATGCAAACATGCGAGCATAAGGATGCTAATCAAAACATGACCTAGAACTAACCATCAAAAGCTGGTAAATAAAAGGGAGAAAGACGTGTGGTTGGAAGACATTCACACACTCACGCACGCTTATTACAAAATTCGCCCTCTCGACGGAGGGTCTGAATGAATAATACAAGCTAGCTACGCTAAGCTATTCTAACTAATCTAATAATCTAATTAGACTAATTATTACATAATCAAAATGAATAACTAGCTAACACTAAGCTAATTATTACAACACGTTAACTAATTAAACAAATTAGCTAGTTTAATTATTACACAACAAATCAAAGAATTAATCATTCAAACTAATCAACAGCAATGAAATGGCCTCGTGGGCGAAGAAGAGATGCATGCTCGGTTCTTCTTCGCTCGGAAATCCGTAGCCATGCCTCATGTTGCCTCTGTTTGCACACTTATGCTCCTCTCAAAACTGTGAAAACCTCTGTGATGCTTCTGAACCATCTCCTGGACACTCTGAGAGGCCATCGGCCAAATGGTAAGGCCATTGGCTAAGAGAAAGGGGTCATCGACCACTTTTTAGTCCATCGGCTAAATATTGTTAGCCGATCGGCACTGCAGATAGCCGATCGGCCATCTCTTCCTGCAGACTGCTCCTTTTGCTGCAGCAGAGGACAAACAAGGGCATGGCAATACATTTGTAAGAAAATGTTGTGCAACTACACCCCTTATCATGTTTGAGACTCAAAGGAGTGTAGTGTTCGACTCTGAAGCCATCAATCACGCATTTCAATGCATGATGGCGAAAGAGGTCGAATTGCACAAATCAATATGGGATGAATGCACAAAAACACATGAATACCTCACACTCTATCATGTTGGATCAAGAGTGTCAGCGACCGAGAATTGAAGCACGTTTCATCACTTCAAGTATGAAACGTCCATCGTTCCTCGTGTTTGGCTTAACACCTGAACCAAACACAATGCAATGCACACAACATGGAAATGCAATGCAAGGCAAGCATAACTTAACAAAGCTAATGACATGCAAACAATGAAATGCAACATGAGCATGCAAGCACCATGTAATGCAACCTAAACATGTAAACAACATGCAAGAATCATGGAATGCAACAAGCATGCGACAACATGCAATACGACAAGCATGCAACAACATGCAAAATGGACTTAAACTAAAAATGGACAGATCTCAATCATGCCCAAATCAGTGGCCAAAGTATGCTGAAAATGGAGTCCAAAAGTATATGCAAGCATGCGTGCCAATTGGTTCACAAACAAAGCATGAAGGCACCAACTCTCAAGCACATTGAAGGAGTATAAAATGTGACAGTGTGGCGGTGAAATAGGCTCTGAAATCACATTCCAATGAATGCTAAATCATGCACACATGACAAACAAAGCATGCTAGTGGGCTCAAAGCTTAAAGCTAGCCAAGGGACTTACACCATGGCCGTAACAAGCAAGCCCCAAAGGGCCAAGGTGACTCAAAAAAGTCCCAAGGAAGGTCAAAACAAGACTAGAAACATGCTCGAATAGGGCCAACTCATGCTAGAATGGAAGGCACAAAACATGACGCATACAAGGCCAATAAGAATGATTGCATTACACCTACCAAAACGAAGCATGGGATGACTTTACCAATAAAAACTAGAGTCATGGCATGTCAAAATAACACCAAAAATGGGCTAATACCAAGTCAACACAAGCTAGAATAATAAGCTCACTCATTAGGCATGCGAGGCTAGCAAAGAGGACTTACACTACAAGTGTAAGAAGCAAATAAGGGATGCTCTAAACAACCAAAAATAGAGTTGTATCATGGCAAAATAAGACTAAATACATACTGAAATGGTGACCCAAAAGCCTGGGCAAGATGGCATACACAATGGCTCATTTTTAAAGCATAAAGAACCAACCTTCCAAAGCATGGAAAGAGTGAAAGATGTGAGTGCATGACCATGAAATATGCTCTGAAATCACATAACAAATTATGCCAAATCATGAAGATAGTCCAAGCAATGCATGCTAGCAGACTCAATACACGAAGCTAGTGAGCGAGATTGAACCATGGCTATACAAAGCAATGCATGCATGGCCGAAACAACATGAATCAAACCTTAAACATGGTAAAACATGAACAAAATCTTCTTAGAGTTGAGCCAAAAACATGCTAGAATGATGATCAAAAGTATGATACACATTAGGCTAGTGAATGGAAATGCACTACAAGTGCATGGAGCATGCAAGAGGCCATCAAACCAACTTTAGAAAGAGTTATGACATGCTAAATAATAACCAAAAACATGTTGAAATGGAGCGCATACATGCTTAACAAACATGCTACTTCATGAGGCATATAAGGCTAGTTTGCAAGAATTACACTACAAGTGTATAAAGCATGCATAAGGTGACCAAACCAGCCATGGATAGAGTTAAGGAAGGTCCTAAAAGTCACAAAAAAGTGCCTGAACTAAGCCTCAAAATGGTAGAAACACATGCTCATTTGATAGGCCAATAAGACATGCAAACAAGAGAAGAGGAGGGGGAACAACCCCCATCCATTTGGGACCTCAAAACAGGGTTTTTACCACTAAAAATCCTCTGGATTTTAGTGGTTAAAAGGCCATGAAAAGTTATTCTGAAAGGCCTTACAAGATGGCTCAAAAGCTATACAAGCTAAGGAACAAAAGGGAGAGACAACCCCCTAACACAAAATAGGCCTAAACCATCACTTTTAGGACTGAAAAACAGAGTTTTCTTTAGTTCAAAACCAAGCCAAAAACAGTTTACAAAGGTGGTAAAACAAGCATGCAAAGTTGGCCAAGATAGTGTACAAAATGAGCTTAAAAGAGAGAGATGCTCACCTTTGTAGCACAGCTGCAAAACAGGTCCAAACTCTGAGCTAAAACCAGCTTTTGGAGCTCAAAATGATCCTCAAAGAACCTCAGCCCAATGGTGGTTGAGTTGATCAAGGATGCCTAGGCAAAGGAGAGATATATCTCCAAGTATATCTCTTGCGTGCACACAAGGGCAAGACAAGGAGAGATGCAGAGATTTTGCTCTAAAATTTCTAGAGAGAGAGGACTTTTTAGAGAGAGAGGCTCCCAAATTTGCTTAGGAAGTTCTTAGTCTTTGAATATGAGATATTTGGCTTCATATATAGCAATGCAAAGTTTTTGGTCGAAAATATCTAAACATGGGACAGCTGGAGGTTGTGTGGAACAGCTGGAGATGAAATATCTTCAAAAAATCTGAGTTTGGGTCACTCTTGGCTGATCGGCCATCTTTGGTGCCAATCTGCCACTTATCTGCAACTTTTTTGGCTGATCGGCCAACAAAATCTGCTTTTCAGGCCCAACTTCAAATGGGCATAACTCCTTCATATAAACTCATTTTTAGGTCATTCTTGTGTCCAAAATGAAGCCCCGGAAGTCTTCTTTCCAACGGTGGTGGCCTCATAGCTTAAGTCCAAGTGCATAGATAGATAGGCCTGATTTAGCAAGGACCGCTCGACTTTCTCTTAGCGATTCATACCCAACTTCTTCCTCAACTAGGTTTCTTCCCTCCACTCCTCTTTTCTTCAACTCCACACCCCTAAAGAAGGTGCTTTGAAATATTTTTCAAAGATTTCATCTCTCTTTCATTCATTTCCACTTTGTCCTTGCTCGGTTTACCGAAAAGCACAACATTTGACAAAATGCGAGCCTCGGAACATCATAGGAACTTTATTTCAAAAATATTTTGAAAGAGAGGGTTTTAAGGTCTAAAAACCATTCAAAATAGTTTTAGTTCAAAATGGGGTGTGAGGTTAGGATTTGACTCTTCTCTTGCCGAAGAAATCGAACCTTTGCCCTGCACATCTTTCATCCCCAAGTAAATCATCAGTAATGCCCAAGTATTAAGGGCGGTCAAAAATGGGGTGTCTACAGCTGCTGTGCTTCAAGGGTAAGGCCTTGTCCCTTTAAGCTTTGTTTTGGTTTAGTGCTTGGCCATCTCTTTGTGTTGTTTTTGGCCAAGCTTTCAACTGCTAAAACCTATGTTTTTAAGGTTTAAAAATAGTGGTTTAAGGCCTTTTCGGAGTTAGGGGTGGTCCACCCTCCTTTGTTGCTTATTTGCTAAGAATTGTGCTATCTTTTAAAGCTTCTCAAACAACCTCTTTTTGGCCTTTTAACCACTGCAATCCAGGGGATTTTCAGTGGCAAAAACTTGGTTTTGAGGTTCCAAATAGGAGGGGATGGCCTCCCCTCCTTGTGTCTTCTTTGCATGTGTTAGTGGCCTAGCATTTGAGCATGCTTTTCTACTCTTTTGTAACTTAGTTCAAGCATGTTTTTGGCTTTATTTTGACATGCTTAAACTCTATTTTTGGCTGGTTTGGCCACTTCTTGTTTGCATTTTGCACTTGTAGTGCAATCTTGTTCACTAGCTTAATATGCATAATGATTTAGCCTATTGATCTAGCTTGTTTTTGGCTTAACTCTAGCACATTTTTGCTATTGTTTTAACATGCTTTAACTCTGTTTTGAGTGGTCTTGGTCCTTTGAGGCTGGCTTTACATGGCTATAATGTAGTTGCCTTTACTAGCTTTGTGTCTTAAGCCTTCTAGCATGCTTTGCTTGTGATATTTGCTTGATATAGCATCATTTTACATGTGATTTCAGAGCATATACCCTGTCACACTCTCACATATATCGCTTTTAATTGCTTTTGAGAGTTGTGCTTTATGCCTTGTTTGTGAGCTAACATGTGCGCATGATTTTCTTGCCTTTCGAGCTTCAATTTTAGCATGATTAGGCCACTGATTTGGCATGTTTTAGGTCTATCCATAGCTGATTTGGTCATTTGAGCTTTGTATTGCATACCTCTAGTGTTGTGTCCTTCACTAGTTTCAATGCTTTTGACTCTTAACATGTTGTGCATGGTTTGTTTGCATGATTTTAAGTCACTTAACATGTCATTTCAGTGCTGAAATATATGCCATTGCACTCCATTGTTTCACTCTTTCATTCGCTTTGAAAGAGGTCTTTAGCCCCTTATTGGCTTGAGCATGGAATTGAGGCTCTCATGCCTAATGGTTTTAGCCTTTTCTTGAGGGTTTCTACTAACCAAAAGTATGAGGCTTCTTTCATGCTCAAGGTGCTTGTGGCTTAGGCCATCTCTCTCATTAGAGGACCTTCACATTGGACTTAACCGGTTAAAGGATTAATTGGTAAGCTAAAATGTGTAAACAAAATTGAATCAAGTAAAACATGTGTAAGATAAGCATTTGTGTTGCATTGCATTTGTTTGGATCGGACGTTAATCCAAACACAAGAAATGTGAGACGTTTCATGCTCAAAGTGATAAAACGTGTCACATTTCTTGGTCGCCATCACCCTTGATCATGCATGATAGGGTGGTGGCCTTTCGGGTCTTATGTGCGCATTTATAGAGATGCTTGGTTGGTGGCTTGAGAGCTAAGCGCCACACTCCTTTGAGCTTGAGACATGATGAGGAGAGTGGTAGTACATATATTTCCTTGCAAATACATTGTTTTGGCTCTGTTGCTCTCTGTTACAGCAAAGGCAGAATTCTGGAAAGAGAAGTGGCCGGTCGGCCACTTGCACTAGCCTACCGACCACTTGCACTGGCCGACCAGCCAGTTGAGGTAGCCTACCGACCAGTTGAGGTGGCCGTCTGGCCACCTGCAGGGAAAATTGTCCAAAGTGTTCCTGTGTTGGGGCAGATGCAATCTGAAAGTTCACATGATGTTCTGAGATCACCGCGAGTGCAAACAGAGGCAACTCATGGTAAGGCAATGCATTTTCGGGCGAAGCAAACCGAGTATGCATGTCTCCCTCTCCCTCGAGGCCATTTTACTGCTTTACTTAGCTAGTTAATTTACCAATTAATTTACCGGTTTTGTAATTAATTAGTTAATGTGTTTAACTAATTTAATTCATCTTTGTAATATTCTAATTAGCTTAGATTAGCTAGTTATTCAATTTCACTTGGTTTGTAATAATTAGCTAAGTTAGTTAATTAGTTGATTAGCTTAGCTTAGATTAGCTTAATTATTCGGATCCTCCTTCGCGAGAGCAATGTTGTAATAAGGGTGCGTGTGTGTGTGCATGTCTTCCAACCCCACGTCTTTCTCCCTTTTATTTATCCGCTTTCGGTGGTTAGTTTAGGGGTATATTTCGATTAGCATACCTTATGCTTTGCATGTTTGCATCATTCATTTGTCTTGCATGCACCGGGCTCGGCGCATCATTCAAACTGCATCGTATTTCAATACTTAGTTGAATACGTGTATCAAATTGTTGCATTCATATGTCATCTTAGATAGCCGAGCCTATTAGTTGCATTATTGCATGTGTTGCATTAGGCATCTTAACATAGTTAGGATCATGCATGATTTCTAACCAGCTTTTGTTTTGGCTCGGAGTACACTGTAAGTGTTACGCTTTAGCATACTTGCATGAGTGTGAGTGTTGCCATGATCGCATGCTTGCCATGAGGCTATTTGCTTAAGTGCTTAACTGCATGAATGCCTGTGGGTGATGGCTTGATTGGCTGAATTGGAACAACTCGATGATTGTGAGTTTTAAGCCCACTTTGCAAAGTTGCAAAATCATGTTTTTCTAAGCCCACTTGAGGGTGGCAAATCCACGTTTTAGCCTACTTGTGAGTAGCACTTTCAAACCATTTTCGAAAAAAAAACATGAATTGTTTTGTTCCAATTCTCGTGATTGAGTCTATACTTGTATGTTGTGCGCATCACATAGTAAATTAGCTAATAACTGGAACAAGAACACATATGTTTATAAAACAACATATCATATTAGTAAAGGCCGATCCTTTGATCGAGCGAGCAGGGGTGCTCATTTCAGGACCTTCCCCTCTCGTACCCAAGTTCCCGAGCCGAGACACTTTGGTGATGACGGACACATGGCCTTTGGCACAAGTCAGGGTTTCCTAAATTTTTCAAAAATAAAATATTTAGGTGGCGACTCTGTAATCTGGCAAAGCAGTCCACGTTTGACGCTTTTTCATTCAAAATTGATTTTCCAAAACCAATTGCCAGATTTAGACTCTTTGGTGTTTATCAGTCTCACATTGCACTTTGTGAGATTAGATTCAGAACCGTGACAGGAGTCCGAACTGTAGGAGACCAATTCGTGCCCTCTCCGGAATGGGGGCGCGCGAAGAAAGTCGGGTCTACACGCTGTCTGCTTCATCTCTACTACTATTTGGTTCATCTCTACTACCGTCTGGTTCATCTCTGGCCACTCATCCTCCATTTCTCTTCACAACGTCAAGATCTTAGGCTCAGATCTGTCGGTGAGGAATCCAAAGTAAGCATTGCCATGGCCATCACTTTAGCGTATAGAAGTGAACGATATAACTCACGACAATGGTGTACCCAAATCCCACCATGCTCCTCTTTCTCCAGTCATATCTTTTCCGCTGGAGAAGTCCAGATCTAGGTTCGAACATATCTGTGTTTTTTTGAACAAATCTGAAGATACTAAGTTCAGATTTGAGTTCGGATCTAAGGATTTGTGTTTTCTACAAACATTTTATCTGAGTTATGATCTGTCGAATGGGATTAATTTTTTTTTTTACATTTTACAAACATGTCTCTCTCTCTCTCTCTCTCTCTCTTATTTTCCTTTCTCTTCTTTTCTCTGTTTCTTCTCTATTTTTGTTTTTTTATTACTGTTTGTTTAGTATTAGATTATATGACTGAAGAATGAGTACAACCTCTATGTGTGTGTGTGTGTATGTATGTATGTATCTTTATATATCTGTTCTTGCATTCAAGATTGGAGAATAACCTAGCAATGTAGGCTTGTAGTAGAGTTCCGATCATTTCTCAATTTTCTCCTCCCTTTTGATTGTTGCTATTGTTATAGTGGTGGATGGATAGATAAAAAAATAAAAAAATAAAAAAATAAAAAAATTTGACATATATATGTTTATGTACTGGATTATATCTGAGTGTCGGATGTGGGACATTTCAACAAATACGGGTTGGTTTGGCTATCTATTTCATTTGAGTGTTGGTAGGGGGAAATTTCAACAGTTGAGGGTAGGTTTGGCTGTCTATTTCATTTGAGTGTTGGTGGGGAGAAATTTCAATAGTTAAGGGTTGGTTTGGCTATCTATTTCAACATATAGAATTTGGTTTTGCTTAGTATTTCAACAGATAGAAAAAATTTAAAAAAAATAAACAAATACAATTAATTCAGGGGAAAAAAAATTGAACATATTATAAAATTTGGGCAGATATTTGAACATATAAGAGAAAAAAATTGAACAGATAGTCAAAATTTTAAAATAAAAAAAAAATTTGAACAGATAGATATGAATTTGAACAGATAGTCAACGAAAAGTCAACAGATAAATTAAATGGTAAAATTGGAAACAAAATGCCTTTAAAAAAAAAAGATTTTTCACCAAATTATTTCACAAATGGTAGACTTTTCACTAATAAAAAATATTCACTAAACCTAATGTCTTATATTCTCCTTATCGTGAACTTTTCAACAATTTGCTCTCGTAATAATCTTGAAGTTGATCCGCCTATTTTTATTAGTTTATTTAAGACGGGGTTGACCATTTAATTTTTTGGTTTTATTTAGAAAATTAAAAAATTAATATATTTAGAAATAATTCTTTTAAAATTATATGAAAAAATGTAAGTAATTTGTTTTTTTTTTTTTTTTTTGCTTTATTTAACAAAAGAAAACGTTAACATATGTAGAAATTAATTTTCTTTTATTTATATGAAAAAAATATGAGTGATTGATGTTTAGAATGAAACTAACTTTTTTTTTTGGGGGGTTGGAAAATATTTGAATAAAAAAATATATACAAACTTATCACACAAAAAATGCGTAATATTATTACAAAATACATAAGTTTATTTCTAAATCACAAATTGTCTTAATTTTGCGAAAATGCTAACATTTACTACAAAAATGTATAATATATATCACAAAAATATGTGATAATGATGTATATAATACACATCCATAAGCACATTAACTTTATAAACTTAAAAAATAGTAAAATGCCAAAAAGTAACTAAAAAGTTCAACCCCAAACTCACCCCAAAAATTGATAATCAAAAAGTAAATATATATATATAATATTAATCCAAGGGTGTGTGGCATTGTGGTTAAGGCTTGGGGTTTAAACCCCAAAGTTACAAGTTCAATTCCCTCCCCCTTGAGCCAATCTCCTGGGCGAAGCACAGTTGGTTAGGAAGTTGGACCTCAAGTTATCTAATCAGCACTTGGTGTGGGTTCAATACTCCCCCGCTGTGCGAGTCCTGACTTAAGCGGAGCTTGTCTTGAGAGGTCGGGGCAAGTTCCCTCAACTTTTTAATAATCAAATTTTTAAAAACTTTTTAAAATTATTTTTATCTCATAAGTTGTAAATAAAAATTACACCAATCACTCTAACACACAATTTCAAAAAAGAATCTTTCTCACAAGTATCTTTGGAGCACTAGAAAAATATAAAAATTGTAAAACATGAGACACTTTTCACTAAATTTAATAAACTTTTACCATTTTTATTTATTGTCAAGACACTTCTTGATCCCAATATTATCTTTGGCATTTACCTTAGAAAAGGGTTTAGGTTACGTCCGGTCCAGCTCTAGATTGGACGGTGTGTTCTGGGCTTGTGATATTCACTATGGGTTTCATTTTGATAAATTAAATTGTTTATTTTGTAAAAAATTTCATGTATATTACACACACATAAAAAAATTAGATTAATCTGATAATTGTAATTTGTTCATTTTATCATGTTTGTTACCAAAAAAATACACTTATTGTCTATTTTTTTAGTTCAATATAATAAATTGAATATATTACGATTATCAAAGCAACTTAATTTTCATGTGAATAATATACACGAAGGAACTTACAAAATAAATAATTTGAATTATCGAAACAGAACTTGTGATGGATCCCTCTAGCCAAAATAATAGCATTCAATCCAGATCTTAGGCTGAAAGAAAGCCTAGCCCCTTAAAAAAAATATATGTATAAATAATTTTAATAAATTATACCAAATAGTTGCGGCATTAATGGTTTAGGGTGTAAAAATGGCTCTGCCCGTGTGTTGCCTGTTAGGAAAAAATATGTGATTCCCCACAAGTAAATCAATCAATGGGAATAAAAACTAATGCGGAAAAATTAAATCAAAAGCAACACAAGAATTTTTAAGTGGTTCCCTCAATGTGAGGGAAGTCCACGGGATCGAAATCCGATTCCACTATCAACCAAATAGTTTCCAGACGATTACAAACGAGACACGAATTGTCTCACAAAACCATCCTTAGGTGAATTCCAAATAACCACAAATAAACAAGAGGAAAGACCTCACCAAATAGATGAACCAAAATCTTTAGAACCAGAGTTGTAGAAGACCCAAAATAACGAACCAAATCAGAACTGAAAATTGAACCAAACTGCTTCCCAAATCAAAGCACTAATTCTTGATTGACCAAGTCAAATCAAGAATAACAAATAACACCAATTGAAGCCCAAAGTTATACCCGGCACTGTTGCTGAAGTACTTTGCTACTGCTGATTTTCACTTTTTCTCCCACGGGGCCAAAAACATAAACAATATATATATATTGTTGATTAATGAGCTTTTCAATCAAAACCCTAGTTGCATTCAAATTGAATTGGGTCTCCACAAAATTAGATATAATATATAAAAATATATTATACCTAAACCAAACCAAATTAAAACTCTTTTAGTAAACCAATTGGGTCCTACACTCCAATAAGGAGGTATACCCAACAATTCTCTCCCTACCGACTTAGGTGGAGAAATCAACCATACCCGCCAAAGTTCGACACTTCAAATGTTTATCCCTCGACAAAGTCTTAGTCAACATATCCGAAATATTATCATCCGTATGAACCTTTTCGAGTTGCAACAATTTCGAATCTAACACATCACGAATCCAATGGTATCTCACATCAATGTGTTTCGATCTCGAATGAAAAGTAGAATTTTTACTCAAATGAATAGCACTTTGACTATCACAATAAAGTACATACTTTTCTTGCTTTAAACCCAACTCTTGCAAAAATTTCTTCAACCATAACTCTTCTTTACAAGCTTCTATAATGGCAATAAATTCAGCTTCGGTAGTTAAGAGAGCAACACATTTTTGTAATTTAGATTGCCATGCCACAGCTCCCCCTGCAAAAGTCATCAAATATCCCAAAGTAGATTTCCTAGAATCAATATCACCGGCCATGTCAGAATCTGTGAACCCATCAAGCATCGGCTTACCATCCCCAAAACACAAACACACCTTCGAAGTCCCTCGAAGATACCTTAAAATCCATTTTACCGCTGCCCAATGTTCTTTACCCGGATTAGAGAGAAAACGACTCACCACACCAACGGCGTGAGCAATATCCGGCCTTGTACAAACCATGGCGTACATCAAAGAACCAACTGCTGAAGCATAAGGAACTTTCAACATCTCTTCTTTGTCTTTCTCACTTGTAGGACATTGATTCGAACTAAGCTTGAAATGACCCGCAAGTGGACAACCAACTGGCTTTGCTTTATCCATGTTGAACCTCTCAAGAACTTTCTCAATGTAGCTTTCTTGAGACAACCAAATCAGCCCCTCTTTGCGATCACGAACAATTTTCATACCAAGTATTTGCTTTGCCGGTCCCAAATCTTTCATAGCAAAAGACTTGCTCAACTCCAATTTCAACCTGTTTATCATGGTAGAATCTTGACCCACAATTAACATGTCATCAACATAAAGCAAAAGAATAATAAATTTGCCATCCGGAAAATTTTTCACAAACACACAATGGTCCGAAGTGGTTTTAGAAAAACCATTATTCATCATGAAAGAGTCAAATTTTTTGTACCATTGCCACGGGGCTTGCTTGAGGCCATACAAACTTTTCTTCAATTTGCAAACAAATTTCTCTTTCCCTTTTTCCACAAAACCTTCCGGTTGCTCCATGTAAATTTCTTCTTCAAGATCACCATGAAGAAATGCGGTCTTCACATTAAGTTGCTCAATTTCAAGATTCATACTTGCAGCCATGCCAAGTACACCCCGAATAGAAGACATCTTTACAACCGGTGAGAAAATCTCGTCAAAGTCAATACCTTTCTTTTGCCCAAAGCCTTTCACAACAAGACGTGCCTTGTACCTCAGATTCTTGCCATCATTCTTCAATTTGAAAACCCACTTATTTTTCAGAATTTTCCTCTCTTTAGGCAACTTCACTAAATCATAAGTCTGGTTTTTAAGCAAGGAATTCATCTCCTCGTCCATAGGCCTTTTTTCAATCACCTTTCTTTGCATGCTCAATTGCTTCTTGGTAGCTCTCAGGCTCTCCTTGATCGGAAATCAACACAAATTCATTGGGAGAATACTTTCTTGAAGGTTGTCGGTCCTTTGTAGATTTCCTCAACTCAAGTTGTGGTGGCGGTTCTTGAGTTGGATGCTCTTCCTCAATTTCTGACTCAACTTCATTAGGATTAGCATCATCATCTACATCTTCAATAGGTGGCTGCATATCTCCCCCATTTTCATCATCCATCGAAGATGAAGGAGATGGATCCATGTCAATGAGATCACTAGTTTTTGGCTCCAATTGATCACCTTTGCCAAAGTCTTCAATTGTTTGGTCTTCAAGAAACACAACATCACGGCTTCGAATGATTTTCTTGTTGACCGGATACCCACAATCTATACTCGAATTCATTACACCCATAGCCAAGAAAAATACATTGTCTTGACTTGCTATCAAGCTTGGACCTCTCATCTTTTGGAATGTGAACAAAAGCTCGGCAGACCAAACACTCTCAAGTGCTCATAAGATACATCGTTACCCGGTCCAAACTCTTTCTGGAACATCACCATTCAAAGGATAGGAAGGAGACAAATTGATTACGTCAACTGCTATCTTCATTGCCTCACCCCAAAAGGATCTTGGCAATTTTAGCTTGTGAAAGCAAACACCTTGTTCTTTCCACAATGGTGTGGTTCATCCTCTCGGCAACTCTATTTTGTTGAGGAGTCTTCTTAACTGTCTTTTGATGCCGAATACCTTGGCTGCGACAATACTCATCAAATGGCCCAAACGTATTCACCACCATTATCTGATCGGACGCACTTCAATTTCTGTCATGTTTCTCTTTCAACCATGGCCTGAAAATGCTTAAATACTTCTAGAACTTGATCTTTAGTTTTTAGTAGAAAAGCCCAAACTTTCCTTGAATAATCATCAATGAAAGCAACAAAATAAAATGCACCACTATGTGTTCTAACTTTCAAAGGACCACAAACATCCGAATGAATCAACTCCAACACATTTTCTTTTCTAGAAGCAACATTTTTATGAAAAGAAACTCTATGTTGTTTACCCGCCAAACAATGAATACAAGTTTTAAGATGTGTACCTTTCAAACCGGGTAGAAGCTCTTTCTTGAACAAAACTTGTAGCCCCTTTTCACTCATATGGCCAAGCCGTTTGTGCCACAATTCGGTAGAACTATCATCTTCAAGTGCTTGACAACACCTTTACAAATTTTTCCTTACATCGAATAAAGTGTATGAGTCTTCTTGCACTTAGCCACCACCAAAGAACTCTTCGTGAGCTTCCATATTCCATCACCAAATTTGTTGTTGAAGCCTTCATCATCTAGCTTTCCAGTAGAGATCAAATTGAGGCGAATGTCGGGAACATGCCTCACATCTTTAAGCAACAACTTGCAGCCCAAATTTGTTTCCAAGCAAACATCACCCATGCCGATAATCTTGGACAAACCTTCATTACCCATTCGAACAGAACCATAATCTCCTTTGGTGTAGGTAGTGAAGAAATCAACTCGAGAAGTCACATGAAAAAAAGCACCAGAATCAATCACCCAATTACTCTCTTGGCCCACAAAATTGATACAATCATCTTCACAAACGACCATGAGATCATCGGTAGTTAACTGTCATTGTGTCTTCTTGCTTCTTATCCATACTTTTTTCACGTCTTTTCTCCTTGTTCTTGAGCTTTCGGCATTCCCGCATCATGTGCCCTTTCTTATGGCAATAATAGCACTCAATGTCTTCTTTTGAAAAAGAACCATCTTTTGATTTGTCACGGCTTTGATCACGACTATGAGGAGTCTTATTCCTCTCCCTTGTTTTACTTCGGCCTCTCACAACAAATACTTCTGAATGAGAGGAACTCGTTGATTTTTTTCTAGTTTCTTCATTCAACAAGCTACTAGTGACTTGGCACATTGTGACAACTCCATCAGGTGTCGAATTACTAACCATCACAACCAAAGTCTCCCAACTTTCGGGCAAAGAAGTAAGTAGCATCAAAGCCTGCAACTCATCATCAAAAATAATTTTCATAGAAGCAAGTTGGTTAACAATACTCTTTATTTCATTCACATGTTCTGGAATAAGGCTGCCCTCTTTATATTTTAAATTAACCAACTTACGAAACAGAAAAACTTTATTTGTGGCTAATTTCCTATCATAAAAGCCTTATAATTTTTTTTCATAATCATGTGCTGAAATTTCAGTAGCAACATGATGAAACACACTGTCATCAATCCATTGACGGGTAACACCAACGGCTTTTCGATTAAGCCTCTTCCATTCATCATCTTTCATACCCTCGGGTTTGCCACTATCACCCTTAATGGGTCCATACAAATCTTTACAAAATAATAGGTCCTCCATTTTAGTTTTCCAAGTTACCCAATTACTTCCATTGAAGCTAGACATGCGACCCACATTCCCCTCCATTGATTTATACAAAGAAATAGACCCAAATAAACCGTGAGCTCTGATACCAGTTGTTAGGGAAAAATATGTGATTCCCCACAAGTAAATCAATCAATGGGAATAAAAACTAATGCGGAAAAATTAAATCAAAAGCAACACAAGAATTTTTATGTGGTTCCCTCAATGTGAGATACGTCCACGGGATCGAAATCCGATTCCACTATCAACCAAATAGTTTCCAAACGATTACAAACGAGACACGAATGGTCTCACAAAACCACTCTTAGGTGAATTCCAAATAATCACAAATAAATAATAGGAAAGACCTCACCAAATAGATGAACCAAAATCTTCAGAACCAGAGTTGTAGAAGACCCAAAATAACGAACCAAATCAGAACCGAAAATTGAACCAAACTGCTTCACAAATCAAAGCACCAATTCTTGATTGACCAAGTCAAATCAAGAATAACAAATAACACCAATTGAAGCCCAAAGTTATACACAGCACTGTTGCCGAAGTACTTTGCTACTGCCGCTTTTCACTTTTTCTCCCACGGGGCCAAAAACATAAACAATATATATATATATATATTGTTGATTAATGAGCTTTTCAATCAAAACCCTAGTTGCATCCAAATTGAATTGGGTCTCTACAAAATTAGATATAATATATAAAAATATATTATACCTAAATCAAACCAAATTAAAACTCTTTTAGTAAACCAATTGGGTCCCACACTCCAATAAGAAGGTATACCCAACATTGCCTGTAGCCCACCTGTAGCTTCGGCGAGCCAGGCTCAACTAAGCCCAACTAGGCCTGGGCCCGAGCCCAACACAGGACCTTGGGCTTCAATCTGAGTCATGTGCTTTGGAGTCCTGTCCGCTCAAAACCCATTCAAAGTCCAACCCGAAACCCGACCCACTCATGACCCAAAATCATTTTTGATGAAAAAAATAAAAAAAATGTTCGAGTCCGTCCTCTCACCCGCCCGCCCACCCGCGGACTGAATGTACCCTGAGTCTGGACTACTCAGGACTTAATTTTTTAATCCGTGAATCAACTCCATCCGAATGTTTCAAATTAGGCCAAATTTACGCGCCTAGTTTGGGCATGTGCAGGAGTCACAAGTGGTGCGTCTTTACTACAATTGTTCATGAGTGTGGCAAAACTCAGTGCCCAAGAGAACTTCCTTTGCTTGAATTAATGCTCTGAATTTGAAGTAGAGTTTCAACAGCCATTAATTGAACTCTGCTTGTCTACTTTTGGTTCCCTATGTTGAAATAATTATTGTACTTATGACTTGCAATATTATGCAAGGATGTTAGTTTTCAGTTGGTTTTTAACTGGATTGTATTGTTGAGTTTTAGTAGACTGGTTACGGGATTTATCTCAGATAATTTAAAATTATTAATTTTATAAAATTTGAAAAATTATAATGTGCACCTTATCACAAATTAATGTAATTATTATAAAATTTCATAATATCACCTACAAAATACGTAATTTTGGTACAAATTAACGTAATAAAATGTCCAAAATTTTATGATTGATATTACAAAAGTTTGTGACTTGATTATAACATTTCTTGTACATCAATTTATGACGAAATTACACATTTTATAATTGATATTGCGAAATTTTGTGATAAAATTATGCTAATCTGTGGTAGAGTGCGTAATAGGCATTCCCCTTTTAAATAGATTATTCATAGAAAAATCAATCAAAAAAATTATAACTAAAGAATTGGTTCTTTTTTGTTTTTAAAAAAATGAAAAGAAAAATAATTTTGAGAATAGATTATTCATTATTTTGAATATAAATCACTGTGTTTGGTTTTAATTTTTTGAATTCAATTTTCTAAAAATTGATTTTTTTGTTTATCTAATTTTTTGTTTTTAGTGATTATTTTTAAAATTTTAAGCAATTTTTAAGTTTTTTTTAGATGCACCTTACTTAGATATATTTAAAAAGTAAAATATGTGTAATAAAATATTTTTAAAAATTAATAAATACACAACAATATGAAAAATTTACTGAATTTTCGTATTTTTGTTTATATTTTTCGTATTTAGTAAATTTTTTACAGATTTTTTTTCATAAATATTATTAAGTGTATTTATGTTAGGTGTATCGAAAAATTAAAAAAATTGTTTAAAATATTAAAAAAATTCAATAAAAACAAAAAAAAATACGAGAAATAAAAAATTCCAATTTTCTAAAAAATGAATCATGAGTTATGAAACCAATCAAGCTAAATGTGATTTAATCATATGATTACAATAATCCAATTTGTTGTATGAATAATTTACTAATATGACATTATAAAATGAATAATTTAAATTATTGATATGAATACTGTAATTAACTAACACCCAACAACACGGCCCAATTAAAAAATTCAATCGAATATAACGTGTTTGTTCGCTTATCCAGCTTCCATATGGCATTATTGTTTAAAAATTATTGATGCGTTACTAGTGATTTTTGAAATTGTGAGTTATTTATTTATTTTTTATTTTGCCATTGTGAGAGTGCCCAGAATTTTTTGCCGATTATTATTATTATTATTTTGAGTACATACTTTTTTTGTCCCAGAAATTATGAACACTTTTTAAAAATTATATGTCAAGGCGCTTGTATGGTAGGCCAACACCACGTGTACACTTTCTTTTTTGGATATATTTTTTTTTGAGAATCAAGATAAAGGGAAAGTGTACACGTGGCCTGCTAATATTTTAGTTTGAATAAATTATAAATATACTTATTTAAAAAATAGTTTGTTCTTTGTAATTTAAAAAATTATAAATACCCTTTGTTAGAATTTTTTATTTAATAGAATTAACTAAAAAATAAAATTCATAATTACTCTCATATACATTAATAAAATTACCTAAATTATTAATTGAAACATATTTCTAACATCATTAAAACTGTTAATTGACTTTATGATTTATTAATAAAAGACACAATTTGTTATAAAATCAAAAACTTCAGGGAGTGGAATGTAATTTTCATAATCACAAGAAATAATTTATATTTTTATCAAATTTCAAGAAGTGTGTTTATAATTTACCATTTAATTATCATATATTTGATGGTATTGAAACAATGCTCATCTATCATCCAATACCATGTTTTATGTTGTTACTCATAACATAATACAAAATTATAAGTCTTAACTCATTCACCAATTACAACACACTAAGGGACTGTTTGAGATGTTCTAAATAAGTACACTTTTTGACTTTTTATGAAATATGGATAATTTTTGAAGTGATGTGGTAGAGAGGTGATGTGACTTAAATAAGGTGATGTAACTTAAATAGGATAGTGATTTTTTAACTTTTTTAAGGAATGTCAAACCTAACCATAAGACATTATGGTGGTGTTTGGGAACATGGGTTGGTGCCTATTTTATTCACCAACGGAAAAAATTTCAAAACCTCGCACTGTAGTTGAGTGAAGAAGCGCAGTCTAGCTGTATGGCATTTTGTGGGTAAAATGACGTATTTACCCTTCGTTGCTCTACCTGTTTCGAAACATGAAATTCATCTCTCATATCTCTCACCAAAGCTCTACTCGGACGCTTTAACAGCAGAGTCGATTACCTCTCTCTGGCGCCTCACTCTGGCGGCACTGTTACAGAAGACCAAGTAGCCGAACGTCGAGGACATACAAAGGTACGGTGCGAAACACCATTTTCTGAAATTTTTCTTCACCGATCTGCATCGATGATGATGTACTCCCCTGCAATTTTTTTTCTTCGTTGGTTGTTCAGTCACCGATCTTCCTACTTATCTTCACCTGGTCATGTGCAACAAAAAATACATTGTTCAGCAAACCATTTTTCCTCTTTTTCGTCTTCCTTCATTTTGGGTTTTCTTGAGATTTTCTTCACCATTTTTTTTTTTCCTTTCTACCATCTAAATAACAACTAAAACAAAAAAAATTAATTGGCACAGTCCATCTCTCAGTCTTCATCCAAATTTTTTTTTTCCTAATTTGATTTTATGTGTAAATTAAAAAACTTGGACAAAATTATTTTTCAAAATTATTTTTTGTTTTTCTTTTCCAAAATTATTCTCATATATAAAATTTGGCTTTCATCAAAATTTAAAAAAATTTCTAATTTACATTTGATGAATTATTAATTTGGAAAAAAATAAATAAATCTGCTTTCATTTAACTTGTTCTTTGTGGGGCCTAATTGATCGACGGATGCGAAAATGCTTCAGAGAGTTGGGAAATTTGTTCTGGAATTGAAGATTGAGCAAATGAGTTTCCGTTGATCGTCCATAAGATTTTAAATTTTTTTTTTTAGTGCTATTTGGATTTCTTTTGATTTTTTGATTTTAAGGCAGTCATATAGGTTTAGAGTTCATAATTCTAGATTTATATGTTTGGCGCGTTTTGTCTATTGTTTCTGGATTTATACTCTTCATTTATTTTTTTATTTTCTAATCTGACTTATAATTAAAATGTGATTATTAGGATTTGCTTGCAAAATTGATTCTTGGTATATGCTAAATGTGCCATATTGCTTTTTCCCTCCTTATTCATTTTCTAATTCTTTTTGTGTTTTTTTCTTCTTTTTTTTTTCCTCCGGAATGTTTTCCAATTTCTTCAAGATTTTATAATTGCGTCGTAACAATTGGTGTATTGAAATTTATCTGTTATGCTACGTTCTGAATTTGTATTGGAATTCTGTGATGTATTGGAATTTGTATTGGAATGTTGTTATGTATTGGAATATTTTGGTATTACTATCTTCACTTTGAGACCTTCACGGGTATATGAGCCTCATTGGTATCCTTCACCAGTTTACATAGATTTGATGAATTAGTAATTAATTGATTTTAAAAAAAAAATATTAGCGTTCATTTGGGTTTTTTCCAGTGCACACAAATGTTTGAAACTGATCGACACAAAAAAAGTGTAAAGTAATGGACAAGTGTGAACTGTACAGTGCATTTGAATTGCCCAAAGCTTTTCGAGTTAGCTTAATTAATAATTTACTCAATCTGTTATGCTGTTAACAAAAATGGGATGTTATAAACGTAGATTGCTATTCCTTCAATCTGTTATGCTATTATAAATTAACTGTTACATTTCAACGAACATACGTGTATTGCAATTATAACCCCAATCTGTGGTGCTGTTATAGTCATGTGCTTGCTCTGTGTGTAGTAATATGGCTTCCTCTTTTTCCACTGCCACGTCGACATGGCTACAGCGCATGTGTGCTTGTGGCTATGGCCATTGTTTTGTGAAGGTATCCGAATCTCACAAAAATCCTGGCCGTGCATATTATGTTTGCCCCCGGCCCGTGGTGAGTTGTAACAAATGATTATTTGTCACTCCAGTTTTATGCACACTGTAATTCCATAAACTAATAAATGTTTTATGTGTCTTACTCATCAGCAATGTGTTAATTAGATTGGTTGGTATGACGAATCAGGGAGACGGATCCTCGACCATGACTCTGGTCAATCGATGTCATGCAGTTACGGGCTATGTCGTGAACATTTTCAATACTTTGCGTGTAATGAAAATGGTGATTTGTGTGTTGTGCATCATGGTTATCATCTTATTATTGCGAATGTAAACCCCGTAAAACATTACCGAAATGTACATAAGTACTGTTTTGAAGAAGTACTATTTTGAACAAGTAAATGCATTGTCATTGTTTGTATGTTAACACTACATGTTAGTAATTATCGTACTACTTTTTATAAAAAAATGTAGAAGTTGTCTTTTACATATTGTTCATAGTTTATTGTCTGAAATGTATTCATCAACTGCGTTCTAATGTATACAATACGTCCTCTCACATTAGTGTAATGGCTGCAACACGGTCGTTCCCTCGCATCCTGTCTAAGAATAAAGGGGTTGGCCCATCAGGTACCGAAGGCATTGTTTATGGCTTAGATCATGCACATAAGGCGAACTGGGACAGTGCAGCGACAGAAATCTTCCTACAGTGTGTTAGGGACGCAATATTAGCGGGCCGTGATGCCGTGTAGAAGCCGTGTTGCCTGCTTGTGATGACGGCACATATTACGGTCGCAAAGGATATCCAACCCAAATCATACTAGAAGTATGCGACTTCGACACGTGCTTCATTTTCATATCTTGTGGTTGGGAAGGAAGCATGCATGATAGATGCATCTTCAACGAAATAATTGAGAATGAACATGTATCGTTCCCACACCCCCAAGAAGGTAACACATTTTAAATGAAGTACTCATTATTAATTTTGTTCAAAATCTTAAATTGATTGACCAAATGTAGGTAAATATTACCTTGTGGATGCGGGTTATCCAAACAAGAAGGGGTATTTGGCACCATACAAAGGGTTTTGATATCACCGAGCACAGTTCCGGGATCGTGGATGACCCGATATCCCAAGAGAATTGTTTAACGAGGCGCACGCATCATTGAAGAGCGTTCTGGAAAGAACATTTGAAGTGTGAAAATCGCGCTGGAAGTTCCTGAACAACATGTCCGACTATGATTTTGCGACGGTGCAAGTGCCATTGGTTGGTGCGTCAATGGCCTTACACAATTTCATCCGTAGGCACGAGATAGTTGCTAATGCACACAACAAACATGTCAGTTGTTCCTCTGTTCTAGATGACATGCCCACCGCGGAAGGAGGACAAAATATGGATGATGGCCTCATGGTTGGGGATACGGATGCAAATATGGCAAGAGTTCGCGTGTGCATCCGTGACCATTTGTTTCACATACGGAGTCAAGGACTATTGTGAAATGCTTGTTATCTAATTTATGTGTGTTGTGTAATTTGTAATTTGTATTTCCATATTGCAATGTGACTGTAACAAATTATTTAAATTTGTAATTCGTGTACGAACAATGCAAGTGTGTTGCAAATTTAAATTTGTTTGAAGTACTACATCTTATCATTTACTATTTAAATGTAGATTGCTTGTGTAAACTACTCTTCATTTATCTAATTTCTCTTTTTATTAACTGCTTCTATAAGTAAACTATTCTTCATTTGGTAATTACATTTGTCTATTTCTGTAAAATTTTCTTTTCTTACTTAACTAAATTATCTGAAAATCACCATTTCCCCTTTCTGAAATTGTATTTTTTTTTTAAAAAAAAAAATCAATTAAAATCATTGTATATTTCGTAGTATTAATGAATTTGAAAGATAAATCAAAATAGAAAAGTCGTAGTATTTTTTTCATTCATTTTTAAGCAGATACAAATATTTTGGAACAAAAAAAATATTCGAATAAATACTTAGGAATTGTTTGGTTTTGTTTGCAGAGATAAATTTTGAAAATTAATTATAGGGAAAGAGTTTAGAAATTTAGTTGGTTTGTTTGGTTGAATATTTTTGAACTAATTTTGAAGTATAGGAGTTGTGAAAAAATTTTATTATAGTTGAATAGATGTGTGTGAACGAAAAAGTGATTGAGAATGAGAGGGGACTGATAAAAAGTGATTCCTCGCACTATATAGGAGATAGAAAATGAATTTTATTTATTTATTTATTTTTTTTGCGTAAATTCACTAAATCAAACAAAATTTTAATTAATTTTTATATGTGAAAATTAAAATAAATGCTGACAAGCAAATTGTTTTTATTTCCTGGAGAAATAGATGCAATTTTCACTTAAATGAAAATTTTAATTAATTTTAATATGGCAAACCAACAGCAACTTCATTAATTAATTCATTTAAATTTATTTTGGTAACAATTGTTTGCACCATGTGTTTTGATAGATTGGTAAATGTGCCCACGTGTCAAATCTCCTTTCAATTTCTAATGTGGTATAAATGGTGGCCACGTGGCCATTAACAAATATTTGCAATTAAATAGCAATAGGGGCAATTTGGTCAATTTATATTTCACTATCATTTTAAACATATTTTTCAATACAATAATTTCAAAAAAATCCATCTCATCTTCTCAAACACACAAATTAAACTACCCTATATAATACTCAAACCACAAAAAAATCTCAAAAAAACTCACTTCCCAAACACTCACTATATCATCATATTATAAGAGAACCAAATAATTGCTCCATATTTATTAGTTGGATCAAGGTTGGTACATTTGAATATTCATCATTTTGGATATTTTTCTTTAAGAACAATCTTCAAGAAGGTGCGTCGTATAGACTTCATTTAGAAACAGATTATTTTAGTAATTTTTTAATTTTTTTATTAAAAGATATATAAAAAAAGAGAGAAAGTGATGTGACAATTTATAATAATTTTTTTGACTTTTTAACTAAAATGTTTAGTCCTATAATATTTAAAAAATCAAGCAATATAATTAAAACTCAAAATATCCATTCAAAATAAAATTAATTAAAGGCTCTATATGATTTTGGACTAAAATAAACTCAAAAACAATCTTTTTTTTAAAATTGTTAAAAATTATTTTCACCTTCAAAAAAGATAAATCATATAGAAATGAGTGTTTATAATTTTTTTCACCAATATAGTTTTTAATTTTGTTTTTAAAAAATAAAAAATAAATTCTAAAAACCAAACTAAACATAGCCCTAAATCTCAAACATATCAACTAACTTCATAAAAATAGCATACCCACATATATTAATCCATCTAAGTACACTGAATTTAAATCTCGACCCTTGATTGTTGCCTTTGCTTATGTGTCTTGTTGGGGTTAAAATCACTACAAGATCACCACAAGGCCAACACCATAGAGAATCCAAGTGCACATGATATTTCATTCAATAATACTACATGATAGAAAATTTATCTAGAACTTTATTGAGAATTATCACTCCTATAAGAAATTAGTTTTTAGAGACAAAAATTTAGAAACAAAATCACTTTTTAAAAATAAAATATTTTTATCACCAAAAGTGTTATTATTTTATTTCTAACTACAAAGTTAGGCATTTAATAATGAATTACTAACTTTTTGAGATCAAAAGTTATCTCAAAAAATAAACCTTTTTGGAAAAAATTATTTTGTCCCTAAAAGTACATTTATTAGTAATATTTTAAAAATTTTGTCCTTAAAAGTCAATTTTTTTAACTTTTTGGGAAGACCTTTTAAAGACTATCTTCGCGACAACTAAAATTAGTCTTTAAATCTCTTTTGTAACAAAATTTATACTTTTAGAAACAAAAATTAGTCTTTGAAACTCTTATATATTATAATATAATTAATAACTCATATTTATTTTATACATAAAATTCACATTATATCAATTTAATCTTGATCACACGCACATTCGAGATGAAAATATGAGACAATTTTTTTAGTATGAAAATCCGTATTTCATTTGATTGGATATGATCTTCATTGTGATGAGATGACATTAAAGTTAAAACAACAATCACAATTCCAAACTTGGCCTAAATCATAAATTTAATTTAGTCTTGTTTGATAATATTATTTTTTAATTTAAAATTTAAAAAATTATTAAAAAAATTAAAAAATCAACAATCTATATTAAAAAATTAAAAATTTTCTTTTCTCTCTACTTTTTGCATATTTTTTCGTAAAAAATTAAAAAATCATCGTAAACATAATTAATTTTTTTACATCAAATTTTAATCAAAAAAATAAAAAATAATTAAAAAACATATTCTCAAACGAGGCCGGATAGGTTTGAGTTATAGGTATGAATAAGTCGCACGCCACTACTTTTGGACTTTGTTAAACAAATTAAATTATTTAAATTTGATTCGATAAAAATTCGTTGGAAATCAATTTATTGTGTAAATAAGTTAATTTTGAATATAATTTTAACCTTGTTAAGTTTTTAAACCAAATTTAAATAATCTATTATTCAGTTTGATAATGTTATATACACTATAAAAAAATCAAATTATTCTAATTCAACTTGTGTTTGACTTGTTAAAAATTCGTTCGAGACTGACTTGTTTCGTAAACAAACCAATTTAAACATATTTTAAAACTCGTTAAGTTTTTAAATCCAATTTAAATAATCTATTACTTGACTTGTCTCAACTCGACTCGAGTTACAACCGTCATTACATTTATGTGGCTTGGCTCTCTATTTTTTATTTATCATTTATCTATTTTCAATTTCTCATACAAATTCAGGTTAGTTTATTTACACGAGTTTGAATTTGAGAGGTGTCAATGAATATTTTTAAAGTATTGTATTTTCTTTTTTGATCTATTTTTCTATTTCAATTTCTTATACGGATGGCAAAATTATGACACTTTGTAATTTTTGTTATGACATTTATATTTAAAAAAAATTATAATATTTTGTGATGAGTAATGCTAGGGATCCTAAATATTTTACCAACATTTCTACCAAATGTTTCATATAGATATGGGTATCACACCCATGTGAAACATTTAATAGAAATATTGATAAAATATTTGGAATCCCTAACATTTCTCATTTGTGATTTATATTATCAAATTTTGTGGGGAAAAAAAAAGGTATAAAGGATATACTATATGCACCTTTTTAATAATGCACATAATGTAGTATTTATCAAATTTTATACTAAATTTATTTATGTTTTGACGTAACAATATCATAAGAAGAGAAATTCATTACACTAATATTATAACAAGAGAAATTCATTACACTGTGATGACACAAAAATGTGAATCAAATTTAATATTATTTTCGTTTCAAATTGTTTGTCTAGCACCAAAAATGAAAATTTAAAAATAACATATTTTTTTGTTAAAATTATTAATTTTTTATACTAATTAAAAATCTTTAACGAATCTTTTAATTGGTGAAAAAAATTTAAAAATTTTAATACGAAATTTTATTCAAATTTTTTTTTTTATTGAACAAATAATTTAAGAAAGGAATTATAAAATTTTGATGATGGACAATATTTGTTCCAAAAAGATAATGGCTCTGTTTGGTAAGGCTTATTTCCAGTTTATTTCAACTTTTAGTTTAATTTAAGCTATTTTGATGTGTTTGGTTCAACTTAATAATACAGCTTATAACTTTTTATAAGTTAAAAATCAACTTATTCTTTGAGTGGGGGAGGAGAAGCTTAATTTATAAGTCAAAAATCAGTTTATATTCACAGCTATAAGCTATAAATTATAAGCTGTTAAGTTATAACTTATAATTACTTTCTCACAACTCTATCAAACGGAGCCAATTTATAGGTGTGTGAACTGCATCCATGTGATTCATATCATTATTTTGTAAGGACAGTGTATGGATGCATTCATTATAACAGTAACATGATCTAATCAATGTGACGGAGATGTAATTGATAGGTGTATACAACCAACTTAGCTTCTCTTTCAATCTCTTCCAAAGTCGTAAGTCTTTCTAGTTTGTATTCAAAAGTGTAAATTACACTAATTTTCCTCAATGCTTTCTTTTTCATTAGTCATTTGTTATATTGATAGAGGAATGACATTTCAATCTGTTTTACGTTAAAAATATATATTTTATACTTGATTATTTATGTGTTTATGTACCATTTGAATTTATTCTGATTGCTTAAGTTTTACTAAAAGGCTATGTTTGATATTCAAATAAGATTAACTTGAATTATGAATACTGTAAGATTGAGACATAATCATATTTTTTTTTTAGTTTCTTAAGGATGGGATTAGATTAATAATTCGTGAGCCTTCCAAAAATCATTTTGGTTGTGATAAAATGACATGAGATTAAAGGGTTGTTTAGGATGCTCTAAATAAGTGTACTTTTTGACTTTTTATGAAATATGAGTTGGGTATGAGTTAAGTTTGAATTGATGTGGTAGAGAGGTGATGTGACTTAAATAAGATGATGTGACTTAAATATGATAGTGACTTTTTGACTTTTTAACTTTTTTAGGGAATGCCAAACAAGGCCTAACTCTCATGGGATGATGACTCCCCGATTTTTATGGTGATAACACTATTTTGCATTCAATTTATAAAGCCACTTTCCAAAGAACCCTTTAAAATGTGACTTTGTTATTTTTATGAAGTATGGACAAAATAATCTTTTAACCAATCTTATTCTTTGGGATAGATTTAGCAATACCACCTGCAAGTGAATGCTAATTTCACATTTTTGAGAGGTTCATAGTCATATGAGACTCTTAATCAAATCATTTTTTTACAGCCAAACATGATTTTTGTACGTTTCACATATTAGCAATCCAATCCTCCTCAAATGGACATTCAAATACAACTAAAGTGACACCAACATAATTATGTTAAACTTAATGTAATTTACCTTGAATTTTTAAGATATATATATATATATATATTTGATGGCCAAGTAACCAGATCAACTTATATGCACCTCGACTAATTTTGAAACTCACGCAAAGCACTCTTTCCACGTGGATCAAGAAAATCTCGGACAAAGCTCAAGGACATGACTCTAAAAAATTGATAATACTTATTGAGAGTCACACCTAAAGCCTGAAAGGAATATACTACTAGTCCTGAAACTACACCTATTATGCGAACCCTTGAGATTATAATTAGAGCAATGATATATAACTCTAATTCAAGAGTTCTAAATAGAGCTCTAGTGAGTTGGCAATTCAAAAGAAGATGAAAAACACCAATAAAAAGTAACAATAATTATACATGGGTTAGTATTACATAATTAAAACTCTTTTAAAGCTTTTATTTTAGAGTTACCAAACATTTTTGTTATAATTATTTAAGATTTTATGTGGGTAGGTTGTAGTTGGGCGAACCAGAAGACACTATCCTATGATTATTATTAGGTGGTTTGTTCACGTTACCGCGTCCACGTTACAGATTTCAAGCCACAGAGAGAGAGAAGCCTAGGGCCTGTGGTGTTGTGCTGTCTTGTATAATTAGCTTTAATTGCGTTACATTCCCATCTAATAATGAATAATTCAAACTTCTTCTTCCTCTCATACTAACAATAATGAGAAATTACAAAAAAAAAAAAAAAAAAAAAAAGAGCATGGAAAACTTACTTGTCGGTGATAAAAATATTACAGATTCATGGAGGAATTTATAATTTTAATTATTAATATGTATAAAGTTTACTATTTATTTATAATTTTTTTTAAAAGTCTACACTAAATTGAAATTTTTCTAAAAAAAAAGAAATCAAGATTTAACTCTTAAGAAAATAAAATAAATTCTGAATTTTTAATTTTGTCAATTTAAATCTTAAATTTTTGATTTGTTTTCAATCAAAACTATTTGCTTATTTTTGTTAAGTAAAATTAATGGAAAAATATGTATTTTAGTCATTAAACATAACGAAAATGAGTATTTTATATATTTTTGTATACATCTATTGAGTTTAATAACTAAAATATTATTATTTATTTTTTTATCGGTTTTACTTAACAAAAATGGGCTAATGGTTTCAATCAAAAACAAATTAAAAGATTAGAATTTAAATTGACAAAATTTAAAATTCAAGAATTATTTTATTATAAGGGTTAAACTTTGAGATTTTTTTTTTAAATTTTTTTCCTAATAATAATTATAAATAAATAAAAACAGTGTATCTGACTTGGCATTTATATATATACCATTAAGTTTTCTCTAGTAGGATAAATGGGATTCTGTTCAATTGGGTTTATGGGCTTTTAAAGAGGTCCTGATTTGAGTCATTGATTTTACTGTATGTAAGTTATTTATGAAAAATTTAGATTATTTAATTATTGTAACTATGTGATTTATTTTATAGAGAAAGGAGCATCAATTTTCAAAGTACGACGTGTAATTTATTTTTTCAAACGTACCTCTGATGAAAATCTATAACTACAATTATTAAATCAAATCAATTTAATTTAATTTTTATTTTGTATGAATGATGTAGGAAGTTTATATGATAAATAATTCGAATTATTGAAATGAAATTCATGTACAAATTGAACTTCTGTCCAACTAGAAAGAACTATGATGAAAAAAAGTGTGGTCAAAATTTGAATTGACTCAGCCAACTCGTAAAGTTTCTCTCTTTCATATATAAATTCGCATGTTGTTCCAAATATATATATATATATAAATTCACATGTATGGTGTGAGTTCAAGTCACAAAATTAATCTCTTTACAAAAAAATAATAATAATAATAATAAATGTACCGATTATCACATTTCAGGTATGCATGCTTGTTTTGGGTATGATTTTGGCATGATTTTTTTTTTTTTTGGGGGGCTAAATTAGTTAATAAAGACAAAATAAACTAATTTAGTTAATAAGACAAAATGTCGTATTCAAACCATAATTATTTAATTTTTTCTCTTACAGTCATCAAATCAATTACAAAATAAAAATAAAAATTTATTCTCAAATACAATTTTTTTAGTCAGACTAAAATAGCTAAAAAAAAAAAAAAAAAACTAAGGCTAAATTAGCTCATCCAAATGAGGGTTTATTTGTTGTTTTTTTTTTACTTATTATATAAAAAGACGTAGAGAAAAGGAGAGAGGTAACGTAATTCAAATAAACTAATAATAAGTTGTTTATTTTTTGTGTATCCTAAACAAGCCTTAATCAGATTTGGTAAAATCCAAATCCGATCCAATTAATACACAATCTAAATATAATCCTAATTCGAATTCGTTAATTTCGGAAATTTGTCTCAATTACCAACTCAATCCCACAATCGATTTTGTTAAATTTCTTGCTCGTGCTAATCAATTGCTATTTCTTTCAATTGCCTTGATCTCACAATATGCAAAATCTAAACTCTAAAGTAAGAACTATGATGAAAAGAAAATTGATAATTGGATGGGATTGGATTGGATTTTTTGATATATGATGCATTTAGTGATTGGATTAGACAAACATAGCTAATTGGATTAAATTTGTCTCTAACAAATTCAAAATTATCAAATTTGAATAAGAGCTATCTACTTAAAATTTTATTAACAATCTTACTAAAAACATATTAGACTATTGACAGACCTACTTTCAACATGTGGGTGTCTATCTAATGTTTATATTCTTAGCAATGATAGAGGCATATAACAATTCATATCTTTATGCAAGAATGATAATAAACCTCTCATATGGAATGCAACTCACACATTTAAGCGGTCTCAATTTATATAGAAGACTTGTGTTCGATTTTGTAATTAGATTGTGTATTTAAAATTTTTCTAATCAATATCATTTTATGGCATAATTAATATCACGTTAAGATATAATTTGCATGTGTTACATGTCTTTTTAAGATGTGTGCTATAGAACTACTTCAGTATACAGCATGATCTGAAAAAATAAATAAATAAATTTTGGCAACTAGCTTTTGATTATCAAGCTAACCAATAACTCACAAAATATAACAGTTGAAGTTTGAAGCTGGTAGGAGAATTTACTAGTTAATAACAAAAACAAACTGTGTCAGGACCTTGAAAAAGTGTTTTTCAAAAACATAAACTATGCAAGTTATTGTTTCATTGGACCAAAAAAAGGATTGCGTATACTTAATTAGTGCAAAACGTTTGGTACAAATCCATTTTTTTTAACAAAAGCTTAAATTTAAATTGGTGGTTGCATTAGTGGGAATAAGCCACAAGAATAGAATTAAAAAATATACATATATATATATATATATATTAATTTGACTTTGTGCACAGAAAAATACCCAGAATTCATGTATTGTGAGGTCTACATTTAAAATGAATTTGAGTCACATAATGATTTTTTTTAAAATATTTCTGTGAATAAATTCTGTGTACCTAACATCATTGATGTGTATATACTCTACCAACAAATTTTTTGAACAAAAAGTCAAATATTTGAAACAAATTTGTTATCTCATGTTTAAATTTTAATCCTACTCAGAGAGTTAGATTTGGAAAATGACATGTACCTCATACCGGATTGGGGATGGGTGTTGCGACAGCCCCCTTCTTGTTACACTCCATGAGGTTTGTTCTGATCATATTTTAATGATTCGAGTCGTTCGTGTTATAAAGTTTGTTGAGTATATTATCCATATAAAAAATTAAATTAATCCAATAAGTATAACCTCATGATTAAGTCGAATAATAACCTTAAAAAATTATTAAAATCATATTAACCGTTCATTTTTCTAATCCTTCTCCTTCTCTTACTATCTCCAACCACCACCAACCTCCGACATTTTTAGCTTCCGATGGGCTAGTGGCGACCTCTGACCAACTCTAGTCACCTTTAAGCTGATTGTCAACGAGCTCTAACGGCTTGTAAGTCACCACTCATGACCTCCAGTGATTGTCTCTCTGGTCACCAACTCTTGTAGCTACTTCCAACCACCTCACCGCCGGCCACTATATCTATCCACCCTCTACCGTCGAGTACAATTTCAACAACTCACCAAAAATGTTTCAAATTATTGTTTCAAATTTTTTTTATACACCAACCAAATTTTTATATTTGTAATTTGTCTTTTATAAAAACTAAACAAAAACATGTTCTTATATTTTGTAAATAGAAAATAAGAAATCGACAACATTATCAAAAACTAATAACTAATGTACATATATCACTTATCACAAATCTAAAATACGCATGTGGAGAGAGTGGGGGTCACATAATTAACCAATTAGCTTAATTCGATCATAACCAAGATGGTCCAATCCACCTAGTTTGGTTGGTGTCATTTAATTGAGTTTTGCCCAACTTATCAAGCTTAATTTGGATCCACCAATGTGTATGAAAATATATATAAATGTACAAATTGTTGTGTTATGGTGTACTAGGACTACGATGGAAGTTTTGCCTAACTAGCCAATTTAAAGGCCTATAATGTGCTTATAACTAAATGAATGGTATGCCATCTATATATTCGGTGGTATTAAGTTTAGGAAATAACAATAGATGTGAAGCTTCCATAATATTATATTGGTGAAATTTTTGGATTATGTGTGCAAATGAAAATGTGAATAAAACATGGAACTTATAAGCATTAGATGAAGCTTCGATAATATTATATTGGTGAAATTTTTGGATTATGTGTGCAAATAAAAATGTGAATAAAACATGGAACTTATAAGCATTAGATGTGTTAGAATGGTTGAAAGAAATATGGAAAATGTGTATCTATATTATATGGAATGATTGAATACAATAGGAGAGCCTGTATTTATAGGCTGAACACAAACTTAGATAAGTATAGAAAAGATAGAGATAGAGAGAGATAGAGATACAAGGAGATAGAGATATAGATAGAGATAAGCTATACGTACAATATAAGGAGATAAGTATAAATCTAAATCTAATATATACTAAATCTAATATATACATTAACAGCCCCTCAAACTAAAGGTGGGTAAGCATCAACCAACTTGAGTTTGGAAACTAGATTACTGAAGTGACTAGGAGGATGAGCCTTGGTGAAAATATCAACAAATTAATCAGCAGAAGAAATAGGAAGAAGATGAACAGTGCCATGTGTAACATGCTGTCGAATGAAATGACAATCAATCTCAATATGTTTGGTGCGATTATGGAAGACATCATTGTGATCAATCTGAATGTCACTCTAATTGTCACAGTAGAGAGATGTGGCACTAGGGGAAGAAACACCCATATCAGCAAAGAGCCAGCGAAGCCATAAAAGTTCCTAAGTAGTGTTATCAAAAGCGCGGTATTCAGCTTCAGTACTAGAATGAACAGCAAGGGACTATTTCTTGCTGCGCCAAGTAAGAAGAGAATCTCCTAAGAAAAAATAGGAACCCGTGGTGGAGCTTTGATCAGTAGGATCCCCAGCCCAATCAGTATCAAAAAAGGCACGAAACTTGAGAGATGAGTGAGCGGAGTAATGGAGTCCATGGAACATAGTGCCTTTAAGGTAGCGAAGTATGCGAAATAGAGTAGTGTAATGCGGGGTGCGGGGAGCCGACATGTACTGACTAACAAGATGGACAGTATAAGCAATGTCAGGACGAGTCACAGTGAGATAGACAAGACTACCAACCAGCTGGCGATAAAGAGTAGCATCAAAGAGAAGATCTCCGTCTAGAGGAGTGAGACGAGTCTGAGGATCAATGGGAGTAGAGGTAGTCTTGCAATCGGTAAGACCAACACGTGCCAGGAGATCGAATGCATATTTGGCTTGTGACAAATAATAGCCAGTGGAATTATGAGAGATTTCAAGCCCTAAGAAATAATTAAGAGTACAAAGGTCCTTCATCTCAAACTGACGATTGAGAAATTGTTTAAGGCTAAGAATACTAGCCACATCATTACCGGTGATAATCATATCATCCACATAAAGAAGAAGAAGAGTAGTGCCATGATAAGTGGTCTGAACAAATAGAGCGGAGTCATATGAGCTGGAGGTGAAGCCGAAGTCATGGATGGTAGAACTAAATTTTGCAAACCAAGCTCGTGGGGCTTGCTTGAGACCATAGAGAGCACACTGTAGTTTGCAAACCTTATGAGCCGAATAAACAGACCCAGAAGGAGGTTGCATGTAGACTTCCTCAAGAAGATCACCATTAAGGAAGGCATTTTTGACATCATCTGAAAGAGATCCCAGTGGCGAGCAGCGACAACAGCAAGTAAGCTACGCACAAAGGTAAGCTGAGCAACCAGAGCGAAAGTCTCCTCATAATCAAAGCCATATTCTTGGGTGAAGCCCTTTGTAACAAGACGGGTTTTATAGCGCTCAATAGAGCCATCAGAGTGGGTTTTGATTTTGTAGACCCATCTGCAGCCAATCGCAGTCTTTTCAAGAGGAAGATCAATAACATCCCATGTATGAGTTTTGTTTAAAGCCTATAATTCATCAGTCATAGCTTGCTGCCAAAGAGGATTAGTACAAGCCTCACGATAAAAGGTAGGTTCATAAGTAGAAAAAGTAGTAGACCCGACAATATAATTACGAAGATGAATAAGTGGTTGAGTTACCTGATGTGGACGACTGGTGGAAGGAGGATCTGGTAGGGTGATAAAAGACTCAACGGAACCATCAGAGGGAGCAGTCGGGACAGGATCAGGTGTAAGCAAAAGCGTCTCTAGAGAGAAGGAACCTGCATCAAAGGCATTAGAGAAGAGATCGATAGAAGGATTAGTAAACAGAATGGAAGTAGAAGATGATAATAAGTGGAACGAAGATAAGGATGCAATCATTTTATACTCCTAGAAAACCACATAACGAGAGACACAAAGACGTTTAGAGATAGGATCCTAGCAACAATAGCCTTTATATTCAATTCCATATCCAAGAAGGCAACAAAGACGACCAAGTAACAGGGTCCCCCCATAGTAGTAGTAGGTGATGGTCCCTAAATATCAGAATGTATAAGATCAAATGGTGCATGAGAAACAGAAGTACTTGCATTAAATGATAAAGCAGGTTGTTTTCCAAGTTAACAAGATAAACAATCCAAAGTATTGGGAATGACATGACCTAACTGACCAGTAGAAACTAAAGATTTTAATCGACTAACAAAAATATGTCCTAAACGACAATGCCAAATATTAAAATAAGACATGTCGAAAGCAGATGTAGGAGCAGCTATTGGGGTGGAGTCTAGAATATGAAGATAAATGAGCTCATAGAGACGTCCATGCTTACGACCGATCCCAAGAGTTTGTCCCGTCTGAGGGTCCTGTACCAAACAACCATTAGTAGAAAATGTGACAGTTAAACCAAGCTCACATAATTGACTAATAAAAATAAGATTTAGAGTGAGAGCATGAATAAGATAAACATTTGATAAGGAGAGATGAGAGATGGAAACAGAACCAATATGACTTACAGGCAGAAGAAAACCATCAACAGTATGAATGGAGAGAATATGAGAAGAGAAAGAAATAGAAGAAAATAGGGTAGAGCTAGAAATCATATGATTACAACATACTGAGTCAAAATACCAGGGAGATGTACCTGAAGTCACAGACAGAGCAGTAGAAGGAGGTGTACCAGATGTGGTGAGAAACTGTTTGAACATGGCTTCAACATTAGTTTGGGAAAAGACAGGAGCGGCTGGATCTAAAGGTTCAGAAAATTCCTCAGAGGTAGCAGCAGCAGAGCGATGAGCAAGCAGAGATCTAGACTGATTCCCAGGACGTTGTGAACGACCGCGTGATAAAGCCCCATGAGTAGTAGATGAGCGGTCTGGATTATGAAAATAATCTTGCTGCAGATGACCATGAATAATCTTATTGCAGTACTGACAGGATCTAACTGGGCAATAAAGTAGAAGATAAGTAGAAGGAAGGCCCTGATTCTGACAATAATTGCAAGTAGTGGGCCGTTGGGTGGTTCGTGCAAAGGAACTCAGTGATTGGGAAGTGGCAGGAACTGTATCCACATAAGTCTTCAGAGGGCCAAGATGAGTCCCCTCAGATAATAACTCAGAAATAGCCTGCTCAAGAGTGGGCAATGGAGTGCGATGAAGCCGAGATGCACGCACAGACTCAAACTGAGTAATGATAGCTGTGAGAAACTGAACCAATCGTTGGTGATTACGATACTGAGTGAATAAAGTAGCATCTTCAATACAAGACCAGGCAGGTTCAGAGAGAGCGAGTTGGTTCCAGACAAAATATATCTGAGAGAGGAAATCATTAATAGACTGACTAAGCTCTTGACACAAGCGATGAAGTTCACTTTAAAGCTGATACTGATGAGCAAGACCGGTAGTCTGGTATCATTCTTTCAAAAAATCCCAAATGTCTTTAGCAGGAGTGGTAACAGAGTCAAGCTGAAAACGTCCAAACTGAGGACTAATAGAAGTAACAGAGGTATTCCAAAGCCAAGTAATGATCCGGTAGTTCTTATTGTCCTAATCTTCTAATCAGTCTTCATACTTAGCAGCAATTTCAGTAACCTCTTGCACCGGTTTGGTCACACCCCCGATGATAATACGCTAGAGTTTCCTACCTTTCAGGAAGGAAGACATGGCTTGGGCCCACATAATATAATTGGAGCCATCAAGAATAACAGAAATTGGATGGAAGGCATTATGGCGATCCATAGTAATATTGTGATAGGATTAAATAAATAAAAACAGAATTGTATGACCAAAATTAGGTAAAACAGATAGTACCAGTGAGTTTGGAAAGCCGAAAATAATGGGAAATGGCTAAATGGTGCAGAGATGACGTCAGGAGGATGTTGGATGATGTCAGCAGAGGTACGGTGCACAATAACAGAGGGAGGCACGACTCACAATAGTAGCAAGAGGCGCCCAGTGCACATTAGCAGAAATGGCGCATATGGGTGCACAGTAGCTGACTCGGCGCATGCGGGTGCATGGTAGAAGTAGCGGCGCACGCGAGTGCACAGTAGCAGGTTGTAGACGTCCCCGAACGTCCCGGGAGAAATCCCGTTTTGTTCATTGGGCTCACTACAGTTCGGACTCAATGTCACGGTCCTGAATCTAATCTCACAAAGTGTAATGCAAGATCGATAAATCACCAAAGAGTCCAAATCCGGCAAATCATTTTGAAAAACTGATTTTTAGAAAGAAGTGCCAAACATGGACTGCTTTGCCAGATACAGAGTCGCCACCTAAATATTTTATTTTGGGGAATTTAGGAAACCCTGACTCGTTGCCTAAGGCCACGTGTCCGTCATCACCAAAGTTGCCTCGGCTCGGGAACTTGGGTACGATTGGGGAAGGTCATGCAATGAGCACCCCCGCTCGCCCGATCAAAGATCGGCCACTACTAAACATGATATCGAGTTTTTTAAAACACATGCGCTCTTATTCCGGTTTATTAGCCTAAGATTACTATGTGATGCACACAGCATACAAGTATAGACTAGATCGTTTGAGTTGGAACAAAACATTTCATATTTGTTTATTTGAAAGATGGTTTGATGGTGCTACTCGAAAGTAGGCTAAGACGTGGATTTGCCACCCTCAAATGGGCTTAAGAAAACATGATTTTGCCACTCTCAAGTGGGCTTAAAACTCTCAATTGGTGAATTGTTCTAATTCAAATAACCCAACCTTCACCCACAGGCATTCAGGCAGTTATATCACATAAGCAAATAGCCTCATGGTAAGCATGCTATCATGGCAGTCACTCACACACATGCAAGGATGCTAAAGCATAAACACTTACCGAGTACTCTGAGCCAAAGAAAGAAGCTAATTAGAAATCATGCATGAATCCTAACTATGCTAAGAATGCCTAATGCAACACATGTAAAAATGCAACTACAATAGGCTCGGCTATTCTAAGATGGCATATGAGATGCAACAATCGATACATGTATTCAACTTGAAATTGAAATACAATGCAGTTAGCATGATGCGCCGAGCCCAGTGCATGCAATACAGATGAATGAATGCAAACATGCGAACATATAGATGCTAATTGAAACATGCCCTAAAACTAACCATCATAAGCTGGTAAATAAAAGGGAGAAAGACGTGGGGTTAGAAGACATGCATCACACACACGCACACTTATTACAAAGTTCGCCCTCTCGCGGAGGGTCCGAATAAATAATACAGAACCAACTAGCTAATCTAAGCTAATTAAACTAGTTATTACACAACATTTATTAATTAACGAATTAACTAAGTAAGTAAGGAAACTAGCATGCAAATTAAACAAAATGGACTGCCTCAGCTCTGTTCCGAATGATAGGGATGCATGCATGCTCAAGTCGCCTTGTCGGGAAATCCATCGCGATGCCTCGATTTGCCTCTGTTTGCAACTGGTCCCAAAACACTGTACAAAGCTCCAGAAGGTTGCTGACCAGTTTTTGCTGCTGGTTTCCGGTTTGCTGCAACAGAGAGCGAGAAAGGAGCATGGCAAAGTATTTTTAACATATGTGTGCATGATCACTCTCCCCATCATTGCACAAGCTCCAGGGAGTGTAGTCCTCGATCCTCGTGCCACCAATCACGCATCTCGATGCATGATGGCCGAGGAGTCGGATTGCACGACTCAATGGGACATGAATGCACATATAAACAACTAAAACCAACAACTCCATCATGGATGGTCAAGAGTGTCGGTAACCGAGAATCGAGGCACGTTTGATCACTTGGAGTATGAAACATTCCTCGTTTCCCGTGTTTGGACTAAACCCTACTCCAAACACAATGCAACAAATAGAATGGCATGGCATGTACAAAATGCAACTCTAGTATGCAATCCTAAATGTAATGCAACTAAGTGATGTAAACATGCAAAGGATGACATGCAAGCATGCAAATGGCATACACAATGCTATGAACTAATCAATGGCATACTCAATGCACATGGATTATATGGCATGCATACACAATACACTAACATACGCGATGTTATGAACGAGGCATACTCAATGCAATGATCGAACATGCAACAACATGGATATGGCATACATAATGCAAGATGGACTTAAACCAAAATGAATGGGCCTCAGCCACACTCAAATCAGTGGCCATACATGATGAGAATGAAGCAACAACACACATGCAAACATGCACAAATGCAAGAGACCAAGCCTAAGGCACAAAGTGCAACTCCACCAAAGCATGGTAAGCATGAAATATGGCATACAACCACATATTTTTCAGCTCTGAAATAACATGCAAGATGGTCCTGAATCATGCAAACACCTCACACAATGCATGCTAGATGGCCCAAATACCGAAACTAGTGAAGTGAATTACACTATAGGCATGTAAAGCAATACTCAAATGACCAAACTAGTCCCAAATAGTCCCTATGTAGGCCAAAATAGTAGCAAATATGGACTAAAATGATGGCTCGCAAAGCATGGAAATGAAGCTCATGCGATGGTCCAAAAATGAGGTATTCATGCATAACTCTCAAACACAGTTAAAGAGTGGAAAACATAGGAATATGGCATACATATAAGCTCTGAAATATGATTCACAATGATGTCAAAACATGGAAACACCTCAAAATACGCATGCAATGGGCTTCAAAACTCAAAGCTAGGCAAGGGTATTGAACTACAACCATGCATAGCAACATCATTCGACCATGAGGCCCAAAAATAGAGCTAAGGCAGTCCAAAACATGCACAAAATCAGTTTAAGGCATGGCCAAAAAGTGTTAGAATCAAAGGCCAAAATAGCATGCAACGTAAGCTAGTAAAGAGGATTTGCACTACAAGCATGTGAGGCAATCAAGAGGCCACTAAACCAGAAAAATTCAGAGGTATGACATGCCAAATAAAGCCCAAAAACCCACTGAAACATGGTTAATGCATGCAAGAATGAGATGCTCCTTTGATATACTATGAAGAGGGTTATTCTACACATGCAAGATGGACATCCAATATGGAAAAACAAGCTCTGGACAGAGCCTATGCAAGTCCTAAAACTCATCAAAAATGGCCTGAAACATGGCTTGGAAGCATGTAAATAAGGGCTCCTTTGTAAGGCCAAAAATGCTAGAAAACAAAATAAGGAGAGAAAAGGTCACCCCTCTCTGATTTTGGCACTCAAAACAGCATGCTAGCCACTGAAAATCCACTGGATTTCAGTGGCTAAAAGGCCAAACAAAGGCCAACACAAATACTCTAAGGCATGGCTCAAAACAAGGTAAAATGAAGCATGCAAGGGGGTAGATGACCCCCAACAAAAAAATGATCTTAAACAAACATGTTAAGGGCCTCAAAACAAGACTTTTTTCAGTTTACATCAAAGCTCAAATATGCTTGCAAGTATGGCTAAAAGATGGAGCAAAATAAAACTTAAAAGAGGGAATAGTGTGTTACCCTTGTAGCTTCAGCAAAACCAGCAGCTTCTTAGACCAAAAACTAGCTCTTTGAGACCTCTCAAGACCCTCCAAGAACCTTAGATCAATGGTGGAGGTGTGTGGCTATGAGGTGTGGTGTTAAAGGCCAAGAACAAACACCCTTTCTAAGCCTAGAATGTAGAGATATAGAGAGATATATGTGCTTTTCCCTAGACAAATTTTTTTTTCAACCTCTCTAAAGAAGAGGGAGGCCCTCTCTTATAGAGAAACAAGAGGGTTCAAGCTTCTTGGAAAATCTAGAGCAAAAGGTTCAAGCTTCTTGGAGAAGCTAGGGCAAAGGTTCAAGCTTCTTGGATAAGCTTGAGCAAAGGTTCAAGTGGTTCAAACTTCCTCAAGAAGCTAAAACAAGAGTTCAAAAGGTTCAAGCTTCTTGGAGAAGCTAGAGCAAAGGTTCAAGTGGTTCAAACTTCCTCAAGAAGTTAAAACAAGGGTTCAAAAGGTTCAAGCTACCTCAAGAAGCTAAAACGAAGGTTCAAAAGGTTCAAGCTTCCTTAAGGAGCTAAAACGAATGTTCAAAAGGTTCAAGCTTCCTCAAGAAACTAAAACAAGGGTTCGAAAGGTTCAAGCTCTCTCAAGAAGCTAAAACGAAGGTTCAAAAGGTTCAAGCTTCCTCAAGAAGCTAAAACGAAGGTTCAAAAATGTTCAAGCTTCCTCAAGAAGCTAAAACAAGTGTTCAAAAGGTTCAAGCTTCCTCAAGAAGCTAAAACGAAGGTTCAAAATGTTCAAGCTTCCTCAAGAAGCTAAAACAAGTGTTCAAAAGGTTCAAGCTTCCTCAGGAAGCTAAAACGAAGGTTCAAAATGTTCAAGCTCTCCAAAAACTGTGCCAAACGGAGAAAGTTAAGCGGTCCCGAACCGAGGCGCACGGCCGACGGCTCCGAAAACCGAAAACTGGTCTCCAAACGGGAAAAGTGGCCTACGACCACAAAAAGTAGCCTACGGCCATTGAGAGATGGTCTACGAGACCTCTCCCTCCCTTCGGGAAGAGAAAACAAGATTTGGTTCGCAAATCGAGGTAACGCACAAAAGGGTCCCGAGGTCCGAGGGTAAGGCTCTTAGCCGAAACTCCGAAACCTCAGAACGAGCACAACATGCATCATCACCGAGCGCTCAATTGATGGCGTCTGAGTCTTAAGGTCGGTAAAAAATGAGGTGTCTACACAGGTGCAACGCATGCGGGTGCATGGTAGTAGAAGCGGCGCACGCGAGTAAGCGGCGCACGCGAGTGCGCGGCAGTAGAAGCGGCATACGCGGGTGTACGGTAGCAGGAACGGCGCACGTGGGTGCACGGTTATGGCACGTGTATGCGCGTGGGAGAGTGAAGGCGGAAAGCTGGATGCGCCAAGGAGAAAAGTGGCGCGTAAGGGCGCGTGCGAAGGTTTCTGGGGACGATTTTGGTGGCGTTGGAACCAAGGCACAATTCTGAGCACTGTGGAGCAATATTTTTAAAATTTTGGTCGATGATGATGACGGAATAGTGACGAAGTATTGTTGTGAAACAAAGAATGGTGTATTGATGAAAAAGAAGAGAGATGCTATAATACCACTGTGTACGGGTAATAAGCAAGAGAAACGAGGAGCTAAGATTTAAGACCTATGCTCTGATACCATGTTAGAATAGTTGAAAGAAATATGGAAAATGTATATCTATATTAGATGGAATGATTGAATACAATAGGAGAGCTTGTATTTATAGGCTGAACACAAACCTAGATAAGTATAGAAGAAAATAGAGATAGAGAGAGATAGAGATACAAGGAGATAGAGATAGAGATAAGCTATATGTACAATACAATGAGATAAGTATAAATCTAAATCTAATATTTATTAAGGCCTTCGTTTGGCAAGTGATAATTTTAGTCAAAAAGCCAAAAAGTCACTAAAAAAATCAAAAAGCCAACAACCTATACCCAAAAGTCAAAGATTCCCTTTTCTCTTTACTTTTTGCACATCTTTTCGTAAAAAATCAAAAGGTCATCCCAAACGTACTAGTTTTTTTTTACATCATATTTTAGCCAAAAAATCAAAAAGTTACTAAAAAAGCCTGTTTCCAAACGAGACCCAAATCTAATATATACATTAACAAGATGATAGTAAACTCTTACATATAGTTGAATCTTAAACTTTTTAGAGAGAGAGAAAATGACTGTTAGCGAAGCATTACGATTAGAGGAACAACGGGATCGTGGGTCCTCAATGGAGGAGCAAGACCATCTGATCCAAAGTAAAAAGAAGATCAAAAGCACTGCAATCCAAGATGATGCAACCATGGAAGATTATTCATTGGGGAATACAGTAACATGGGTAAGCAACTCTAAATCAACACTCCCTGAAGAACCATCGCGAAAAAAAAAAAAAATCGAACATAAATAAGGAAGGTACAACCATCAACTAGATGGAAATCACTAATACTGTGTTTGGTTGGACGATTTGAGGAACAACGGGATCATGGGTGCTCAATGGAGGAGCAAGACCATCTGATCCGAAGTAAAAAGAAGATCAAAAGCACTGCAATCCAAGATGATGCAACCATGGAAGATTATTCATTGGGGAATACAGTAACATGGGTAAGCAACTCAAATCAACACTCCCTGAAGAACCATCGCGAAAAAAAAAAAAAAAAAATCGAACATAAATAAGGAAGGTACAACCATCAACTAGATGGAAATCACTAATACTGTGTTTGGTTGGACGATTTGAGGAGAGATTTGAAAAGGGAAATAGAAAAGGTAGGTGAAATGTGAATAAAATATACCTACATTTCACCTAGTTTCATACATCTTTTCCCTTTCTCTTTCAAATCATTTCCTAAATCCGCTAACCAAACACAACGTAAAATAACAAAGAAGCTACAAGATCATTTAAGCAAGCCCTCCTCAGATCGAGATTCAATGAAAACAGTAATGAAAAAAATTTCGATTGTGATATGGAAGAAATCTCATCAGATGAGGATGACACAACTACTAATAAAGAGCCAAAGAATGAAAAAGAGGCTATCGAAGAAGACAAAGAAGGAATTTCACAAGTCAAAATCCCATCGGCCCTGTTAAAAAATATTAGGGAACCATGGAATAAATGCTTAATTGTGAGATTATTGGGGAAAACCATAGGTTACAAACTATTCATAGCGAAAATGGCAAAAATCTGGGGATTGCAAGCTGATTTTGAAGCCCTAGATATTGGAAATGGGTTCTTCATAGTCAAATTTGATATGGCTGACGATTACACAAAAGTGTTTACTAGTGGCCCTTGGGTAATGACGAACTATTACGTAACGATTCGAAAATGACAGCAATATTTTAAGTTTGATGAATCTAAAGAGGATACCACAACAATATGGGTCAGATTTCCCAATCTACCTATTGAGTACTATAATGAAAAAGTCATATTTCATATAGCCAAAGTGTTGGGAGTTCCTTTAAAGATAGACATCAACACAGCCATGACAACAAGAGGCAAATATGCTTGAGTCTTCATTGCAATGGACCTCCGAAAACCTTTGATTTCTCACTTTGCTATAGATAAGCACACATATGGGGTGAAATATGAACATTTACACTCATTAGGTTTTCTTGTGGTAGGATTGGTCACCGAAGGAAAATTTGCGGCGAAAAACCAATGACAATATCGGAGAAGAAAGTTCCAAAGTTGATCGAAGAAGAGAATTAGAAAATGGAAGGCTATAACAATATTGGGCTAGGTTCAAACCAAGAGGAACAAAGGTCAGAGAATAGCCTAGATAAATTTGGGCCTTGGATGATGGTTAGGAAAAAATAAAACCAAAAATCCCAACAACAACAAAAGACAACAAAGGCCAATGGAGCTATTGAATTCTAAAGAAATGAGGAGAACAACCCAAGGAATATAAGGCCCAACCAGATAAAGAGCAAGTATACAAAAACAAAGCACAAATAGATGTGGGCTTTAGATATAAGAACAATAGAGTTCCAAATGAGAAGAGAGAAGAACCAGCTGGAGATGAGATGACCAAGGACAAGAAAAGAGAAGAGACAAGACTATGAAAGGAAAACATCACTAGCAGACATATTCAAAATCAAGATTCAGACGTTGGGAAAGATGAAACTCCTATACAAACCACTACCATTAACACTACTCCAACTACGCTTCAAACACCAGAGCCAGGCATAGAATACCACCAGACAAAAATGGAGAAGAATGGGAGAATTACCAGACATAGAAGCACATTTTTGAAGCAGAACAGAGTTTCGGTGTGTCTAACACCAAGCAAAGAAGTATTTCACCTCATCGTTTTAGAATGATGGAACGAGGAAGTCAAGTTGAGACTTCGACTATGGAGACAAGTGGAAACAGATCAGGAGATGCACTTTCTATCAATTTCACCCACGAAGTCGATGGAGGACAACCAAAAAAGTGTTAAAGAGTATTTGGCGATTGAGGGTCAAAATCCATTACCTAACCAAAACATTCCTGTTACCCAAAAGACAACCTAATGGGGGAGGTGAATTAGGTTTTTACAATTAAAAATTAATAATACCCTAATAAAAATTATGACTAGCACAATAGATAAATATAGTTAATGAAATAAAAATAATTAAAACAAGTGTTCTAACAACTATGTTAGTTAATGATTTTAGCACAGTGAAAATGTGAAATATAGCTACAGCAGTTTAAATAAAATAAAGAGATAGGGGAGAGAAAGGCAAACAAATTTATAGTGGTTCGGCTTTAACTCGGCCTACATTCACTCCTCAAGCTTTACTTGAGATTTTCCACTATGCTCTAACTTCACGGGAGTGCTAGCAACCTCTTTACAACTGGAGCAATCCTCCACGGATTTTACACAGACTTTCTAAGTCAAGAACACTGAGTGTACTACACTCTTACAAGGTTGAAAAGAAAGTGTTTTTGCTTTCACAGAAAGCTATAAGAATTATCTCTCAAAGATAGATATAAAAATGAAGTTTTGGTTTTTCTGTAAACCTCACATAGGAAAGATGGGCTTAAAGCTATACGTCTCAGTGTATAATTTCTGAAAGAGGATATAAACAAAAATTGAAGAACACTCCTCAGAGAATTTTTCAGAGAATTGATGTGAGTTATTATAGATCAAAGAATATTTTTTGGTTTTTTGTAACTTGTTTACATTAGAGGCTTTGGTATATATAATGAAACTTATAGACATTGTATTCATTTGAATTTATAGTTGTTGTATTCATTTGAATTTATAGCCGTTTATAGCTGTTGTACTCCATCATTACTAATCTGAATATCTTCCACTCCATCATTACAAATTTGAATATCTTCCACTTGAACCTTTTGAACTGCTGCTGTGTTGGGCTGTTTGAACCTCTGTTTTGGGCTGTTTGAACTCCTGATTTAATCAAATATTAAATACATTCTAACAACATTTAGGATAAAGGTTTAGGTAAAAGATAATGGGACAAAATAAATTTTGATTCTATTTTTCTCTTTCAAATAAATCATCAAGATAAATTTTGATTCTATTTTTCTCTTCCAAATAAATTAAAAACATAATTAAATAAATCATCAAAATAAATAAGTCTAACAATCTTCCCCTTTTTGATGATGGCACACAATGATATTTTGATTTGATTTGATTTTGGAGTAAGAAAAGCTCACTCTCAAGTCATGCTCCCTAAATTCATTTCTAAATACATAGGTTAGCACATGTGTAATAAATAAGCTTTAATTAGAGACATGATATCAAACTAAGATATCAAATTATAAATACATAATCATCAGATTAGTTCTCAAATAATACCATAATTTGAAAATAATACCATAATACATAACATCATAAAATAGAATCAAAATTTATTTTGATGATTTATTTGGAAGAGAAAAATAGAATCAAAATTTATTTTGATTCTATTTTTCTCTTCCAAATAAATTAAAAACACAATTAAATAAATCATCAAAATAAATGAGTCTAATAATCTCCCCCTTTTTTATGATGGCACACAATGATGTTTTGATTTGATTTGGGAGTAAGAAAAACTCCCCCTCAAGTGATGCTCCCTGAATTTATTTCTAAATACATAGGTTAGCATATGTATAATAAATAAACTTTAATTAGAGACATGATATGGGACTAAGATATCAAATTATAAATACATAATCATCAGATTAGTTCTCAAATAATACCATAATACATAACATCATATAATTTCTCCCCCTGTGACATTATCAAAAGGAAATCATGGGTCAGAATCTGGAGGAGGAGGAGGAAAATGATAAGGATAAATGACATCAAAAAAATAGATAATCAAAACAGCAAAATAAAAAAAATAAATTAAAATAAAATAATACCAGTAAAAATTAAACTTAATGGGACGTTGGTGTTGCTGGAATGGTAATGTAAAAAAAATACTATGAGAGTTTAAAAAAAATTAATGTATGCAAAGTTAATTTTACCTCAAGATGCAGAACCCAAAAAAAAATTACACAGTTGAAAATAGCACACTGTTAAGGAGAATAAATGTATGAAGAACTTGAGAACATTCAAATGATATAAATGTTTCCATATCAATGTAGCAATACACATATATCATTTTAACAAAAATTCAAGTTTCACAGTCATAACAAAACTTTTTAAGTAGAAATCGACATTCCAAGCTCGCCACGAATAAAATTGAAGTGATTCTCGTTTAGGGGTTTTGTGAAAATATCTGCCAATTGCTTGTCAGTGTTTACAAATTCAAGTACAATATCCCATTTTTGAACATGATCTATTAAAAAATTATGTCGAATTTCAATATGTTTTATTCGTGAGTGTTGAATTGGATTTTTGGTTAAATTGATGGCACTAGTATTATCACATTTAATAGGGATATGATCATAATGCAAATCAAAATCCTCAAATTGTTGTTTCATCTAAAGTATTTGGGCACAACAACTTCCGGAAACTATATATTCAGCTTCGGCCGTTGATAAAGCAACAGAATTTTATTTTTTGCTAAACCAAGATACTAATGAGTTACCAAGAAAGTGACAAGTGCCACTGGTGCTTTTTCTATCAAGTTTGCATCTGGCAAAGTCGGCATCCGAGTAACTAATTAAATCAAATGCAACACCTCTAGGATAAAACAGTCCCAAATTTTGAGTGCCAACAAGATATATAAAAATTCTTTTAACAGCACTGAGATGTGATTCCTTAGGATTTGATTGATATCTAGCACACATACAAACACTAAACATAATATCGGGTCTACTTGCAGTTAAATAAAGAAGTAAGCCGATCATACCTCGATATTTTGTTTGATCAATGGACTTACCTTTTTCATTCTTGTCTAGCTTAATGGATGTGCTCATAGGTGTTCTAGCTATTTTTGAGTCATACATACCGAACTTTTTGAGTAGTTCTTTTGTGTACTTAGCTTGGTTGATAAAAATTTCTTCCTTACATTGTTTGATTTGAAGTCCAAGGGAATAATTTAGCTCTTCCATCATACTCATCTCAAACTCACCTTGCATATACTTAACAAATTCCTTACACAAGGTTTCATTAGTAGCACCAAATATAATGTCATCCATACATATTTGCACAATAAATAAATCATCATTTTTAGTTTTAACAAAAGTGTTGTGTCAATCGTTCCTCTAGAAAAATTATTTTCAATCAAAAATTTATTTAATCGTTCATACCATGCGCGGGGTGCTTGTTTCAAACCATATCAAGCTTTTGATAGTTTAAAAACATGATTTGGAAAAGCATGATCTTCAAAACCTGGGGGTTGTTTAACATAAACTTCCTTATTTATAAAACCATCAAGAAATACACTTTTTACATCTATTTGATAAAGTTTGAAATCTCTAAAACATGCAAATGCAAATAACATGCGAATAGCTTCTAATCTAGCAACCAGAGCAAAAGTTTCATCGAAATCAATACCTTATTCTTGATTGTATCCTTGTGCAACAAGTCTAGCCTTGTTTCTTATAATTGTGCCGGATTCATCAAGCTTGTTTTGAAAAATCCATTTGGTACCGATAATGGTATGATCTTTAGGTTTTGGCACAAGTTCCCACACTTTGTTTCTCTCAAATTGGTTAAGCTCTTCATGCATAACTATCATCCAATGTTCATCGAATTCAGCTTCTTGAAAGTTTTTAGGATTAATCTATGAGAGAAAAGCCAAGTTACTACAAATATTTCTAAGTGAAGAGCGAGTTTCAATACTTTTTGTAGGGTCACCTAGGATTAAACCCTTAAGGTGATTATGAACAAACTTCCATTCTCTTGGCAAATTATCATTGTTTCCTCCTTCTTCTTGAGATGGGAGAATAGGTTGTTCAATCTTTTTGTTCAACTTACATGGTTAGTTCTCTTCTTTGTAGATACTTGAATCTTCCACATTTGGTTCCAAATCTATATTATCACTAACAATTTGCTTTTGAGCAGAGATGATAGTTTCATCAAATGCCACATGTATAGATTTTTCCACAACAAGAGTTCTTTTATTAAAAATATGATAAGCTTTGCTAGTTAAGGAATAGCCAAGAAAAATTGCTTCATCAGATTTTGAATCAAATTTACCTAAGCTATCCTTACCATTATTATGCACAAAACATTTACAACCAAAAACATGCAAGTGACTAATGTTGGGCTTTCTATCATGCCAAAGTTCATAAGGAGTCTTTTTAAAAATAGGTCTAATTAATACACGATTTAAAATATAGCATGCAGTGTAAACGACTTCGGCCCAAAAATATTTAGGAAGATTATTTTCGCAAAGTATTGTTCTACTCATCTCTTCTAAAATTCTATTCTTCCTTTCTACTATACCATTTTGTTGAGGGGTTCTAGGTATTGAAAAATTATGTCCAATACCATGCTCATCACAAAATAATTCAAATTTCTCATTTTCAAGTTCTCTACCATGGTCAGTTCGAATATTAGTAATAAGAAAGCCTTTTTCATTTTGAATTCTATGATAGAGCTTTGTGAAAGAAGAAAAGGTTTCATCTTTGTGCGCTAAAAACATAACCTATGTAAATCTTAAATAATCATCAACAATAACAAGACAATAACGTTTACCACCTAAACTAGATGTCCTTGAGGGACCAAATAAATCCATATGCAATAGTTGTAAAAGGTCTAGTTGTGGAAATATGAGATTTTGATTTAAATGATGTTTTAGTTTGTTTTCCTTGTTGACAAGCACTACAAAGATGATCTTTTTCAAATTTAATTTTTGGAAGTCCAATGACCAAATCCTTTCTCAAAAGTTTAGCAATTAAATCCATATGAGCATGACCAAGTCTTCTATGCCATAACCAACTATTTTCATTATTAATATATGAACATTTAACATCACTAGCATAGAGATCATTAAGATGAAAAACATAAACATTATCATGGCGATTACCAACGAATAAAGCTTTATGATCATTTGTGTTTTCAATTGTGCAATGTGATTTATCAAAAATAACTTGATTACCTTTCTCACATAATTGACTAATACTAAGTAGGTTATGCTTAAGTCCATCAACAAGTAAAACATTTTCAATAGAAGGGTTAGGGGAAATACCGATGCTATCAATATTGATGATTTTTCATCTCTTGTTGTCTCCAAAGGTAACAAATCTTCCATCTTTCGATGATAGTTTAGTAAAGAATGATTTATCTCCGATCATGTGTCTGGAACATCCACTATCAAGGTACCACTTCCCTTCTTTAGCTTTGGACTTAAAACAAACCTACAAGATGATAATCAAGTGTTGGTTTTTGGTACCCATAGTTTCTTGGGTCCTTCTTGGTTAGTTTTGTTAGATCCCTTAACAATCCAAATCTTTTTAATTCCCATGTTTATATTATTTTTGAATGGATAAGAAGATACATAATGGCCTTTCTTTCTACAATAATAACAAGTAATATGAGGGTGAGTCATGAGAGGTGCCTTTTCAAAAATTGTATTGAGATTCTTTTGTTTTTTAATAGGGTCATGTCCAATGTCCGCCTTATCGAAAACACATCTTTGATTTCCAAGAAGCATGTTAAGATTGTCTCTACTTTTTACAAAATTTTCAAGTGTTTTTGTTAAATCATCAATATTGTTTTGTAAAGCAGTTTTCTCATTAAAGATGATGTCAAAATCATTTTTCAAAACAATTTTTTCTTTCTTTAATTCTTCTACATTAATAGATAAAGATGCAACAGATTTCTTCAACACATTATTTTTGGCACAAACTTTTCAAAATTCATCTTGTAGTTTATGGAATGCACTTTCAAGTTCTTCATAAAGAGTAGTTACCTCATCTTGAGTAAAGTCTTCATCTTCAAGAGCCATGAGACATAAGTTGGCTACTTCATTTTCAATTTCATCACTTAAGCTTTCATCTTCACTTTCTCCCCAAGCTACTACCATGGCCTTTTTGTTTCTTTTGTAGTCTTTTCTATGGTTCTTCAATTTTGGACAATCCATCTTCATATGTCCAGGATTTTTGCACTCATAGCAAATTATAGGCTCTTTCTTGTTATCTTTGTTGTACTCTTTCTTGAAAGGTCTTCTTCTTCCATAATTGTTTTTCTTGAAGTGCTTTTTGAGATTTCTACTAAACATGGCACAGCTTTCATCATCACTGGAGTTTTCACGTTCTTCTTCATTTGATAAGGCTTTGAATGCAATTCCACTTTTCTTTTTATTTTCAACATCTTCATGTCCTTTCGTGGTGATTTCATAAGTCATAAGGGAACCCATAAACTCATCCAATCCAAGTGTGGAGAGATTTTTGGCTTCTATAATGGCCGTGACCTTTGTTTCCCAATTCTTTGGTAAACACTTAAGAATTTTTCTTACCAACTCACTGTTAGTATAAGTTTTGCCAAGAGATTTCAAAGAGTTTACAATTTCAGTAAATCTAGTAAACATATTTGAAATAGATTCATCAGAATTCATTTTAAACAATTCATAACTATGAACAAGCATATCAATACGAGATTCCTTCACTTGGTTTGTACCTTCATACGTTACCTCAAGTTTGTCCCAAATTTCTTTTGCTGAATCACAACTTGAAATTCTATTATACTTCTTAGAGTCTAATCCGCAAGCAATGGTGAGTTTGGCTTTAACATTGGCTTGCAATAATTTATGATCTATCTCATCACATTCATCTTCAGTTTTAGGTACACTAATATTGTCTACTAATTTGGTAGGAATTTTTGGACCTTTAGTGACAATAATCCACATGGCATAATCAGTGGCTTGTAGGTATAGGGTCATCTTATCCTTCCAATAACTATAGTTGTTTCTATCAAATAATGGCGGCCTATTTATGGCTTGTCCTTCAGCTAAGGTTGCCATGGATCGAAACTCCTAAATGGTTAAATCTAAAACAAGAGTCTAGCCTATGATACCAATTGTTACCCAAAAGACAACCTAAAAGGGGAGGTGAATTAGGTTTTTACAATTAAAAATTAATAATACCCTAATAAAAATTATGACTAACACAATAGATAAATATAGTTAATGAAATAAAAATAATTAAAATAAGTGTTCTAACAACTATGTCAGTTAATGATTTTAACATAGTAAAAATGTGAAATATAGTTACAGCAATTTAAATAAAATAAAGAGATAATGGAGAGAGAGGCAAACAAATTTATAGTGGTTCGTCTTCAACTCGGCATACGTCCACTCCTCAAGCTTTACTTGAGATTTTCCACTATGCTCTAGCTTCATGGGGGTGCTAGTAACCTCTTTACAAATAGAGCAATCCTCCACGGATTTTACACAGACTTTCTAAGTCAAGAACACTGAGTGTACTACACTCTTACAAGGTTGAAAAGAAAGTGTTTTTGCTTTCACAGAAAGTTACAAGAATTATCTCTCAAAGATAGATATAAAAATGAAGTTCTGGTTTTTCTGTAAACCTCACACAAGAAAGATGGGTTTAAAGCTATACGTCTCAGTGTATAATTTCTTAAAGAGGATGTAAACAAAAATTGAAGAACACTCCTCAGAGAATTTTTCAGAGAATAGATGTGAGTGATTATAGATTAAAGAATATTTTCTGGTTTTTTGTAACTTGTTTACATTAGAGGCTTTAGTATATATAATGAAATTTATAGCCGCTGTATTCGTTTGAATTTATAGCCGTTTATAGCCGTTGTGTTCATTTGAATTTATAGCCATTTATAGCCGTTATACTCCATCATTACAAATTTGAATATCTTCCACTTGAACCTTTTGAACTGCTGTTGTGCTGGGCTGTTTGAACCTCTGTTTTGGGCTGTTTGAACTCTTGATTTAATCAAATATTAAATACATTCTAACAACATTTAGGATAAAGGTTTAGGTGAAAAATAATTGGACAAAATAAATTTTGATTCTATTTTTCTCTTCCAAATAAATTAAAAACATAATTAAATAAATTATCAAAATAAATAAGTCTAACAATACCTTCCATGGATTTGTTGATCTGGAATTATAGGGGAGCAGGTAATAAAAAGTTCAAGAGGAACATGAGGGAATTAGTTCAAATCCATAAGCCTAAGCTACTCATTCTGATGGAAACCAAAGTGGAGTTTAAATCAATAGGAATGTTCTTCAACTGTAAGGGATTTACAACATCAGCACACGTTGATCCCATTAGCCGAAGTGGGGCATTTGGATGTTATGGAACCCTAATGTTGTTAATGTTAGGGTAGTAGAGGCAAGTTCTCAATTGATCACAGCCACATATCTAGACAAGACTACCCTGATTGGCTTTTTTCAGCAGTATATGCTAGTCCAAACAACAACAAGATGGATAAACTATGGGAACGTCTTGAAGCTATTTCGCAAACCATGACAGAACCGTGACTAGTGCCTGGAGATTTCAATGATTTTGCTTCACAGTCTGAAAAAAGAAGGTTGTGTTTGATTATGTGTTCCAAACATATTTCCACCCATTGATTTGAGTGTGGTGTTTGTTTTGAGCTTTCAAATAATTTCACACCCACTTTTGAAAACTCCTTTTCAGGTGGAAAAATTTAGCTAACCTTGTCATCCTCCCAGACATCTCTCAGGACGTCCGACCGGTTGACCGGAAGAGTGTTTATTTTTATTTTTTTATTTTTTATTTTTTTGGGCACCTATTATTTTTATATTGTAAATAAAAAATATTTTCAAAATTTGTAAAATTTTTATATGAGTTTTGAATAGAATTTTAGGTTGTGTATTTGGTTATGAGCTGTAAATTTTTTAATCAAATAACTTTTTTAATTTCAAAAATTCAAAACTCTCTCCAAAACTCTTTTCAAAACTCATAACCAAACAAATTTTCCACACTCAAATTATAATTCCAAAACTCACAAACTCAAAATACAATTTTATTCTCAAATCATATTTAGAAAACTCTGCCAAACGCTACCTAAGTCTTTCTAGTAACCAAAGCCAAACCTAAAGCCAAGATCAAAGGAGAAGTAGGAAGTTCAACAAAAGAATGAACAATTGTAACCTCATGGATTTGGACTGATCAGGACCTAGATAAACATGGACTAACAACATAAAATGATGGGCTAATACTATGGTCAGGTTAGACAGAGCTATGTGTAATATAAAGTGGAGAACAAGCTTTCTAGAAGGACAAGTTCGCAATCTGCCTCGCACATATTTAGACCACTCACCTATGATGGTATTTACTCAAGGTAAGTTTCCCTTTAATCCCACTTGTATGCCTCTCAAATTTTTAATTGCTTGGATTTGCCATGAGGATTTTAAATCAGTGATAGAAAATAGTTGGGCCAAGTCCCCTCCATCATTGATTAGTAGTCTTGAGACATTAGCCCATGATGCAAATATTTGGAACAAAGAGGTTTTTGGCAATATTTTTAAAAGGAAGAGATGGTTGCTTGGGAGGATTGAAGGAATCCAGAAATCCCAAACAACTTTATACTCTCATAATCTTCACAATTTGGAGATGGACCTTGTTGATCAATATAATAAAATGTTGTACCAAGATGAGTTACTCTAGTTTCAAAAATCTAGAAATAATTGGATCAATCAGAGAGAAAGAAACACCAAGTTTTTTCACCTTACTACTCTGGCCAAAACAAGGAGGAGGAAAATTGATACCCTCAAAGATGATAGTGGAATGTGGATTGATCAACCTGAAAACTTGAAACATCTAGTTACTAACTTTTTCTTTAATCTGTTTAGCTACTCTCCCACCATTGCTATTGATCACTGGAATAACCTAGTGACTTGCAAGCTTAGCTTTGAAGATAATATTGATCTCACTAGTATTACCAATGAGGAAATTTGGAATGCTGTTAAGAATATCAGTGCCTTTAAAGCACCTGGAAGAGATGGGCTATGTTCTACCATACCCATTAGTCCATTATTGGCCCTTCTGTTTGTGATTTTGTTAAAAATTGCTTTAGTAATAACCTTGTTCCTCTTGAAGTCAATAGAACTCTCATTGCTTTAATTCCAAAAGTTGACAATCTTGAGACTATCAGACAGTTTAGACCCATTAGTTTGTGCAATGGGATCTAAAAAATTATTTCAAAAATCATTGTCAATAGGATCCAACCTTTGTCGAGCAAAATTGTCAAACCTAATCAAAGCAATTTTATTCCTGGGAGATCTGCTAGTGACAACATAATTATTTCGCAAGAAATTGCCCACTCTCTTTACCACAAAAAAGGCAAACAAGGGGGTATGATTTTGAAAAAGCTTATGAGAATATTTCTTGGGATTTCGTAAAACAAACTTTGGAGGAGTTTAATTTTGAAAAAAATCTAATTGATCTTACATGAGTTGTGTCACTAGTGTTAACACTGCTATCCTTTGGAATGGTGAACCCCTTGAGAAGTTTAAAACTCTAAGAGGATTGAGACAAGGGGATCCCCTACCCCCTTATCTATTTGTTTTATACATGGAGAGGCTTTCGAACATGATTAACTTGAAAGCTGAGGAAAAGACTTGGAAAGGAATTGAGGTCACCAAAGGTGGACCTAAAATTACTCATTTATTTTTTGCTGATGACCTCATGCTCTATGGCCAAACTACCATGGCAAACCGTAACACAATCATGTAGGTGATGAAAGAATTTTGTGATATCTCTGGCCTGAAGATTAATCCCCATAAGTTCAAACTCTATCTATCTCTTAACATTGATAGAAGGAGAGCTAAAGAATTGAGCACCAAATGTGGTATTCCCCTAATTACTGAGTTAGGGAAATATTTGGGAGTGCCAATTATTCATGGTAGAGTTAGTAGAAGGCACTTTAATGACATTTCTAGAAAAAAATGAAAAAAAAGATTGGCTGTTGGAAGTCCAATGTTTTGTCTACGGCAGACAGAACAGCTCTCACAAAATCTGTAAGCTCTGTCATTCCTACATATTCAATGCAAACTATGTTGCTACCTAAAAAGGTGAGCAATGAGATGGATATGTTGAATAGGAATTTCCTCTGGGTGATACCCCAGGAAAAAAAGAGAGAAAATTCACCTTGTCAAATGGGATGTGGTAGATGAAAAAGAATGGGGGTCTTGGTATTAAAAAGGCTAAAGATCAAAATTTGGCTTTGTTAACCAAAATGGGTTGGAATTTGATCAATAACAAGGAGAGCATGTGAAGTGATGTTCTCAAAAACAAATATTTGAAAAATGCTTCCTTATATGATTGGCCAAGAGGGAGGAAAATTTGGGGCATTTCCCTAAATAAGCCAAAATAATAAGGGAATTCCCAAACTAAGCCTAGTTTTGAAAGAATTCCCAAAATAAGCTAACTTGCGGTTCACAATCGCGAGTTCAACACTTTTCCACCCCTCTCGCCTGAAACCTTGCAAAATTGAAACTCACTGTTACGAAAAGCGAGTAAGAACTCGCTGTTAGAAAACGCGAGTTTGATTAATTTTTTTTTCTTTTGAACTCGCTTTTCACAAGCACGATTTCATCCTATGCTGAACTCGCTTTTTGAAAGCACAAGTTTTGTTCTGAACTCGCTGTTTGTAAGCACGAGTTTATCAAAAAAAAATTTCTAATGAACTCGCTCTTTGTAACCACGAGTTCATCAAAACCCACGTTTTATGAAAAAAAAAAATTTCTTCTACCCTCACTCTTTAGAACCACGGTTTTTTGCCAAATTTTTTTATGAACCGCGCTTTTAGCGTAATTTTTTTTTTTAATTTCAATTTTGCTGAACTTTAAAGAAAAAAATTTCGTTCTTTTGTTTATGTTGTCATTGTTTTGATGATAATATATTTCAGAATAATTTTTTTGGTTAAAATTCTTTTACTAAAACCGTTCTCATATTAATTTTTTTTTTCTTTCCTTTTGTCTTTATTTTGGGTTAGAATGTGTAATTCAGCATTTTTTTATTTTGTTTGACTAAAGTAAATTTATTTTGTTTTTTCTTGTGTTTGTTTTGGGTTAGAAGGTAATAATGTAATTCATAAATTTTTTTAGCTTTAGTTAAGCCGTTTTGATGTCAATTTTTTTATAATTTTTATTTCTTTGTTTTGCGTTAGAAGGTGTTATTCAGTAATTTGTTTGGGCTTTAAAAAATCCGTTTTCATTTAAATATATATATTTTTTCTTTTGTCTTTATTTTGGGTTAGAAGGTGATAATGTAATTCATAAATTTCTTTTCACTTTACTAAAGCCATTTTCATGTAAAGTTTTTTATTTTTTATTTTTTTCTCTTGTCTTTGTTTTGGGTTAGAATGTGTTATTCAGAATTTTGTTTTGGCTTTACTAAAGCCGTTTTCATGTAAATAATATATTTTTTTTTTCTGTTGTCTTTGTTTTTGGTTAGAAGCTGATAATGTAATTCATAAATTTCTTCTCGCTTTACTAAAGCCGTTTTCATGTAAACTTTGTTATTTTTTATTTTTTTCTTTTCTCTTCGTTTTGGGTTAGAATGTGTTATTCAGAAATTGGTTTTGGCTTTACTAAAGCCGTTTTCATTTAAATAAATTTTTTTTTTTTTCTGTTGTCCTTGTTTTGGGTTAGAAGTTGATAATGTAATTCATAAAACCTTGAGGAAAAACACACATAAGTCTCCCACAAAAATACATAAGTAGTACAAACATAAGTCTCGAACAACAATACATTGTGGACACCATGAACTGAACACACAATACATAGATAAACATAACAGTTAGACAGACAAATATTAGCCAAACAATCTGACCAACTCATTACGGAAACACTTACTCTAACACATACATTACATATTAATGCATGACCTAATATTGCCGAAGTGTAGACATTAACACCTAATTCGCGCTTAAATCGGTAGGTGGCTCAGAGTCTGAACAATCCGAAAGCTCAGCATCAGAGACAAGCTGAGGATCCTCCATGATACCCTTGATAGCCGCATCATTTGGTTCTGTTTTGTTCTTCTGGGCATCCTTCTTAACTATGTATAGCTGCATATCGCGGGCTAACCTACGGTTCATTTGAGAAATCTCACGTTGTAGTCTTTCACATAGTCGATCAACATTATCAGGATCTTCCTTTTGGATCTCAACAGAACGTGCTTTTGGCACCTTCAATCGATTTTCCCGACATAATCTTTCCATTTGGACTCGCTCTATAAATAGTGCGGGCCACTTCAGAAGTCTATCGTTTGCTAAACCATATCCTGTTTGATTATCTGATCGTTCCTCCACCAAACCACATGGTTCTCGATAGTACTTGGGCATGACAAAATGTCGCTTCCCAAACCTATCATGATAAGCACAAGAGGCATCTAACGAAGCAAATGGTGTTTCATCTTCAGCATCGCCACTTCCCCTTCCCCTTCCTCGTCGTGTACTGTCACCCCTTTGCAAGTTCCTACCACCTCTGCGATTCCCACTCCCTCCCATGAACCATGTAGCCATGCTAATTTTGTAAAACAAATGAATGATAATTTCGTAGGGCGAAATGAGTTGTAAGGTTGTGTCTTCACCTATAGTCGTTTATATAGTTGGTTATGAACAGCTTTAGAAATATGGCCCTGCATGACAATCCCACATAAGCGAACAAGGTATGAGTTGTCAGTAGAATGGAAAACCAGAAAAAAGGAAATATTGTGCACCAAGTCACATGACTTGACAATCCATCTGCATATACCGACAAAATAAGGGCATGCTCACTGTAAGCTAAATCAGTGAATTCACTGTTGCCATGTGACTTTCTGAATTGAGAATCACACATATATTAATAAGAAATGAGTTGTCATTGTAATAAAAAAGTCGAGCAAAAATTTGAGAAAACCAAAGTCTGTGCACCAAGTCACATGACTTGACAATCCATCTGCATATACTGACAAAATAAGGGCATGCTCACTGTAAGGTAAATCAGTGAATTCACTGTTGCCATGTGACTTTCTGAATTGAGAATCCCACATACATTAATAAGAAATGAGTTGTCATTGTAATAAAAAAGTCGAGCAAAAAATTGAGAAAACCAAAGTCTGTGCACCAAGTCACATGACTTGACAATCCATCTGCATATACCCACAAAATAAGGGCGTGCTCACTGTAAGGTAAAGCAGTGAATTCACTGTTGCCATGTGACTTTCTGAATTGAGAATCCCACATATATCAAGTAGAGATGAGTTATCACTGTAATAAAAAAATCGAGCAAAAAATCGAGAAAACCAAAGCCTGTGCACCAATTCACATGACTTGACAATCCATTTGCATATACCCACAAAATAAGGGCATGCTAACTGTAAGGTAAATCAGTGAATTCACTGTTGCCATGTGACTTTCTGAATTGAGAATCCCACATATATCATTAAGAGATGAGTTGTCATTGTGTATCAAATAATCGAGCAAAATATCGAGAAAACCAAAGCCTGTGCACCAGGTCACATGACTTCACAATCCATCTGCATATACTGACAAGTCTCGCCACGATTTGACTACTCAATGTTTGAAAAAATAATGGTGCACCTTGTGAGTGAAACGTGGGTTAGGTAGGAGTACTTGGCCACCAATGTTTGTGAATATCATGGTGCATTCAAATCTGTCCAGAAAACTGGTGCATTAAAATCTGTCTAGAAAACTGGTGTTACACAGTAATTTCAGCGTCATTAGAACTGGTTACAATTCTAGTTTCTATACTAAGAGAATCGTCAATTTCTTTAAAAAGGTGCAGAAAACAATCTGTTTGGGTATAATTAATTGTAAATAGTGATTCATCCCAACCAAATCAAGTAAAACCAATTGGGTTTTAAACTTAGTCCCCCAACTGGACCAACCACTTGGGTTTGAGCTTGTTTGTCCAGGCCCCGAAGTTTAGTTTTCTGTCAACCCCCCATTCCTTACCATAGTCATCATTTGTACTGGACTTACAAGAATTGGAAGGCGACTCTTTCTTCTTTCCTGATGGAGATTGAAATTCTTTACGTAGAGGATCCCTATTTGACGAGGCGCAGTTAAGGGAAGCTTTTCACCGAGCTACCTGTTCTGTTTTATGTGTTATTGAAGACGGTAGTTCGTTTGTCTGAACTTTATTAGTCCCCCAACTGGACCAACCGCTTGGCTTTGAGCTTGTTTGTCCAGCCCCCAAAATTTAGTTTTCTGTCAACCCCCCATTCCTTACCAGAGTCATCATTTTTACTAGACTTCCAGGAATTGGAATGCGACTCTTTCTTCTTTCCTGATGGAGATTGAAATTCTTTACGTACAGGATCCCTATTTCACGAGGCTCAGTTACGGGAAGCTTTTCACCGACCTACCTGTTCTGTTTTATGTGTTATTGAAGGCGGTAGTTCGTTTCACCGAGTTTAGTTTTCTATCAACCCCTCATTCATTACCAGAGTCATCATTTTTACTAGACTTCCAGGAATTGGAAGGTGACTCTTTCTTCTTTCCTAATGGAGATTGAAATTCTTTGTAAATTGATCCCTATTTCACCAGCCCCAGTTAAGGGAAGCTTTTCACCGAGCTACCTATTCTGTTTTATGTGTTTTAAGTATTCACATAATTCAACATACATTAATCCATTCATTAATCCAGAATTGAGAATCGCACATATATTAATAAGAAATGAGTTGTCAGTGTAATAAAAAAGTCGAGCAAAAATTTGAGAAAACCAAAGTGTGTGCACCAAGTCACATGACCTGACAGTCCATCTGCATATACCCACAAAATAAGGGCATGCTCACTGTAGAGTAAATCAGTGAATTCACTGTTGCCATGTGACTTTCTGAATTGAGAATCACACATATATCAAATTGGTGTTGAGGTAAACCAATTGGGTTTTAAATTGCTTACTAGAGTCATCATTTTGACTGGACTTCCAGGAATTGGAAGGCGACTCTTTCTTCTTTCCCGATGGAGATTGAAATTCTTCACGTACAGGATCCCTATTTCACGAGCCCCAGTTAAGGGAAGCTTTTCACCGAGCTACCTGTTTTGTTTTATATGTTTTAAGTATTCACATAATTCAACATACATTAATCCATTTTTTAATCCAGAACATTCATTAACTCATTGCAATTCAATAAAGAAAGTCATGAACTAATAAATGTGCTGTTATAAATGTAGTTATTTCATAAACTTCAGGTTCATTAAACAAATACTTCAAATACATCCGTACGTTAGATGAACAACAACATTGTCTTACACTCCAGACAACATACAAATATATATGAAAGATAAAGGTGTTTGATTTCTCATTCCTCATTTGACATGTAGTAGTCAGAGAGATATTTTTCATTGTTTAAGACATTATTTCGCTCAATCACTTTCAAATCTCTGTTGCTTGCTTCGGCCATTTCGGTTGCTAGCTGAAGCATGAAATGTCGACATCTTCGCATCAACATTCTGTTGTTCTCCTTCTTAATTCTACTAGCTGCTTTTTCATAGTCACTGACATTTCGTCTAGCCATGGTTAATGAACGACGATGAGGTACCGGTGCTCCAAAGTTACGTAGATCATTAAACAATCCTTCTTGCTCCGTTACCCTGAACGCCCATTCTGCTCGGATACCAGCATAATAATCCTTCGGACTCGAGTACTTTTCGCTCTTGTAGTCATAACTAAATGGAGGTAGCAGCCACACTTTCGGATTTCTTTGTTGGCGTGAACTTCCTGCACCTCTTGAAGACATTGTTCCTAAAATAAACAAACAAATAATAATAGTAATTGTAGATATATTACTATTGTTATGACTTGAACAAACATCATACTGGGATTGTCGCTATTTATAGACATCATACTGAGGGTTAACTAGAGATGATCTAGTGACGATAATGCATGCTGGGGCACTATGGAAGAAGTGATACCCGTGATATTATTTTTTAGCTTTTCATTTCATACAATCCTGAGTACCCGTGACTTTGTGTACCTGTGATGTAGTCACGGACGTGGTTGTCAGATAAAGTCATCATTGTAGGACAGAGGATGACACTGCAATCCCTTCATATTGGAGCAGTGAGTTGTCAAATAAAACAATATGCAGTGAGTTGTCACATCGCCCCATGAAACTATTTTTTCATGCTTACTTTTTTAATACAGTAAGTAGTGACTTGGAATTGACAATTTCGGTACAAATTGGTATTTTCAAAAAATTATAAATGAAATTAAATCCTTAAATTTTCTTTGTTTTAAACTAATATTCTTCATAAACAACCTATATTTTATTTTATTTTCACTTAATGAACTTCACAGTCATCATATTTTCTCCTGTTTGCATTTTTTGCTTCTTTTTGTATATTCTGCAATGTGATAAAAAAAAATAAAGAATTTACTTGCGCTGCAGAAAGTCACATGCATCACGTAATGTGAGGAAAAAAGTGACAAACTATATAAGCATGGCAAAGTCAGAAAGTCACATGCATTACTGCATCACTGCATAAAGCGACATGCATCACTGCATCACTGCACAAAGTCACATGCATCGCTGCACAAAGTCACATGCATCACTGCATCGCTGCACAAAGTCACATAGCATCTGAGGAAAATACAAAGCATCCAAATTATTACACCGGTTCAAGTAATTGGTGAGCATCACTGACAAATGTTGGACGCATCACCGCGCCGAGCTACAATTTATTATCGTACCATACCTACTGTGCCCTTGTGAATTATGCAATCTATTAAAATTTTGAGGGGGTGTCATAACAAAATAACAATAAATTAATAAATATGTCAATACACCTAAAAAGTAAATCAAATTTCTGAATAAATATTTCAAAGAATTTAAAAATATTTTACAGATTTTGAAATTGTAATTTCACATTTATTTTTTTAAAAAAATTTCAGGCAGAGAAATTTGACTACTTCAGACGTTTAGTCGGTTGATCAGCTTGGTTTTTATTTTATTATTTTTTTTTTATGTTTTCACTTTTTGTTTTGGATTAACAATAAATTATGCAATTCATAAAAGTCGAAGTGACAACTCCTATCAAGTTGATGCATAGTTGTTCAGGTCATAAAAGTTGACGTGACAACTCTGCTGCATAGTTGATTACAATAATTTCATACATACAGCTACCATGTGTATATATGGTGTAAATATCGCATCATACCATAACAAAAGTTTTACAGCTATTTCAAGCGATATCATCATGAGATATACGGTGGTTGATCTATATTCAGCAATGGGTCGCTATTGGGTTGCAGATGGAGATGAATTTGAATACCCAATGAATCCAAATCTGCGTTACTCACGTGCCACCGTCAATACCATGAGAGCTGAGTGGGAATTTTGCAAAACACGAGCAAACGTTCTCGTTGAGCTATGTCGTGAAGTTAATCTTAAATTTCCTCGCCGGTTAGCCATGCGTATGCCAACTGACACTCCACAGTTGTTGCAAAGGGCATTGCATCGTATCCGCGACGAGGTTAATCGCATGACCCAACGTTTGCAAAGGTCCGGACTAATGAAGACTGCAAATGAGCGTGCCGAAGATAGGTTAATGGATGATGCACACCAGTACTACGCCTGGAGCATGGATGTTATGTATGAATCTGATATTGAGATGTCAGATGATGATGATAATGAATGAAATTGTTTGGATGAACGCCCAAACCATTTCTGTAATGCATGCAATTTGTAATGCTTATCCACGACTTATCAATGAAGGGAGATATTTCAATTGTTTTCGAATATTTATTGTAATTCTACCTTTACTTTCTCTCCGTTATTGTTATTTTGAAGAACGCTACTTGAACTAGACTTTCATGATTTCATGCATTATTGATGTGGAATATAATAATGATACTTAATGAACAAGGTATGAGTTCATATCGATTGATAGTTGAAATACTTGTGTTTGTTTAGATATTTATTTTGTTTCCTTTTTGTTCATATTGCTCCCCACAACTATCCATTATGCAATGTTCACATTTTTTTCCCAGATTTTTGTTGTATAACATTTTTACAAACCTGTAGCGACACAAGTGGTCCTCCAATCTCATTTAATCATAAAATCCTATCAATTCTTATCATTTTTTTCCTGTTTTCGTTTTCATTTTTATGGAAATCATCAAAACAAGTAAGAATTAAAAATTGTGAAATTATATTTTTCGAAGAAATAAGTATGACACATTTACATCATCTATACAAGTTTGATATACAAAAACTATAACAAAAACTATAAATAAAATAAACTATACACTCCACATCACACCCGCTAATGCCCTAACCTGCCCCCAGTCCCACAACCCTGACCGTGGACCTCCCTCCTCGGTCTCCTGCGGTAGACTCTCTGAATGTCTGGCTCATGTGGAGCCTGTGACTGTGACTGTGACTCCCCCTCTACTGCATGTGCTGCCTCTGATCCTGGCTGTGGCGGAAGATCGGATACTGCCGTGAGCTGTGAAACTCCATCATCTGGTGCAACTGTATCAGGATCTGCAGCTGGAGCTCGACCTCTGCCTCTGCCCGTACCCCGACCTCTGTCGCGACGTCCGCCACGACCAAAACCTCGGCCTCTCCCGCGCGCTCTGGGGAGGGGGCTCAATATGGCCCTCAGCGTCAACGTGGGAGATGTCAGTGAGAACTGCATCATGTGTACTCATGGTCGCGGTCGAACTATCTGGTGGTGGTAACTGAGTGGGTGGGGTAACAACGTCATGCATGTATCGGGGCGGTGTCCAATCAGGGTCAGGCTCATAAGGTATGCCAGTATGCTGCGTAAGAAGTACGTCGAGGGAATCTGTAGATATGTATGGGGTAGTATGTGGTGGGGTCGAAGGCAGTGTCGAAGGAGCTGATGTGGCAGGCGCTGAAGTGGAAGGCGCTGATGTGGACGGCGCTGATGTGTCTGGAGCAGCTGCTGAAGTGTGTACACCGTAGTGGCCAAAATGCAAACGATCTCCCCGACGGGCAAGCTGGAATGCCTGGTACAATAACTCCCGGATCTCTGCAACGACCTCCAAGGCATGCTGTGCATCACGTCTCAAATGGGCGTCCTCAGCCAAGTGAAACGACCTCCCAGCTCCAGCCACCTGAACAAACATTCAGACGTATTATTAGGCTACAGTTCACTAAAAGTAAATCAAGTATGCTTTTAATAATTATCTGACACATAATATGATACTCACCAATGCCTCAAGATAAGGGCCAACTCCCTGATATCCAGACTCAGACACGTGGCTCGGATTCCCGACTAGTAGGTGTGTATGTCGCCGATACCACAACATGTAAGGGTCGGAAGAGGGGATCACCTCATCGCTGTAGTCAGCCTGTACAATACTGTCCCGGCGGGCATCCCACAACTGTATATATCGCATATAAAACAGACGCCAGTCAGTGCCCGCTCGGCTACGCTTATCAGTGACGTGCAACTGCCACTCAGTGTCGAACCGATCCGGTACGGATTGCACCCGACCAAACTGTCGGAGGACACGATGGGGGAGATGCCACTCAACCACGTCAAAACAAATAAGTGGCACTCTCGCCATCCATATCTCCTGACCCAGTCGGCAGTAGTCGGGGAGCGTATCAAGGACCCCAGCGTAAGGCTGCCAGATAAACTACAATGACGACAAATAATTTAAATTTTGCTCGTGAACTGAAAACATATACAATGAAGAAGACAACTAAAATGCAATCAAAAAAGTTCATACCTCGCCCTCGATCATCCGGTCCAACTGGTCTCTATAAACTACCACTACGTGGGTCGAGACGACCTCGTGGCCCATGTCAACCCTCCACCGGCTACCTCGCGGTCCGGTGGGCAACTGCATGTCCCCCTCACCCATAGGAAGCTCACCAGGACCAACCGGTTGCCGCTTAGACGGGGCAATGCGAATCAATCTCTCCCATGCCCAAATCTGCAATAGTTTGAACACAATTACAATACTGATATATGGCTATAAATATGAATTGACATGTAATAAAATTGTTACTAACCTGTAGCAACACAAGTGGTCCTCCAATCTCCCTCGTACCCACCTGAGCTGCTCGACATAGCATCCTATACAACCATGCCAGAGCCGCGCTACCCCAGCTGTACTGCCCAATCTCCTCAATGTCTCTCAGCAATGGCAAGTACATCAGCTTGACCAGGTTCTGTGACTTATCAGGGGAGAAGTACCCTCCCAATAAGCCACAAAATATATGCTCGGGTATGCTGCTATACCAACTCATCTGGAGCATGATCTGGAAGATGAGCAAAGTGCTCGGCCAGCCACCTCACCCTCACTCTACCTGGCTGTAAATCTGCTGGTGTAGGTGCTACTCCTAATAGCTCAGCACATAGGGCTATCCACTGCCCCGTCGTGAGAGAAGAGTCAACTCCAGTAACTGCTCGGCCATCAATCCGAAGACCATATAGGACGGATTCGTCCTGCAACGTGACGGTGGCCTCCCCGATCGGGAAATGGAATGTATGAGTCTCTGTGCGCCACCTCTCAACGAGAGCAGTGATGAGTGCGTGGTCCAGTCAAATGTGCCCGATACGATACACACCATAGAATCCCGCGCGTAATAGATACTGCAAGACTCTATGGTCCAACGGATGCTCCCACAATCCAGAATCTGCCCGACGGCATGTCAACACGGTGCGTGCCTCATCCTGCACAACAGAATTACCAGTTCAAATAATAACATTATCCCGAAATATACAACAAAATGCAATGTATTTTAATTGTAGCCGTAAAGTGCAACAAACGTTATTGCATACCGGATGGTCCCACATACTGTCAGCCCGATGTGCATGTCTCAACAGTGGAACCTCCTCAGGTACATGTGCCATGAAGCCTGTACAACTGAAATATTAGATCATCCATATCAAAAGCTCATTTAATCATAACATAATAACAGAGAGAAACTGTAATTATTGATTTTGTACTGAACGATGTAAAATACAATGAAGTAAATGTTATGGGTTCGAGAAAAAGACAAATTTATGTGCCACTTACACGGAAGCAATTCGAAATTAATGATTACATTTATGGTATATTTGACAAAACTGAAATATTTATTTTGTAATGCTAAAAGTTTGAATAAATTATAAATTTTGCAAAATACATATAAAATTTTGTAATTGTGAACAATGACCGCAACATTCCAATTTTTAAAATTTTAATTTATAATAGGTTAATTTTTTTAAAATTTGTAAATTTTAAAAAAATTATAAAATGTGAACAATGATTGCAGCATTCGATATTTAATTTATTCAAAAATATGAAATTTTGAAATGGTGGAAGAACTACGTGATTAGTAGACCGTGAATATTGTAATACACATTTCGAATCAAGTACTCCATCAAAAACTAGTACACATTTTCAATTTTGCATTACACATTTTTTACTCAAGTACACATTTTGTAATACACACTTCAAATGTACGATCCCGTTTACAAATAAAGAATTTAAAAATACATAATTAAATGTTCTATTACAAATGAAGAATTTCAAAATGATATATCACAACATGTAAGTATTACATAGTCTTCATCGACCAAGTCGCGCCGGACATGTTCGCCTGTCATGACCTGTCGGTGGCACTCACTGCAACGAGCTGTCAAACGCCTGTCTGATATATCCATCTCATTCGGAATACGAGCCATAGATGTACGACCCCATTTTACTTCTCGCAGACGAAGGTCATTAGGCATTAAGGTCCACTGCGGATCATCCCAATAATCTTCATGCGGTATTGGGTTGAATTTAGTTTCCCAAACTCTCATGTATACAGGAAGCCTGTATACTGGATCAACGTACTGGAATGGATTGTCACCGCATTCAGACATTACAGCGAGCATATGAGAACATGGATAGTGTCTTATCTCATATTTCCCACAACTGCACGTGGGTTGATTCATCCGCACAATCTGTCCATTGCGACCTCGTCCACGGCGAAAAGATGTTTGCACCTCAAATACACGGCGGGGCCTATAAGATAATATTGAAACAAACTAATCAAGTTCATGTTTGTAGATGTAATTAACTGAACAACATAATAATAACAATTTTTTCACATTACAAACTAACTTGTCATACGATATCAACTTGAAAGTATTTCCCCTTGCGATACCCTTCTCCATAGTTCTTTGCATCTCTCTAGGATATTGGAAGTCATTGCGTACATCTGTTTCAGCTTGGGCTCCCATCTCGTCAAAATATTTGACGAGTCGTCGAAATGTGAATTCAACCATAGCTGAAATAGGTAAGTTCCTTGCACCTTTCAAGACGCTGTTGAAGCACTCTGCATCATTACTGGTCAATACCCCCCAGCGATATCCACCGTCATATGCAAGGGCCCAGTCCTCAGGATTCATCTTGTGGACCCAATCGATGGCTTCTTGGTTAATAGCATGTATCTGATCTAAGTAACCATTACACTTTCGTCGTTGATCAGCACTCCCTGCTTTCCACAGAAGTTGTTTGAGCTCCTTATTTCTGAAATGTGTGTTAAAGTTACTGCAAACATGTCGAAGGCAGTGCCGATGATATCCAACAAATTGGAGCGAGGGATTCAGCCAATGCCGCCTCACAGCAGCTAAAATACTCTCAGCTCGATCAGATATCAAAGTAACTCCTTGTCGGTCCATGACAATATGTTCCTTGATATTTTGAATGAAGAACGACCAAGACTCCAAACTCTCCCTGTCGACAACAGCGAATGCAAGCGGTAATATTTTGCCATTGGCAGTGACAATTGTTGCTACAAGCAACACACCAGTGTATTTACCGTATAAGAATGTACCATCTATAGTTATAACAGGCCTACAATATCTAAAGCCATCGATGACGGGTTTGAAAGACCAGAAAACAAAGTGGAAGACGGGTATAATGGTTGCATGCCCAGTATATCTATGCTTCCATGTCACGATGGTGCCAGGATTAGATGTCTGTAATGCATGCATGAATTTAGGCAATTGCCTGTATGATTCATCCCAATCACCGAATACCATTTTAATTGCCTTTGCCCTTGCATGCCACGCCTTCTTGTATGATATACTATAGTTCATGGTCTTTTTTATATCTTCGATGACATTCTTAATTGGCATATCAGGTTCATTCTGCATACGACAATCAAATATGAGTTGGATTATCTAGATGTGAACACTATAAACAAACAAATATGTATGTATATGTAAACATTTATTTTTTATACTAACCGCAACTTGTCCCAAAATATGAGAAGCAATGTAACTGGAGCTAATATTAGTGTGGTCCCTGTTCATTCGTGGGTATAAACAATGGTGAGGACCCCTGTACTGCTTTATTTCAAAAAGACCATGTTTCCTACTAAGAGATGCACACAACCACCAACTGCAGTCGTGCTTGCAAGCAGACACCCAAAGGTCTCGCTTGGAGGTTACGACCTTATACTCTCGATTATTTGTTGCATGGTACAATTTCACAACATATAGAAGTTGCTTCTTATCAACAAAAACCATTCCTCTGTCCAACTCTGGATTTTCAGCACTCCAGATCCGGTTACGGAGAACGACATCACGGGTACTAATGTCAAAATCACCACCCATGTGAATGTTGTCATAGAAAGGGATTTCAACTCTTGGTGGAATTGGGGCATTTTCAGGTTTAACGGGAGCCTGGGCATCATATTCTTCATCATCATCATCATCTGATCTGCCTAATAAATTTTCTTCCTCACACATTTCATTGTCATCATCGTTTAGGGCGACATCAGGACCGTACATGTCACTGTCAGCAAACTGCACCTTGTTCACTGTTTCAGCCATATTACCAGCAACTTCAACCGGAGTGGTATGATGGCTGCATGTCGGCACATCTTGTGTGTTACTGTCAAATTCATAACCATATCCACCACGTGAACTTGATTCTACACCATGGCCCTGAAATGACTGTTGTGTGTAGCCCAGTGGATAACATTGATCTGATTCATACATAGGAGACTGAAACGCTGTTGTGTCAATCCCATGCGTCAGCAATGTAGTGAACGGACGAGAATCCATATGTGTCATGTTCGGGATATTGTGTACAATCTCTTTATCAATGTAGACTTCCAAACAATTTGGTGCTTGAAAACTTGCACCGATACTTAATACGGTGTTCAACACCTCATCGTCATTGATCGGTAATATCTTGTATTTGCTGTGTGTTTGCCACTGGCGATAAGGATATCTACATTTGAAGGTCAATCGGACACTTTCCCCGTAACTTGCCACCTTTGACGTAAACATCTCCTCCAAATTGCTAAGCGTGGTGCCAATTTGCACCGTATATATCCCTTTCGGCTCAGCATCATATGCTATGCCTTCATCAGGATCCCGAATTATGTTTCCCCCCCAGTAGAAAATAATTGGAACAGTCTCCATATACTTGCTTCAATTAAGACAAAAAACATTAAAATAGCAACAATATACTTATATCTCCTTGTACTTGTAAAAGAATTATATGAAATTATACTCATTCAATTACAATTACTTGTGACGCAAAAACTTTATTTAAGTAATCATCAATTGTAATCCAACATTCATTATTGATTTTTTAATTAAGATATGAGTTAAAATAATGATAATGGTTTAGATTTTTTAGCTTTTTAAGAAAAACATCTTACAACTTATGAAAAAATTAACATCATCCTCTTATGCTATGCTTTTTACATTACTTATTATGATTAAGATCATGCTCTTGTGCACATTAAATGTAATTCAGCTAAATTTTAGGTCAAAAAACAGCTTTATTAATTTTGGATTAATTTTGTATAAATTAGAAAGTAACAACATTTGTAATCATTAAATAAATATAATTTTATTTGTGTGATGAACATCTTAATTTTATAAGGACTTGTTATTTTACTTCTCAAGTTGTAATTTAAAATTTATCAAAAATGTCTGTGTTACATGGAATCTTGAAAACAAATCAAGTAACCATATCAGACACTTGACACCTAGATAAGTGTATCATATGTATGGTCGATACTTCTCATCAGGTACGCACATATCCACGATTTTAGCCACAAAAAATTTTGTTCTGAACTCGCTGTTATAAGCCACGATTTAAGCCAAAAAAAATTTTCTTCTAAACTCGCTGTTATAAACCCCGATTTTATCCCAAAAAAAAGGGACTTGTGTACTCAAAACATATATATTAAAATGTGATCAGAACATCACTTATGTTGTTGGTAGCTCAAGTAGTAGTGCAACGGTCATACCCAGGCAGAGGCGTGGGTTCAAACCACGCCAACTCCTTCTCAATTTTCAAAAAACTCAATTTTCAAACAACTACCTCGGCATCACCATTGCACTACCACTTCAGCTAAAATCGTGGTTTATAACAGCAATTTCAGAACAAAAATTTTTTGGACTAAAATCGTGGTTTATAACAACGAGTTCAGAAGAAAATTTGTTTTGGCTAAAATCGTGGTTCATAACAACGAGTTCATAATAAATTTTTTTTAATTAAAAGCGCGTTTTGTAAACGCGATTTCTTAATCAAAATCGCGTTTTGTAATCACGATTTTCAGATTTTCCAAATTCCACGCGAGACAGGCCCAGAAATGTTGAAATCGTGGTTGTGAACCGCGAGTTAGCTTATTTTGGAATTTCTTTCAAAACTAGGCTTAGTTTGGGAATTGAATTAGTATTTTGACTTATTTTGGGAAATGGCCCTAGGTTCTGACCTTATATAAATTATAAAGTGTTGATAAACTTGATTTATACATAAAGAAATTTGATTTATACATATTCGTGACCACGCTTGTAAGTAAAATATGTAAAAACGTGTTTTCAAAACACATTTTGAACAAAAATTCAAAACCAGCACTCCCTCTTATTTGTGACAGACACTGACACTCACTCTCTCTATCTCTCTGTCTGACACACACACCAACAACACTTGCACTCACATGAAACATATATAATTTTTAATATATATAAATTTTATTTTATAAAATTCAGAACAATTAATTTTTTTTTAATTTAATTTATCTTTTTAAATAATTTATTTTTCAAATTATTTTTATTTTTTTCCAATGAATTTTTTTTTTTCAAATAAACCTCAGGGGTGTCAGTGTACTTTACCTAAAAAAAAAATTTACATTTTAAGAATTAAAGTAAAAAAATAATCATTTTATATAGTTCATTATTATTTGCTATTATCAATTATTATTATTATATATATATAATAATAAAATATTGGTATGAATTTTACAAAATAAAATTTATATATATTAAAAAGCCTATTTGTTTGATGTGAGTGTGAGTGTTGTGAGTGTGTGTGTCAGAGAGAGGGATAGAGAGAGTGTTTGTGAGTGTCTGTGACAAACAAGAATGAGTGCTGATTTTGAATTCTTTGTTGAATTTTTACATTTTGCTTAGAAGTGATTATTATCCACGAGTCAACAGTAAAACCGTGGTTTGCAATCACGTTTTCTGAAGATAGACAGAATTACTTAACCACAGCATGGTTATGTATAAATCAAATTTTCTTAATCAGATTTACTTTAAAAAAATAATTACTTTAAAATTTTTGTATAAATAAAATTTCCTTAAAAGCGTGATTTGTAACCTAAACAGATATATATCAATAATTTTGAATATGAAGACATTACGAAGATTCTTCTTTTATTTTTCTGTTCATATAATTTTATACTATAATTTGTATTAAGTATTGTATTTATTCAGTGCGATTGGACAAAACTGGACAAGTCATACAAAAATCTTAAATCATAGTGTAACTTTTTCTATGAAATTATTATTTTTTTCATTGAGTTCAAATAACTCGACTGATTTTGTATGACTTGTACTTAATTTTAATTTCAAACATTGTTCACGTCATTTTTTATAACTGATGGTCAAATTAGTGAGATTTATGGACAATTAAAGAGAAGTTACTTTTATTGACATTATTTCCTCTGCCAATAGGGACCTTAATGACAAAGTTATTTGATAGGTTATTTCCTATGACATTATTCCCTAACTTAGGGAAATAACCTCATCCGAAATAACGTAGGAAAGAACTTAGGGAAATAACATAACAAAAAAATTATCGACCTGAAGCGAGTCAAACTTGAGTTTCATTAATATTAAAGAGCTCTCATTATGTGTTAGAAATTAGGTATGCTCCTTTCAGATTTCAAGTTGAACTCTCAGTATGTTTCATTAATTGAGATTTTTCGGATCTACGTGGAATGGACGTTTGGTGTGGATTGTAAGATTAGTTGATAAATACGTAAACTGATTCAGACATCCGACTATCATAAAAAGTTATAACTTAATTGAATAAACATAATGCAGGCGCATAGAGAATAAGTCAATTGGATAATTCAAGTGGGTAAAAATTATCGAGAATGACTCATTTTATAAATCAAATATTTTAATTTTTTCAAACATAATTTCTAAACAAATTTGTTTTTTTTTTTTTTTATATCAAATGTTTTCATAATAGCATTTTCCATTACGACTTGGAAGGCCTCTTTTGGCAAAGAGGTAAAACGTAATGTTTTGACTTCTAATTTTTTGTGGATCAAATTATTCGACCTCTAATGTTTATATCAATTTTTTGTAGATCACTTCTAAAAAGTCATGTATTTATATCAAATTTATAAAAGGGAATGTCATGAATTTTAAGGAGGAAAAACTCGAAAATGAAATTCAACCGTAAATAGGGCAAGAAATTCAAGTAAACTATACTTTTTATATTTAATCACGATTACATTTGAATTTAGTGCATAAATTTAGTCAAACCAATTTTTCTTATCGTAGGGGCATGTGGCATCAATGGCATATTTTAAAGTTTTCTTTTATTTTTTATTTTTTATTTTTCATTTTTAGGTCAACATTCTAAGTAGTTAGATTTTTAATTTGTTAATAAAATTTTAGTGTACTACTTAAAGGGTCACCCATAGAAAATATTAACAATCACAATTACTCTTTAAAAAAATTTAATAAGAAAACGAAAGCAGGCCTACACCGACATAAAATTCAATTATCTGACTTTTCTATTTTGCCATATCCCTATCTCCAAAAAATATATATATATATATTTTTGTTCCTGGCCAAAATGATGAGAAAACTTCCATAGCAATTTCTTATCACAAATTTTGTTCCATACTTTTCAATTTCTTATTCTTACTTAAAAAATTGAAAGTTAGAACAAAATTATTTCTGTTACTTTATTAATTTTAAGTTATTACTACTCCACATCACCTAATTAATAATAATTTTTACAGCCAAATTAACGTTTCTCTTTCTTATGTAATTATTATTATTATTATAGATAATTATCTATTCATTACGTAAAAATTATTTGTTCCTAAAAAAAATTATATAACATTATTTACAAAATTTAACTTATCATAAATTTCTTGACCCCTAATTTCTAAAACCATAACCCTCATTTCCGATTTCACAATTTAAAACCGTTAATTGAAAAATGATTTCACATTCATCAATTCAAAACCAAAACCCTCATTTCTGATTTCACAATCAATAGAAAACCATAACCCTCTATAATTAAACACATTCAACAAATTCAACAACAAATTATCTATAGCAAAATATTTCACATTCAACAGATTATCTATAATTAAAGTTCAACAAATTATCTATAATTAAACAAATTCAACAAATTATCTATAATTAAACAAATTCAACAAATTATCTATAATTAAAATTCAACACATTCAATATTCACATTCAACAAATTATCTATACTTAAAATTTCACAAATATAAACCGTAACCCTAATTTATTATTTCTGATTTCACAACATTTTATTCACGAACATAAACCCTAACCCTAACCCCACATTCATGAACCCTAACCCTAATTTATTCACAAATATAAACCCTAACCCTAACCCCACATTCATGAGCCCTAACCCTAATTTATTCACATTTTCACAAACACAAATATATTCACAAATATAAACTCTAATCCTAATTTATTCACAGTAAAGTAGATGATAGAAGGCATACCAACGAGAGAGAGACAGTACTGAATCAGAGGGAGCTCGAGAGAGAGAGAGAGAGAGAGAGAGAGAGCAGGGAGCTCCACAGAGAGAGAGAGCAGGTAGCTCGAAAGAGAGAGAACAGAGTGAGAGGAGTAAAGAGCGAGAGAGAGACAGCAGAGGGAGCAGAGGGAGAGAGGAGAAAGCGTGAATGCAAAACACGGGGCTCGGGGGGTTAAATATAAGTTCTAAAATCGTGGTTGTGAACCACGATTTCACTTAAAGAAAAAAAATTTGCCCTAAAATCGTGGTTACAAATAGCGAGTTCATAATTTTTGAGAAACTCGTGGTTATGAACAGTGAGTTCAGAAGAAATCTATTTTTTGATGAACTCGTGCTTTCAAAAAGCGAGTTCAAAGCGAAAAAAAATTTAATTAAACTAGCGTTTCCTAAGCGCGAGTTCTTAATCAAACTCGCTTTCCGTAACAGCGAGTTTCAATTTTGCAAGGTTTCAGGCGAGAGGGGTGGAAAAGTGTTGAACTCGCGATTGTGAACCGTGAGTTAGCTTATTTTGGGAATTCTTTCAAAACTAGGCTTAGTTTGGAAATTCCCTTATTATTTTGGCTTATTTAGGGAAATGCCCGGAAAATTTCTCACTTGTGGAGGAGTATCTTGAATACCAGAAACATACTGAGAAAAGATAAGAAGTGGACTGTGGGAAATGGGAAAACTGTGCAGGTTTGGAAAAATTGGTGGTGTGGAGACAATTCTTTAGAGGATTTTGTCTCTAACACTAACCAAAATAATTTCATCAATGACACTAATATTGGCAATATGAGAGAGTTGTTGAATGATAATTGCAAGTGGAATGAAAACAGAATTAATAAGTGAAAAACAAAAAATTAAAACAGATTATTAGTTTTAGTGGGCTCCGTAGTGGGTCCATAGGGGCCCAACAACACCCTCCCGTTTAATTTGAACTGAAGAGAAATCTCCGCGTATTTGTTGAAAGGTGCAAATTAATTAGAAAATTTTTAAGAGTAATGTTATAATAATAATAAATTTATATCATTTTATCTTATTATTTAATGTGTCATTCTAATTGTCAGCACTGTATTAAAGATATACATGTGTAGTGAGATCTATTATATTAATTCGTGTTAACAAGTAAAATGGTAAGTATAATAAATAATATAAAAACATGATAAGTCTAGTATTTTTGCGATAAGTAATAACTATATTGAGAATTAATTCTTGAATTTGTGGGAAAAAAAAGAAGATAAAATCACATGTATTAAATCTTGTCTTCATCTCCATATGACAAATGTCTCTTATTCTAAACCATGTGGATGAAAACTAATTTAAGATAGAAAAATAGAAACATATGATAACTAACAATATTGTTGATACTCGTGTAGTACATATATAAAATCTCATATTTATTGTAGAGACTCGTTTCTCTCTAATTTCTACCATAATTGAAATCCCATTTTTTTATTTTCTAACTCTTTATATGTAGATCATCATTTATATAAAAATAATAAATAAATAAATAATCAATTTGATTCAATAATTATAATAACATAATTTTGTTATATTTGTTTTTAAAATTTTGAACCACAAGAATAATTTTAAGAATATATCTTTTATTTTACAATTATGATAAAATCTTGTCTTAACAATTATTATATCAGTCTAATTTATTTTAACAAATGATTTACACACAAAATCTTGAATAATAAACCGATTGAATTATTAAAAATAGATTATGTGATTAGCGAAGGATCAAGTTCTTTTTTAACTTAATGGAGACAATCTATTACCTTGATTTTAAAAATAAATTAGGCGGGTTGTTAGATTTTCTTTTCCTAATTAATGAAAGATCTATCCTTTGAACTACTAGAGGATAGACATATATTAACGCTGTGTTTGGTTGAGAGATTTCAGAAGAGATTTAGAAATGTAAAGAAAAAAAAAATGTGTGAAACTATATGAAATGTAGGTATATTTTATTTACATTTCACCTATATTTTTATTTTTCTTTTTTTAAATCTCTCAACCAAACACAGCGTAAAGGTGCACTGGGCTTGATGGCTTGCTAAGTCCGTTGAGCCTGTCCATTATTTATAGGATTAGGAATTATAGTTTAAGCCCACAGGATTGGGTTGGGAAATTTTTTTAAACCCAATTACAATATGAGCTCGGTTTAGAAAGAGTGGTCAAGCCGGCCCAACCACATATTATATTATAGAAATATTTATATATATTTTATTGTTAACTTAATATTTTATAAGCGTAAATTATGTATTACTACTTATGTAAACAATTAGTTCTTGAATTTGAACTACTAAGCCTTTATGAGGTTAAAGAGGCACTCAAATGATTAAATTAATTATATTTTTATTTTAAAATATTAAAAAATATATTTATATTAAATAAAATATGGACCTTGTGGCCGGGCTTGGAATTTTATTTTGTTTTGGATGGACTTAGGAATAAAGCATAGGCCCAATCTTGGCTAGACCAGACTTAAAAAATAACTTCAAATATTATTATCTATATTATTATATATGCGCGTAATGAACTTGGCTTCTTAAAAGTTGAAAAATGATGCAGACCACTAATTAGTAGTTGCACTAGGGATGTGCAGTGGGTCCCATCCACTGTCACATGTGTTTTGTGTCTTAGTTTTTTTTTAACTTGTCACATCATTAGTGATGGTATTAGTGATAAAAATTTAGTAGTATATAGCATGACTGTTAAAAGTTTTGTGACAAGTTTCTATCTTAAAATAAAGAATTATTATTTAAGAGCATAAGTAAGACTTAAACTTTGGAGTGTTTTGAGAAGATGGTTAAAAATTGATTTTTGACTTTTAATCAAATTTTTGACTTTTTTAAAAAAATAATTTGTAAAGTTGGTAAAAAGTTGCTTTTGACTTTTTTTATTAATATTTGTTTATGATGTCACATTACAATAAAAAAAACTGCTTAGAAGTCATTTCACCCATGTAAATATAAAAAAAAATAAAAGATATAATTATAATTTTATATGTGACTTTTTTGAACTTGTCAAATGACTCCTTACTAAAAAAGTCAACCTAACTTTTTTAAGTAAACAAGCTACAAACGTAGCTTTTTACCAAAAGAGTGTTTAAGATCTTAAATTTCATTAAGAGTGCTTTTATCATTTAACCAACATATATATTATGATGCTAATTTTTTTATTATTTATTTTTATTTTAATTTATCAAAATTATACACGCATCGCCATATGCCACCCGTTGATATAGTATAAACCCAACACAAACATGCCTAGCGCGACACATGTCCACCCTAGAGAAACACCACTCCTAGTTTTCTTATGACCTTGAACACAAAAATATGTGCACATTAATTGTTTATAAAAAAATATTTAAAAAAATTATTATGTGATTCAGATTTAATTCATATATTGTGAGATTTATATGTAAAATAAATTTAAGTTACATATGATTTTAGGAGTAGTTAAAAGTCCTGTGGACCAGATTTATTTACCCAAAAATCCTGTTAAACTTTCAATGACCAATTTATGATTATAAAAATATTTTAAAATAAAGAAATTTAACTATTTAAATTTTTCACATCATATTTCAATACAAACTAACACAAATAGGCTAAAAGTAAATTAAAATTTACAAACAAAAGTTAAAATGTTTCAATTATTTATCACTTTAATAAATTTATCAGTATTATCACTTTAAATGTTTCAACTACTTACACTTTCCACATCATGTTTTATATTTTATCCATAAATTTCATATGGGGAAATGTTGATCCATTTAGTTCTAAGGTGTTGTTTGTTTGGAGAGATTGGAGGGTGTGATAAGATTAAAGGGTGGGATAAGATTTATATCCGTTGTTTGGTTTTTCAATTTTGCTCCAGACGATTAGTCCCAAATGTGTTGGACTATTGTGCCCCATGGGGGGATGGGACACAAATGGGGGGGATAAGGGAGGATATGAGATTAGATGGTAAAATCACCATTTTGACCCTCTACTATTTAATGATGTATTATATTTAGTAAAATTCAATAAAATTTAAATGTCTCAATTTAAAAATATGATAATTTTATTTAATTTTTTTTGATGTTTTATTTATTTAATTTTTTAAAATAATTTTTTATAGATATTTTATTGATGTTTTTATTTTAAAATTTTGTTTATATTTTATTTAATTTCATTATTTAAATTTTAATAGATGTTTTATTTAATTATTATGATTTTTTAAATTAAATTTATTTAAAATTATAATTAAAAAAATAACATATATTTTTATTGATATTTAATTTATTTAATTTAAAAAAAATAAATTTATATAATTGTGTAAAAAATAAAATAAAATAAATTTTTATTTAATCTAGCTAAAAATAATTAAAATATTAAAAATATGTTTAATATTTCTATTACTTAGTAAATAATTAAAAAGGGTAAAATAATCATTTGAGCATTTATCCTTCTCCGTAATATTCCAAACAAATATAGAATTCATATTCTATCCAACCAAATAATTCTTTCATGATATCTAATCCCATGACTAAACAAACATGAGATACATATCATATCCAATCAAATAGCCTTAGGACTATGAATCTTGGATTACAATTCGATGGATTTCAATCCCCCCTTATCCAGTTCGTCCAAACAAACACATCCTAAGTTTAAGTGACTGCCCTCTTATGAACTAATTAGTCTTTTTCATTTTAAAAAGTAGTATTTATTTAATTTACCATTTAAGCTTAAGCGACTGTTCTTTTGTGATTCATTTTTTTATTTTCTGATTTGTTTTTGGAATGTGAATAGAAAGGTGAGGTTATGAAAGATTATTTTCGAATGTGGAAATCTACATTTCTGTTAGTGTGAGCGTTACATTAAAGTGTTACGTTTAAAAAAAGTACACTAAGAACTTTTTGTATGCTACATTGATTAGAGTGTTACTTTTGAAAAAAATACATTAAGGAGTTTTTTTGGAATGTTACGTTATTACGTTTAGGAAAGTATACTGAGGAGTTTTTGTGTGTTACATTAATTGGAGTATTATATTTAGAAAAAATACAATAAGGAGTTTTTTTGGAATATTACATTATTATGTTTAAGAAAAGTATACTAAGCAATTTTATAGTGTGTTACATTGGAGTGTTATGTTTAGAAAAAGTACACTAAAAAGTTTTTAATGTTATATTGATTAGAGTGTTATGTTTGGAAAAATTATACTAAGGAGTCTTTTAGTATGTTACATTAGAGTGTTATGTTTGAAAAAAGTACATTAATGAGTTTTGTGGAATATTACATTTTTATGTTTGATAAAAATATACTAAAGAGTTTTTTAGTGTGTTACATTATAATGTTACGTTTTTAAAGTGTTACATTAGAGTATTATGTTTGAAAAAAGTACACTAATGAGTTTTTTTTTAAATGTTACGTTTAGTAATTTTAATATTATGAGAAAATCCGTATTTTCCCTCAAGACATATCACACGCATTTTTATACTTTGCTCTTTATGTAATGCACACTAAAATGAGATCTTCGGGTCCATAATAATAATAATAATAATAATAAATAAATAAATAAATAAAATCAAATAGTTGATAAGATCACTAATTGAAATTTATTGATACTTTATCCAATAATCATTTCACAAATACAAAACATATTTTTTAGAAAGTAGATTAAAAGCTACTTCCAATCAATAAAACGTGCTGATAATTATTCTAATTTTTTTAACGACTATGCTACGTAGCTCAAATTTTGTGGCTCAAAAGTAGCTCAAATGGCCAAAACGAAGTCGTTTTGAGTACAGAACAACATACAAATGGCCAAAACGACGTCGTTTTGGCCATTTGAGCCACTTTTGAGCCACAAAATTTGAGCTACGAGACATTTTCCTTTTTTTAATTTATTTTATAGATAAGTTATTGTTGCTTCTTGAAGGAGGTACCAGTTGCAGTTCATACTTGTAGTTTATCGGATTGGGCTTGTGTATATTGGATGAGGGGTGGAAAAAAATCACCAAACTCATAAACTCACACCACCCCAAATTAATTATGTTTGAAAAGGTGAGTGGATTGAATTGAACAGATTATATAATAAAAATTGTCCCGTCAATTGGCTTGTGGGTTAAAATTTGTTAATTTACTTATAAATTGAAGTCTCTGTCTGGGAACAAGTTAATTTAGTAACTTTTTGGCTATTTGGCTAAAATATGAGCTAAAAAAATTAGTATGTTTGGGATGACTTTTTGACTTTTTACAAAAAGATGTGCAAAAAGTAAAAAGAAAAGAGAATCTTTGACTTTTTGATATGAGTTGTTGGCTTTTTGGCTAATTTAGTAACTTTTTAACTTTTTGACTAAAAGGAAGGGTTCCCAAACGAGGCCCATAAAATTATAATATATTTACTCACTCAATCTCTCGCTAACCTTAATATCATTAATCAGATGATACTTACCACTAATTTTTATGCATTTTTTAAATTTGATTGTTTTGTATATTAATTTGTGAAATATGAATGTGCAAATGGATTGATAAACTTTACATTTCTCTAACCCTAATATTATTAACCAGATGATACTTACTATTCATTTTCATCGCATTTTTAGATGTCACCTACCAATAATTTTCATCGCATTTTTTCTTAATTTGATTGTTTTGTATATTAATTTGTGAAATATGAATGTGCCATGGATAGATAGGCCTCACATCTCTCTAATCTTAATATCATTAATGAGATGATACTTACTGTTCATTTTCTCACATTTTTCTCTTGATTGTTTTGTTTATTAATTTGTGAAATATGAATGTGCCAATGGATTGATAGACCTTGCATTAGACAAAGATCACAATTATTTTCTTAAATTGATTTTTTTTGGTCAAAATAAAAAAAAAATTCAAATCTAAATGCAAACAATTATTGAACCCTAGATGTTTATACCTTTAAAAGTAGGAAAAATTATTTGATGTTCTAGAGGTGTCATTTGGTAATATTTTTTACCAATCACCAATCACAATATCGTTGTTATTTCTCAATGACTCAACACAAAAGCGTAGATCATATTTTCTCTACCAATTATAACAAACCTATAACATCACGGGACCATACTCCAAGATCACCAAATAACTTCTTTAAAATTAAAGACTACTAAAATCACATTATATGGAATTGGCTATATATATACATACATACATATATATATATATATATCAAGAACTAATGCCAAATAGTAGTTAAAGGACCTAACCAATCTACTTAGAACATTGATCCTTGTTGAACGAAATCAAATCAAACAGTGTAGACAAAATCACCAAAAACCAATAGAATATTTTTATTATGAGAAGTAAATTTAAAGGCAAACAATTAAGATTGACATAAATACAAAGTTAAATATATCATATGCACGGAGACATTTTGTTTGAAACATGGAAAAATTCGAAATATAAAAATTTATAAATAAAAAAACAAACCTATTTATTAACATTGAAAATAAAAAAATATGACAGTATATTTACATGATATGTGTTTATGGGAAAATTATTCAATACTCGCGGAACACCACGTGTCCATACTCCAAAGCAATTACTAATTACTTAGCCTCATGTTGTTTCACATCCCCAACATAAATCGTGGGCTCTTGTGTCTCTCCACCAATCAAAACTTTATAGAGTACCACATGTCCATACTCTAGGAATACTGAATAATCACCCATGTTTATGCATGCATGTAATACAAACAACCTTGCCAGAATCAAAGAATCGAGGATGCTCCTATGTTGCCTTCACCTAACACTCAGAGCTCATCCGAATACCATCCATACAAAAATAATTTAGATACAGGACGAAACCAGGATTTTATTACCAGAGGGGGCCGAAAAAAAAAAAATCACCAAATACACAAACACACATGTACAATATGATATATAAATTATATATATAGAAAAAAAAATTAAATACCACAGAAGCAATATCTTATAGGATGAAGAAATTTTTTTTAGTGCAAAATAGAAAAAGAAGGTAAGATGGGAGAATAATAAGATATGAATTTTCTTATACTAGGGAGCCATTTTATGTATAAAATGATATATATATATTTTTAAAGTATTATGACAAACAGTATATTTCACAGAAACAGGGGGGCCATGGCCCCCCCATAGTCTTCTCCTAGTTCCATCCCTGATGATACAAACATACATACAAAATTATACAAAAAACAAAGAAAAAGAAAGAGATTAATGGTGCTTACTTCAAGAGCTCAAAATGGGTCTTCAAACTCAAGGGAGTCATTAGCATTTTGTTTAAACGAAGTTCTAAATTATGTGACTAATGTTAGAAAGTGTATAAATATTTCATTATTTTTGGCTATTGATATACATTTTTTATATTAATTTCATCTCAATTTATGTTTGTTGTGTCTAATGATTAATTTTATGTTGCAGGGGTATTATGCAATGAGCTAGCATTCGTGGGTTGCTTGAAAGAATATCTAAAACTAATTTATGTTGGTTATTATATCATGATGGTCCTGACTCTGTCTATACAATGCTATGGTGGGAAACTGGTGGATAAGTAAGCAAATAATTGATGATAAGTGATGATGGTGGACCACTTATTGTACAGTGAGGGGTGTTTGGAAAGTAGTTGATATAGTTAAAAAATGAGAATTGCCCCGGAGCTCTAATTAGAGCTGTCAAAGGACAGCTCTAATGAGCTGTCACTCATGTAAAAAAAAAAAAAAAAAAATAGTGAACTAAAAGACAAAAATCAGTGAAGAAAAGGACAAATTAATGCTATGTTAGTGCTCTTTCTTTAGAGCTCTATAGCATTGCTGTTAAAAAATAGAAAAATTACATATAAGTGTTTAAAAATAATTACTGATAAGTGAAAAAAATTATTATTATTATTAATTAAAATTATAAATTTTCAAGGATTTTTTAAATATTTTTTTAAAAATACAATGGAAAGTGATTTTTTCTAAAAAAAATATTATAAAAAGTCAATTAACACACACACACACACTCACTCTCTCTCTCTCTCTCTCTCTCTCTCTCTCTCTCTCTCTCTCTCTCTCTCTCTCTCTCTCTCTCTCTCTCTCTCTCTATTTTTATACGCTTTAAAAAGTCAAAAGAAAAATAGAATTTTAGTCTCTTTAATTTTAATGTTAATAATTTAAACTATGAATTTTTAATTTTGTTGCAATATAATTCATCCGTTGTTAGTTGTTAACATTTTAAACAAAAAAAGGCTAGGAGGAACTAAGATGAAATTCAAAAGAAACTATAAAGACATAGTATAATTTATTTATTACATTGTAGTCCTTATAATTTTTTTTGAATTTCACTTTGATTCTTTTTAGTTTTGCAAGTGATTTTTTTTTTTTATTCAAAATTCATGATTTTTTTTTTTGGGTTCAAAATTCTAACGACAAGTGCCAGAAGTTCACATTGCAACAAAACAAAAATATAATTCAAATTGTTTAAATTAAAACTACAAAGGGACCACATTCCAATAAAATTAAAGTATAGAGTTCAGATTTTCTTTAAAATTCAACAATTGAAAGTTGTCATTAAGCACTTTTAATTTTTGTAAAAAAAATTAAAATTTTAATATAAAAATATATTATTTTAAAATTTTAATTTTTTGTGCTGGATAAACAATTTGGGAAGTAGTATAATAATGAAAACAAACAAATGGAAAGATGGAACCGCCCTTAGCTTGTATACATTAAACTCTATTATTACATGTACAAACAGGGGGATTGAATTCATTGAGAAAATATTGTAATAGATTTTCTTTCGGTTTTTATGATATTCTAAACGAAAATGTTTGAGTGCTCGAAATGTGTGGCTCGAATCTGGCTCAAAATCGATTTTTTTTTTTTTTCATTCTTTTTCTTCCTTCTTCTGTTACAGAAGAGGCGAGAAACAGAGGCGAGAGAGCCGTCGCAGGCAGCTCGTCGTCGTCGCTGGCAGCAGCTCGTTGTCACAGGCAGCTCGTCGTCGTCGCTAGCAGCAGGTCGTCGTTACAGGCAGCTCGTCGTCGTAGGCAGCAGCTTGTCGTCGCAGGCAGCAGCTCGTCGTCGCAGGTCCGTCCCTCGCCTCTGCCGATCGCGTCGCCATGCCTTTGTCTCGCCTCCGCCCCCTCCTCCTCCATTTTTTAGGCCCCCTCCAGTCCTTCCTCCCCCTCCCCCTCCCCCCCTTCCCCTCCTTCTCTTCTTTGTCTTCTTCCTTCTGCTAAAAAAAAAAAAAAAATACAAAAACGATGCCGTTTAAAATTCGAGCCAACTTCAAGCTTGAGTAATTCGAACTACCAATCGCGGTTGTATTCTAAATTTTTTTGCTAAGATTAAAGGCGAAATCTTGATAGTTTCTTTATAAATATTTTTATGATTCAATCATAATTTTTAATGTTAAATATTTTGATTGATTGGTTTATTTATTTGAAAAAAAAAAATTTCTTTTGTACAATTCCTTGTTTTGTCATAGACTTTGGACACAATAACAACTTAAAATTCTCAGTGAATCAAATAATTAATTTTTTATGATGTAATCAATCAAGCACTATAATTAAGCTTTTAAATTTTTTTATATGAAATAATTGTTTTTATAGTCTGATTGGGAATACATTTTGGGCATGTTTGATTGACGGAATTAGAGCATGAGATTAAGATTATTAATTCATGGGCCCAATAATCCTATGTTTGTTTTAAAATTTTATTTCAGAATTATTAATCCAATAGATAATTAATCCAACAAATTTGTAAGATTATTACTAATGGGATAAGGGTGGGATCATATATCCTAAACTAGGATAATTCTATTTACACATCCTTACTTATCTTATACACCATTTACTCAGTTTACACCATACACAAATTAAAACTTTTAATTTTGTCTTAATACACATCAATAATTTTCAGATAACACTAAACTACCCTCATTTTCTCCAACAAATCCTAACCCTAACCATTGTCGGCAGCCACCGCCTTCCACCGGCTCCGTTTCCTTCTCAGCCTTTCTGCACATGTTCCACTCTCTCTGTTCACTCACTCCTCACTTCTGCCCTATTTCCTCTATTCTTCTCTCCTCTGTTAAACGTATCGAAAACAGAGGAAAAGAAAATAAAATAAAATCCAAAAAGAAAATAAGGGAATAGAATCTCAACAGCTTCTTCTTTTGCTCTCTATCTGAGACTTGTAGATCTCTGATACACACACACACACACACACACATATATATATATTCATGTATATGCAATTGTAATTGATTTAATGGTTTCAATAGCAGTTACAACAGAGCAACCGACTGCAATAGAAGTGTTTCCATGGCTCAAAACCCTACCTCTGGCTCCCAAGTACCACCCAACCCTAGTAGAGTTCCAAGATCCAATTGCTTACATTTTCAAGATCGAGAAAGAGGCCTCCCAGTATGGAATCTGCAAAATTGTTCCTCCTGTTTCGGCTCTACTGAAGAAGACCGTAATTCAAAACCTCAATCGGTCTCTGGCTGTGAGGTCCACCATTTCGAGCCCTAATTTGGCTCCCACATTCACCACTAGGCAGCAACAAATCAGGTTCTGCCTTCAGAAGCATCGGCCGGTTCAAAAACCTGTGTGGCAGAACGGTGAGAATTATAGTCTGCCTCAGTTCGAGGCCAAAGCAGAGACTTTCGAAAAGGGTTACTTGAAGAAGACCTTGAAGAAGGTTAGGGTTGACGTCAAAACCCTTTACTGGAAAGCCAGAGAGAGTGGAAGATGGTCAGAAATGGCAAATGTTAGAGTTGAGTTGGAAGGGAGGGAGGGAGGGAGGGAGGGGTGTGCTGGTGATTTGATTAAAGTATGAAATGTAATAAAAAAAATTTAAAAAAAAGATGTGCACTGAGTTAATCAAGTGGGTGAAAATAAAATTTTCCTTTAATTAAAAAATAAAATAAAAAGACTCTTTTATCACTGCCTATATAAGCAAAAATGTAAGCACAAATCAAAAAACCCTAGTCATTTCTACACAGCAGCTTTTGCTGAGAGAAAAGCAACAATGAAAAACCCTTTTACGTTTATTGGTTTCTATGATAATATAATATAGGCTTGCTAACCCAAGGGGTTGTGGCATTGTGGTAAGGCCTTGGGGTTTAAGCCCCAAGGTCACAAGTTCAATTCCCCCCTTGGGCCAATCTCCTGGGCGAAGCACTGTTGGTTAGGAGGTTGGACCTCAAGTTGTCTAGTCAGCACTTGGTGTGGGTTCAATGTTCCCCCGCTGTGCGAGTCCTGACTTAAGCGGAACTTGTCTTGGGAGGTCGGGGCAAGTTCCCAGGTTATAGTCTCCTCGCTCGGAACGGCTAACAGGACACCTTGGTGATCTCTGCAAGGGGCGCTGCCTTGGACCTGCGGGAGGGTAGGGAGGATTTTCCTGTAACAAAAAAAAAATAAATAATATAGGCTTGTATTTAATTACCATTTGATTTTTGTTTACAAGCATCTTTTATGTGATGTATTAGAAAGAGATTTAATCACTTTCAGGTGCTTTTTTTTTTATTTTATTTAATAGGAAAATCATATATTTTGTGTGTGTTGTCATGTTTGATTTGGTTTTCATAAACTTGCTTCAGAATTGTTTTGAAAATTAATTTGATGAAACAAATAAAAAAAAAATTAAAACACTTATTATTTTTATATTTTAGAAGGCTAAAAATATTTTATATTTTTATATTTTAGAAGGTTAAAAATAATTTTTAAAACATTAAAAATATTTTTTGATATTTATTTTATAAAATTAGTTTATATTTATAAAAAAAATTAAAAAACAAACCAAACATGGCCTTTGCATTTTTTATTTTTATATATTTATTTATAAATTTTTTTCAAAACCGCGTTTATGAAGAAATTTTGATAAAATAAAGATTGTGAAAAAGTATTGATGGGGGGCAAAATTAGAAAAGAAGATAAATATAGTTGTAATCTTATATTCATATGTTTTCTTTTCCAATGCAAATCAAACAATTGACAATGAGATAATTTATCCTACTAATCCAATTGGATATTGAATACTATACTAATTTGATAGGATTATTAATACCTTCACTATTAATCTTGTAAATCAAACACGACCTTTGTGTATGTCTCAATTGAGTTATACAAATTAAATTTAGAATATGAAAAATCTAAAAATCCCTGATATATTGATTTGTGATTATGTTTCAATTTTTAAATAATAAATAATAATCTCAATCAAACAATCAAAGACAAATCGACAAAACGATTTAACGTGGAAAACCACAATTAGAGCGCCTCCAATTGTGATAAAAAAAAAATCACAGGCCAAAGTTACAAAACAATCCACTAAGAAGACAAAAAGGAATTACACAAGTGTACTCCTAATTATCTAGTGAATCTGCGGCCGAATTAAACCGATCCCAATGTACCTCTTCCACCACTGTCTTCACCTCGAAATTGTCTTGTCCAACATTGAATCCACAACGCTGATGTCGAATCCACGATGATAAGCCACTCCGGAATCCATCAAAGTTTTAGGCTCAAGTTTATCAGAATCCACTAAACAACAACTCTCTCTTTAGTAAACAAAGCAATAATATCAACTCTTGATGTTCGACAATCTGAAGTTCGGGGATCAATTGATCACCTTCTATACACCAAGGAAACTCATATAAAATAGCCTCTAATATAAAACATTTTGTTTTTTTCTTCCTCTCTGAAAATCTGGACGGCTCAAACCCTAAAAACAGTGAACAATGCACTTTATAGAAAATAGGATTGCGCAGACCGTTCAAGTGCACATTTCAAGCAGTGTAACTAAAGGCGGAGTGAAACATATAGGCTAACCACTCGAGCGCAACTTTCATCGCTCGAGTGGTAAAACTTTCTTCCTAAAAGTTCAGGCGCTCTGCAAAAATACTAGATTAGCCTTTTCTTCACTCGAGCGCACAAATGACCCTCGAGCAGTCAAACAACTTCAAATGCATTTTTGCTTTTTACTTCGGGGGTGCTGCCCCTTGGCCCTGCCGTGGCGCTGCCCCGAATCCGCCATGAGACACTGCCCCCTGGACCCCCACGAGTTGACCAGGCAGCTCGATCCCCGTACATAGTTAGCGAAGTGGCAAATATGAAAGGATTAAGATCACAAAGTCCTCTGCAAGACATAATTCGAGTTGGATTCGCATCTAAACAAGCATAGCTTTACTGAAACGAAAGAGCGAATAAAATTACAACTAAAATGAGTTTTGTCAAACGGGATTGCCAATTACAAAAACCTAACAGAATATTTTAAAGAAAACATTGGTGAAAGACCCTTAATACCTTAGCACGTTTTGATTATTGTGATTTTAATTTATCTTTCAACTAAATTTCTCCAAATTATGCAACTTTTTCAACGATTAAAATTTGTTTTTCTTTATTCTATCTGGTTGTTTGATTTACTTTGGAAATACAAATTCTTGTCACTGTGATATATTATTTCACAATATCTTATACTTAAGATTATAATATAAAAGTTGTAACATCAAGTCCTTTTTGTCACTTCTTTATAATTACCGAAGACCTCCTTGACAATTGTTGAAAGGGTAAATAGAGACGATTGTGGAAGAGTAGAAATAATAGGGCTGAGAGGATTGATGAGATAGTTGAGATTAAAAGAAGAGAATAGAAGTCCAACAAGAGTTGACACAAATGTCCAACGTAAGGGAATCAATTGCCAATGCAATGTGGGTTGATTATGTTGGATAATAGGTAGTGTGATTTGGGACAATGTTTTTTTGTTTTTTTGGTTAATGAGTTAATTCCTTAAGTTTGTCCTTCACCGACTTTGGAATCAACTACTTAATGTCGGTTTAACCAGAATAGGATGAGGGCAAACCTCAGGTGCACCAAATACCTGAGAGTTGGCACTAGAAAGTGTAGAACCTGGGACCTCAAAGCTTATGCCCAAAGCCTTACCAAAGTGCCACAACCCCGGTTGCTATAATATTTGTAATATGTAATATGAAACTTTAGGTGAATTTGTAATGTAGCATTATATTATGGTATTTGTAGTTCTAATGTTTGATATGTAGTTTCATATTTTTTTATTATAGACTATTATAACTTGTGATCAGTTGCAGATTAAAAGTAATAGATCATTGTGAAAGGCCATATAGTGCTTGCTGTACAAAGCCAACACAGAAGTGGATGACATGTATCAAAGTAAATAACAATCAATTCTTCTATCATTGTCCAAATAATTACATGTATGACACATGTAGTCACCATGTAACTGGAAAATCTACACATGTAGTGTCGCTTTACAAAAATAATTGACTAATTTGTATATGTTGCGGGCAAGGTTTCAAAATGCGGTGTTACATAATGGTTGCGGCTGTAGGCACCACGCTTTACCCTCGCTTTTGCGGTGTGAATGAGATGTATAGGTGTATCAGCCGTTATGGCCGTCGTAGTGGCTGTAACCGTGCCGTAATAGCTAGTTACGCACCGTTACACTCTTTTTTTAGCTGATTCTTTTCAAAAAAAAAAACAAAACAAAACAAAAGGCTGAAAAACTATGGATGCTGTTGTACATACCTTTATTATGATTGAACAGATTTTGTCTTTCGTCTCTTCAGCCCGTGAACCACCAATTTTCAGATTGTCTTTTGTCTACAAATTTTTAACCATCTTTAACTAAGTTTTTGATAAAAAAAATAAAAAAGAATGGTTCATGGGAAGATGAAGACAGAGAGAAGAGGAAATAAGGATGAGTGAGAGATAAAGAGAGAGAGAGAGAGAGAAGAGAGAAGAGATGAACCTATATTGAAGATAAAGAAGGAAATGAATATTCAAGGTTGCCTCTGTGTTGAAGACGAAGAACATTTGTGAAACCTGTAAGTGACTCTGTGACTCTATGTTGAAGACAAAGAGGAAGAACATTTGTGACTCTGTAAATGAGCTTTATCTGTTGCCTTTTTTTTTTATATTTTGTTTATTTGGCTGCCTCTCCGACTAGCTTCAGACCCTTGGGAACATATATAATATCATTTTTTTTTCTTGGAGAGCTTCAGAGCCTTGGGAACATATATAATATCATTTGTTTTTCTTGTGTGGTCTCCAGGTGGCAATTTTTTTTTTTTTTTTTTTAACAATGATCTCCGGCTAGTGTAAAGCCTAAAAAAATTATGGTGATATATTTAGCAATTTTAATTTAAATATATATATATATATATAGAGAGAGAGAGAGAGAGAGAGCGCTATGCACTTACTTTTAGCATTTTATATATAATAATTAGTAATTGATTTTTTTTTTGTTGTAATATCTAAAAATTATGACACCTATAATTATATTAATACATTATATATATATATATCAGTTTTTATTGAATTTTTTTTTCCTTGAAGGTTATTCAAAAAGATAACAAATATTTAAGTGATTGAAATCCAAAAAAACAACTATGTATGAATTTTTTTCTTTATAATTTACTTTTTAATTTTTATATGATTACATTAGCATGTAAACTCCAAATGTATAAATAGTGGTTGCATTTTTTTCATAATCATTTCATTTAATATTTAATTATAAATATTTTTTATTTTGTTATTGTAATGTGTTGTGACAACAATGTTGAAGGCACAATTTTTTTTTTAAAAAAATATCTTTTTAAAAGAAAGAAAAAAAAATCAATACCTCAAAAAAAATTCTTTATATTTTAATTTTTATCTGATTACATTAGCATGTAAACTCCAAATGTATAAATAGTGGTTGCATTTTTTTTTATAATTATTTCATTTAATATTTAATTATAAATATTTTTTATTTTGTTATTGTAATGTGTTGCGACAACAATGTTAAAGGCACAATTTTATTTTAAAAATATCTTTTTTTAAAAAAAATCAATACCTCAAAACAAATTCTTTTTAATTTTTTTTTTTAATTTTTATATGATTACATTGGCATGTAAAATCAAAATGTATAAATAGTGGTTGCATTTTTATAACTATTTTATTTATTATTGAATTTTAAATATGTTTTTGTTTTGTTATTGTGATGTGTTGTCACAACAATTTTGATGGCGCAATTTTATTTAAAATAAATGTCTTTCCTGTAAAATAAAAAAATATTTAAAAAAAAAAACAATAAGTCAAACAATGCAATGAAAAATGTCTTTCATCTTGATTACAATGGCATGTAAAATCCAAATGTATAAATAGTGGTTGAATTTTTATTATAATTATTTCATTTAATATTTAATTATAAATATTTTTTAAATTTGTTATTGTAATGTGTTGTGACAACAATTTTTATGGCACAATTTTTTTAAAAAAAATATCTTTTTTTAAATAAAAAAAAATCAACACCTAAAAAAAATTCTTTATAATTTATTAATTTTTATAAGTTTCTGAAGTATATTTGGACATGGAGCATGTTGAAATGACAGAATGAATAGGATCATTCAAGGGAATTTGGGCAGAGAGTGGTGTATCCATCATGTGTGATGGTTGGAGCAATCTAACTCGGCAACAAATCATCAACTTCTTAGTGTACTGCAATAGAGGTATTATATTTCACAAATCAATTGATGCCTCTAATATTATTAGTAAGACTGCTTAATATTATTTTAGGTTGTTAGATAAAGTTGTTGATGAAATCGGAGAACAATACGTTATTCAAGTGGTGACTGATAATGAACCTGCACTGAAAGCTGTCAATAAAATGTTAATGAGAAAAAGAAAATATTTATATTGGACAACTTGTTTGGCACATTGTATCGATCTCATGCTAAAAGATATAGCCAATAAGAAAAGTGTAGCAAAGGTGATTAAAGATGGTAAAACCATCACCAATTTCATTTATAATAGTGGATAGGTGTTCGATTTAATGAGAAAATTCATTGGAGATAGAGAATTGATTCGACCTGCCATCACTCGATTTAATGAGAAAATTCACTGGAGATAGAGAATTGATTCGACCTGCCATCACTTGATTTGCTACAAACTTTATTGCCATTGAGAGTAGTGTTAGATATAAACAACAATTGAGAGCTATGTTTAATAGTGATGAGTGGAAGAATTCTAGATGGGGGAAGTCAAAGACTGGGCCACCTTACAAGGTGAAAAAAATTATTTTAGAAAGGAGTTTTGGCAGAAAGTAACAAAACTTTGTAAACTTCATGAGCCACTAGTCAGAGTATTGAGATTGGTTGATGGGGATAAAAAGCCAACAATGGGTTTCATATATGAAGCTATAGATAGAGCAAAGTTGGCAATTAAAAGAGATTGTCGCTACTACAGCGAGTATTGGAAAATTATTGATATTCGATGGTCTTTTCAATTACATCAAGATTTGCATGCGGTTGGTAAGTGTTACGATTTCAATTATAAAATGTATATTTACTTACTATTATTAATTGTCCTTTTATTTTTTAAGGATATTTTTTAAATCCTCAATTCCAATAGTGTTACCTCATCCAATGAAATAATAAGAGAAGTGATGGATGGACTTAAAAAAGTAATTACCAGATCGGAGCCTAATATAGATGCTCAAGTGAAGGCAACAAATCAAGTACGTACTAATTATTTAAATTTTAATAGTAGTAATCTACTTTTGCAAATGTTACTTGTAATAATTGTCCAAATTGTAGTTGTTGCTGTTTCGAGATAAACAGGAAACTTTTGGCACTCCTTTAGCACAAAAAGCATGGAAACAATCAAATCCAGATTTTATTTCCAAAATTACAAATTTACAATATATGAATACTTAAATAATTTTCTATCATATTTTTTCTTATGTCTAATGTAATGTAATTTTGTGCAACTGAGTGGTAGATTATTCATGGTAGTTGTGCTTCTAAACTTAAAAAAATAGCTGTGAAAATGTTAAGTCAAACCACCACATCATCTCACTATAAACATAATTGGAGTATTTTTAGTCTCATCCATACAAAGACGAGGAATAGATTGAAATATAAGAAAATTCAAATATTAGTCTTCATCACCTACAACATGAGATTAAAATTGAGACACGTTAAAAGAAGCAGCCAAGAGGAGATCGATAGGAGTTTTAATCCTATTAACTTGGATTACATATTTGAAGAAGATGATCCAATAAGTCCATGGATAGAAGAAATGGAAAATCCTTTACTAAATGGTGTGGATAATTCTAAATGGCTAGATTTGGTCTCAGATGATGGCGGCGGTGGTGGTGGTGGCGACGATGACGGCAATGGCGATGACAGCGATGAAAATGATAGTGGTGACACCCATAGATATCAAGCTTGACGCACTTATCAAAGTTCAACTCCTACTCCAACTCAAAGTGATAATAGTGGTGATTTAACACCATCTGAAGGAGGAGGTGATGATAGTGATGGTGGAGGCACTTCTCACGGTGACGGTGGTGGCGGTGGCGGTGGCGGAGGCTGTGGCGACGACAATGGTAGTGATAGTGGTGATGGTACTAGTTTTGGTGCAGGAAGTGAAGATTTTATTAAAGGATTTGGATTATGTGATGTTGGAGAACATTATGATATTAGAGAACCTGTTGCACCTTTACCCTAACTACTTAGGAGGTTTTATGGTAGTGATACACGTAGGGATGAAAGAAGAATAAGAAGTAGAGAACAACAGCTTGATTCATTTGATAGTAGTCAGAGTTATCCATATCACCCTTACCCATCATATAGCAGTGATAGCCAGAGCTATCCTCACCCACCTCAACAAAATTACCCTTGGCCCCCTCAACAACATGGTCCTCTAGGATACAATTTTCCAAATTATCTACAAGCCTAAGAAGAGTATGTTGATCATTTTCAGCCAAGGTATCCATTTTCTCCCCCAATGCACCAAACATAAAGGGATGACATGATGAGCACATTCACTTATATATTTCCTACTGGATGGGGTGAAGGTAGCAGCAGTAATCAAGCTCAACAATATGAATCCCAAGATGCACCACGTCACTCATTTTGGTGAGGTGAAAGTAGCAGCAACAATCAAGCTTAACAATCTGAATCTCAAGATGCACCACGTCACTCATTTTGGTGGTGACATTATGTAATTTTAGTAGTAACATTATGCAAAATGTACTCTCTGTTATTTGTGATTTGTGTTATGATGTTATGTACTTTGTCAAGTTCTTCCATTAAGGATGTGTACTTTTTTAAAACTATTTGAGTTAAAATGTACATATGCTTCCACAAGTATAATAATTAAAAATAATTTTATACATCTAAGTCCAATAAAAGAAATTTTTGCCACAAGTGTAATATGGATTTATGACATATAAAGTCATTAATTATTGAAATAAAATGTAAAAAAAATTCATTTTATAGTGATTTAAAAATATGAAATATATTGGATCATACTTAAAAATTATCAAAAATTTATCAAAGTTTATTTTAAAACCCAATAAATATGATTTTGAAAAAAAAATATGCGTATTGGTAAGTTTTTTTGCAAATTGTGCGAAAAATTAAAAAATTCAGTCCCGGTAACTGCAACCGTTACGCTGTGGCCTTTACACCCTGCAACCGTAACTGCACCACCGCCACCGTTACGGTGACCGCAACTTCTCAGAACCTTAGTTGCGGGTGTAATATTTTCCTTCTTATTATCATCTTTTATTGTTTGTTTGTATTTCTAATTGCGATGAGAATAAACTAAAGACGTAATCGTATATTTTTAAAGTTATGTAATTCTGACTTTGAGAATAAATTCAATTTACTTGCAATAATAATACATCCATTCACATATCACAATAGTTTCGAAGTAAACATATTGCCATTTATTTATATAACTTGTAATGTTAATAAATTCATATAAACCTACAAATATATTTGGATTACATGGAAAAATTAGTGGATATCAAGAATGGAAACATTAGTGGATAAATTCAGATGATAAACATTTGTGGATATTAAAAATGGATGACAAGTTTGTCTTTAAAAATTATTTATTTATTTATTTTAGTGATAAATACAATAAATTAAATATGTTATAATTATTAAATCGATCTAATTTTTTATGTAAATAATATATACATAAAGAGTCTTATAAAATAAATTATTCGAATAATTGTAATAGGACCCTTGATAGGTGTCATGAGTTTCAGACAACACACTCTAATCAAAATTTAGACTAAAAAAGAGTCAGATCCAATTAGAAACTCCCATGAGGGTGCTTATATTTAGGGGTACTTACCAATTAGTCCTATTAATTAGACTTATTTACCTACAGGTCCTAACTAATAAATTTAACACTATACAAATAAGAAATTGATAAATTTATCACTATAAATTTATTCATAAAAATAAAGAGACTGATAAATTTATTACTATAAATTTATTTATAAAAATAAAAGACTGATAAATTTATCTTTATCACTTAATAAATTTATCAATAAGACTTAATGGGTAATAAATCTCAAAAGTAGGATCTATTGGTAATTTACCCTTATATTTACATTACAAATAATTCATTACTCCTTTTGTTATTATTGTAACAATTTATTCATATCTAAAATTATTAAAAAGTTATCGAACTTGAAAAAAAAAACCTTTAATTTCTCATTCCACCTATCATTTTTACCAAACCACTACCATTGCCCACCAACACCACTACTTCCTTCCACTCACCATTCACACAACAATCTCTCTCCTTTCCATCATTTTTTCTGTCACCATCACCCAGTTTCATTTGCCTTATTCGTCACCCCTCAATCACCCATTTCTCCTTTTTCTTTTGAAAATCCTAAATCTCTCTCACAAGCACAAAGGGTTGTGAGGGTAGAGAGCTACTGTTATAACCCACAAAGGTATATGTGTGTAAATTAAATATATAAATTAAATAAACAATAAAATAAAATAATTCAGAAAAATAATTATATAAATTATTTTCCGAATTAAATGCTTACAGAAAATAATATCGAGGCTTGTGTTGGACACAATCTCCTTAAAGTAGATTTCGCCCTCGCTCCAGTACTTCGAGATATAACCAGCGTCTACTTCCCAAGATGCAACGATTAACACTTGATTTTACAGCACTATAAAATCAAGTCTGGCGAACCAAATAATGCTGTAACTCTTTCTCTTTCTTTTCTTAAAAATAAATGCAGAAATAGATGCAGAAGCAACAGAGGACGAACAGAAGAAGAAAGGGAAGAAGTTCGAAAATTTTCGGATGCAAAATGAATTGCTGGAGCAAACTTTATATAGATAGGTTGGTGGCTGTTCGAATAGGTGCCAGCAGATAGGCAACTGTTCGGACAGATTTCAACAGATAATAAATCTGTTTGAACTGTTTGGATAGTTCCAGATTTGTCCGGGAAAGATTCAAAAGGTTCAAACTCGTTCGGGTGTGTTAGGAACTGTTTGGGTGAAGGGAAAAAATTTGGACCAATTTATTTTGATTTTTGAAACCAAAAATAAAAGTAAATAAATAAAGTTCAAATGTTTTTGGTCCAAAAAGATAAGTATTGGGCTGGACAAGCCCAACCCAACCTTATACCATGCACCTGCGCCCAAGCCCAGCCCGCCTGGACAGACGACGGCAGCATACATGTGGTTTTAATTTTGGGTCCAATAGGTCTAGTCCACTACATCCATAACCTTACCCTTCCATAAACTTGGGTACCCCTTGGGGCCCATCCCAAGTATCCAATGCTAAGGTTTATAAACCCAAACAATTCCTCAAGCCTTTCCAATGTGGGACAAGCACAGTTCACAAATGTGTAGTAAACCCACCAAAATACATTTCCACGAACCTGAAAATGCACGTTGAATTCTCATTCATCAGGAAATGGTTTTGAGCAACCAAATACATGAATTTATTCACTACGCGGCATTAAACATAAACCCAATTAGAAACGTTAAAAATAACGCTTGGGTCCCACCTTAATTGATGCTCAAAGTTAGCAAAAAATAAGGTTTTTTTTCCCCAAAACTATTCCAAAACCATTTTCCAACAATCCCCCACATGAATAGAATTCATGATAATGAACATGCAACAAGATGCAGACAAAGAAAGAGTACATTAAGAAGATACACCCCATCGAGATAGGTAGCTTTTGGCTTTGAACCTTCTCCAGTGAAAGCCTATCGGACTTACTGGCTAACCAGTGGATGTGATGCCTTGAACTGTTCAGCTGTTTGTGTAAGCCAAGACAATAGACTACACATAGTGTATCCGCAGACACAGTTTGGTTCTTACAGTTGTGTTCATTTTGGCCCTGAACAATGCCTGGTAAATCATGAGTGCTCTAGAGAATTTAGTCTTCTCAATTCTCACAGAACCGGCCCAGTTCACACTCATATAGGTGATTTCTTATTAAAAGTATCTTGCTATACCCCACTTGGATATCCAAGCTATAAGAATCATTAAAAGCAAAGCTTATCCTACTAACGCTGCAGGTATCACTCTTCTTATCATAGAAATGGGTAGGAGTAAACCTCCTTAGTGATACGTCAAGTCATCCATAATTCAGTTGTCCCTTTGAACCTAGATCTTGGGATCTCCAGTCAACTAGGTTGGGTTGCCATTATGGCGACTTTTAAGTAATAGGCTTTAATCCCATTCCCCTCGATAAATAGTAAACTTGCTCTCTGGCTAGCCCTTTAGTCAATGGATCTGCAATATTGTCCTTTGACTTTATGTATTCTATGGAAATTATTCCATGTGAGAGCAAATGCCTAACGGTATTATGTCTTCGACGAATGTGTTGAGACTTACTGTAGACCCGACTTTCTTCGCATACCCCTCTTTCAGAGAGGCGCGAATTGGTCCTCCTACAGTTCGGACTCTTGTCACGGTTCTAAATCTAATCTCACAAAATGCAATGTGAGACTGATAAACATCAAAGAGTCCAATCTGGCAAATCATTTTAGAAAATCAAATTTTGAATCAAATAATGCCAAAACTGGACTGTTTTGCCAGATTACAGAGTCGCCACCTAAATATTTTATTTTTGGAAAATTTAGGAAACCTTGACTCGTGCCAAAGGCCACGTGTCAGTCATCACCAAAGTTGCCTCGGCTCGGGAACTTGGGTACGAGAGGGGAAGGTCTTGAAATGAGTACCCCCGCTCGCCCGATCAAAGATCGGCCTCTACGAAGCATAATATGTTGTTTTATAAACACGTGTGTTCTTATTCTGATTATTAATCTAACTTTACTATGTGATGCGCACAGCATACAAGTATAGACTAAGTCGCGAGACTTGGAACAAATCAACTCATGTTTGTTTTTAAAAATGGTTTGAAAATGCTACTCGCAAGTAGGCTAAAGTACGGATTTGCCACCCTCAAGTGGGCTTTAAAACATAATTTTGCCATTTCACAAAATGGGCTTAAAACTTACAATCATCGAATTGTTCCAATTCAAGCAATAAAGCCTTCATCCACAGGCACTCATGCAGTTTATCACTTAAGCAAATAGCCTCATGGCAGGTATGCTATCATGGCAACACTCACACTCATGCAAGTATGCTAAAGCGTAACACTTACAGTGTATTTCGAGCCAAAACAAAAAGCTAGTTAGAAATATGCATGATCCTAACTATACAAGATGCCTAATGCAACACATGCAATAATGCAACTAATAGGCTCGGCTATCTAAGATGGCATATGAATGCGACTTGATACACGTATTCAAAGAAGTGCATTTAATTTGCAATGCAGTTTGAATGATGCGCCGAACCTGGTGCATGCAAAACAAATGAATGGATGCAAACATGCAAGCATAAGGTATGCTAATCGAGATATGCCCTAAACTAACCATCAAAAGCTGATAAGTAAAAGGGAGAAAGAAATGGGGTTGAAAGACATGCACACACACACGCACCCTTATTACAACATTACGTCCTCGCGAAGGAGGGTCTGAATAAATAAGCTAAGCTACGCTACGCTAAGCTAAGCTAACTATTACAAAACGAAACTAATTAACTATTCTAGCTAATTAATTATTACAACACAATTGAAATAAATCAACTGACTATTCTAAGCTAGCTAAAATATTACAACATAGATTTAAACTAATTAATTACAACACATGTGTTAATTAGCTACAACTAACTAATTAAAGCAAGTAAAGTGGCCTCGCGGGTGAGAGAGACATGCATGCTTGGTTAGCTTCCTCCCGAAAATCCATTGCCTTGTTTTCGGCTGTCTCTGTTTGCACTCGCCTTGTTTTCTAAAGACTGTGCCAATCTCCAGTCTGCTTTTGCTTCAAAACAAGAACCCTCTTGCATAGAAATGAACTGGTGGCCTGTCGACCACAAAAGGTGGCTGGCAGCCACCATAACTGGCTGGTCGGCTAGTGTAGGTGGCTGGTCAGCTACCTCAAGTAGCCGGTCGGCCACCTGCTTTTCCAAGCTTCTGGTTTTCCTGCAACAGAGAACAACAGAGGCACAGCAATGTATTTGCAAGGAAATGTGTGTACTGCCACTCTCCTCATCATTTCTCAAGCTCAAAGGAGTGTGGCACTTGGCTCTCAAGCCACCAATCAAGCATTTTCATGCATGATGGCCAAAGAATCAAGCTTGTATAAGCTTAGTGAATGCGCACATAAGACTCAAATGGCCGCCACCCTATCATGCATGATCAAGGGGGATGGCGACCAAGAAACGTGGCACGTTTCATGACTTTGAGTATGAAATGTCCCACATTTCTTGTGTTTGGATTAACGTCCGATCCAAACACATGCAATGCAAACAACATGCTTATCTAGTCATGTTTTACTTGATTCAATTTTATTTACTCATTTTAGCATTACCAAGCCATTCTTTAGTCAATTTGGTCCAATGTGATAGTCCTCTAATGAGAGAGGGGTCAACCAAAGGATGATTTAAGACATGAGAGAGATCATGCCTTTGGCTAGTAGAAACCCTCATAAGAGAGTTAAAGCCTTTGGGGCACAAGCTCTATCTCAAGCTTAAACACAAACATAAGGTAACCAACCCTCAAAACAAATGGAAAAATGAAGAAATGAGGGAGGTTACAGAATTTTCAGTGCTGAAATGGCATGAAGAATAATGCTAAAACATGCAAACAACTCATGTACAACATGTTCCAAAGCTTAAAGCATAAAACTAGTGAAGAGCATTACACTAGAGGCATGCATTATCAAACCCAAACAACTAAACCAGCTATGGACAGACCTAAAACATGCCAAATCAGTGGCCTAACATGTTGGAAGTAAGGCACAAAAGAGTAGAAGATAATGCACACATGTTGGCTTGCAAGTAAGGCATAAGGCACAACTCTGAAAAGCAATTAAAGAGCGATATATGTGAGAGTGTGACAGAGGTATATGCTTTAAAATCACATGCTAAACGATGCCATACCATGCAAACATCACAAATAAGGCATGCTAGAGGGTCTAAAACAAAAAGCTAGTAAAGGCCAACTACACTACAACTATACAAAACAAAGCATATATGACCAAGACCACTCAAAACAGAGTTAAAGCATAACAAAACATGAGCAAAAGCATGCTGAGATGGAGCTAACACAAGCTAAAATGATAGGCTAACTCATTAAGCATGTTAAGCTAGTAAGCATGATTACACTACAATTGTAAGAAGCAAGCAACAAGTGACTTAACCAACCAAAAACAGAGCTCAAGTAGGTCAAAAAATTCACAAAAATATGCTGAGATCAAGTCATGAGATGGTAGAAAAACATGCTCACATGTTGGGCTATCAACACTTGCAAAGAAGACACAAGGAGGGGAGGCCACCCCCTCCTATTTGGGACCTCAAAACCAAGATTTTACCACTAAAATTCCCCTAGAATTCAGTGGTGAAAAGGCCAAAAAAGAATTGTTTGAAAAGCTTTAAAATATGGCACAATTCTTAGCAAACAAGCTACAAAGGAGGATGGACCACCCCTAACTCCAAAAATGCCTTAAACCACCATTTTTAAGCCTTAAAAACAGAGGTTTTTGTAGTTGAAAAGTAGGCCAAAAACAGCATGCAAAGGTGGCCAAACAAGTGTGCAAAAATAAGCTTGAAAGGGGTAAGCTTTATACCTTTGAAGCACAACAACAAACAGCCACTTTTCTCACCTAAAACTAGCTTTGAGAGCTCAAAAAAGACCTCCAAGAACCTCAGCCTTAAGGTGGTCTAATTTGGTTAAGGGGTTGTATGCAAATATGTAGAGAATTCTAAGCTTAAGGCACAAAACAATAGGAGAGAGAGGATTCTAGAGGGAGAGGCTTGTAGAGAGAGAGAGGACTTTTAGAGAGAGAGGCTCCCAAAATTTGCTAACCTTTCAATATATGAGATATAGCCTCTATATATAGCAATATATGAGCTCAAGGTCAAAATATCTAATTACAAAACAGCTGGAGCTTGTGTAGAACAGTTGGAGGGAAAATATCTGCAAAATATCTGAGTTTGGGACATTAGTGGCCGACCGGCCACTTTAGTAGCCGACAACCCACTTTTCTAGTTGGTCATCCACTCGTGGTGGCCGGCCGGCCACTAAAAATCTGCTTCTAGGCCCGACTTCAAACGGGCATAACTCCTTCATCTGGACGCCTTTTCAGGTCATTCTTGTGTCTAAATTGAAGTCCCGAAAGTAAGCTTTCCAATGGTGGCTGCCTCACATCAAAATTCCATGTGTGCTAAGAGATATCCCTCTTTTAGTGAAAACTGCTCAATTTCAATTCAACCAGATTGATGCCTAACTTCAACCAGCCATATCTCCCTCATCTGGCTCGGCTTGAGGAGATTCTTGAGTGCAAAATGAAGCCCTGGAAGTCCTCTTTCCAACGGTGGTGGCCTCACAACTTAAGTCTAAGTGTACAAAAGGATAGATCTGATTTGGTGAAGGCTGCTCAACTCTCTCTTAACGGTTCATGCCCATCTTCTTCTCCAACTTGGTTTCTTTCCTCTCCTCTTCTTTTCTTCAACTCTAAACCTCTAAACAAGATGTTTTAAAGAATTTTTCAATGAGCTCACCTCTCTTTCATGCATTTCCACTTTATCCTTGCTCGGTTTACCAAAAAGCGCAACATTTAACAAAATGCGAGCCTCGGAACATCGTAGAAATGTTTTTTCAAAAATGTTTTGAAAGGGGTTTTAAGGTCTAAAATCTTTAGTCAAAATAGTTTTAGTCCAAAAATGGGATGTAAGGTTGGGATTTGACTCTTTCCTTGCCGAAGAAATCAAACCTTTGCATAGCATAGCTTGCACCATCGAATGATCCAATCAGTGGCGCCCAAGTCTTAAGGATGGTCAAAAATGGGGTGTCTACAGTTGCCCCTCTTTGATAAAGCTCAGAGTCATGAAATGACGTGAGTGAATGTCAAAGCCCAGAGACAACCCATTTTTGACAAGGCCGAAGACTTGGACAAATAAACAAAATGCAAATGCAGAAACAAATGGTTGTGCCCGCAGGCTGCCTATGTATCCTTTTGCAAGGAATCAAACTAGCATAGTTCAGGGGCAGGATGCAAGATGATACACAATATAACAAAACAGTGTAAATGATATACAATGCAATGAAATAATCAAACCACAAGCAGTGCAAAACCACAAATATCATAAAGGGATGGAGATGCAAAATCAAACTACGTTTAACACAGAAAAGGAGTTGGCACGAGCCGAACGACGCCTAACACAAGCTAAGTGCCTACATCCTCAGTACTGGCCTCAGCCCAACATGGATGCTTACACATAATAGAACCGTGTTTCAACGTGAAAGGGATGCGAGCACATACAAAACTATGTGTTTCGCAGTTACAAGTATTTGGATGGCATGATATAAGTGAGAAATGATCTGCTGAGGAAAGATCATGACCCTAAGTGCTGAATGCAACAAAGCAAAGTACAATGCAATGGATGCAATGGATGAAGTAAATAAGGCGCGCGGCCAAACTACGTTTTACCTAGAAAAGGCATGGATACAAAACAGACCACGTCTAACATAGAAAAGGTGCCGACACCCTCAGACCACAATTCTCTTAGTGGAATAGGTGCGTACACATTATCACAAAACCATGCTTCAACAAAGGAAATGTATGAGCACATGACAGACTAAGCTTAACATGGAAAGGGTGCAAACGATAAAACAAATAATGCAGTAGATGCATGCAATATATTCTATATGCAATGCAATGTAGTAACTAAAATGCAATATAGTAGCTAGGAAGTGAAGGTACCTTACAGGGGCAATTGGCAATGACTTACCTCATGCTGCTGGGGATCTTCCCCTTTCTGCATCTTGCGTTTCCGAACCACAGGTACTACTTTTCTCCCTGGCTATGGTCACAGCTTTCCCTATTCTCCAACAAGGTGACAGAGTAGGTTGGTTCAGTATCCAGAATTGAGGCGCATACCCGCTACCTCAACCTATGGGGCTGCCATACAGATTTCAAGCCGAGGATACACCCCTGGGTATTTAAACCAGACTTTAGTCTCGGAAATCCTGAACCTTTGCATTATGGGCATCTGTAGACACCCCATTTTTGACCGTCCTCAAGACTTGAACGTCACCGCTTGAACACTCGGTGATCATCCATGTTTGTGTTCGTCCTGAGTTTCCGGAGGTTTCGGCCACGCGCCTTGCCTCAGGATCTCTCGGCTTGACTGTTTTGTGTCTGGTTTTGCACCAAACACTTGTGTTTTTGCCTTTGAGGGGCAGGGAATGGCTTGTTGGCCATCCCTACACATCACCGGCCATTGGTTTGTTTCCACCAGCCAAATGTTTGGCCGACCGGCACTCTTTGTGGCCGGCCGACCATCTATTTTGGTCAAATTGCATTTTTGGCTGGCCGACCACTGTTCATCTGCTTTTGCAGATATTTTTATGCCAGCTGTGCTAGCTGGCATACACTTTGCTCCCCTCCATACACGTGTATGGAGGGATCTCCCTCTTGACTAGCTTGTTTGGAAAGCTTTACAAGAGGGATTGTCTATAAGAGGGAGCCTCCTCTCCCTCCTTTGGGGTTGAACAATTTTTCAGAGCTTTGAGTTTTAGGGTTAGGGTTTGTTCATACTCTATCTCTATATCTCTCTCTCTCTTGAGTGTTTTGTGTGTGTTTAGTCTTAGTTTTACACACAAACACCTACCATTACACCATACCTTAGTTGCTGAGGCATAAGGGGCTTGTTTTTGGAGGTTTTGGACTGGTTTGAACCTAAGGAAGCTGCTGGTCTTCCATTTTTGAAGAGGGTCTACAAGGGTAACAATTTTACCCCTTTTTCCCCATTTTTGCATAGCTTTTTCATCTATCTTGCAAATGTTTTTAGACTCTGTGTATAACATATAAAAGTCTTGTTTTTGCCTGCTCTAAATAGTTGTTTAAGAGTGTTTTGTTGTTTGGGGTTGTTTGACCCCTCATAGGCCTTGTTAGGCCCTATTTTTGTGCTATTTTGGTGAGCTCCGGGATCACCTTTTTTGGGCCTCCTCACCACTGAAATCTTGAGGGATTTCAGTGGTAAGGATGGTGCCTTAAGGTCCTAAGAAGGAGAGGGCCACCCCTTCTCCTTGTTGTCCTTGAAAAGGGCCATTTAAGCCTCATGTATGAGCATCTTGTCTAAGTGTATGATGGCCATGCTTTAGCTATTTTTTGTGCTTATTATGTCATAATAGAGCTCTGTTTTTACTTGGTTTAGACACACCATGCTTGTTTAGCATACATGTCTTGTAAAGCCATCATTTGCCTTAACATTTACTTAGCATGTAGATTACCATGCTTGCTTGTTTTGGCCAAGCTTTGTGAAGTTTTTAGGCTTGTTTTGCCATGCTTAAGGTCTGATGTAGGTTGTCTTAGCCATGCTTGCCATGCTTTGTTTAGCCTCTTTGCATTCTTAGCTTGTAAGCCTCAAGTGTATGCACCATGAGCATGCATTACTTGCATCATTTTCAGTGGTTTAGCACCACTTATCATGTCATTTCAGTCCACTTAACATGCTTGCATGCTTGCATTTAATGCTCCTTTGATGCTTCAAGAGGTTGTGTTGTATGCTCCATGTTTAAGCATTTGTGCATGCCTCCATGTGTAGATTATTTAGATGCCATCTAAGTGGTTTTTAGGGCTTGCTTTTGCATGATTTAGGACTGTTTTGATTCACTTTGGTCATTTGTTTTATGTGTCACATGATCATGGTTTAAGTCGTTAGGCTAATTCCAAGCTTTTATGCATGCTTTGCTTGTTTTGATTAGTTGGTTTGGCACCTCTTTTTCATGATTTTCAGAGCTTATATTGCTTCCCATATGCCCATGTTTAGCCTCTTTTAAGTGTGCTTAGAAGTTGCTTCTTTATGCCTAAGTGATGGACCATGTTTGCATGCATGATTGTATATTTAGATACTAGGTTCATGACATGTTGTTGCATTTGGCATGCATTTCTTGCTAAGTTGTCTAACATGTTATATGCCTTGTATGTGTGCATGTTGACATTACACTTCGCATGCTTGTTAGTTGCATCCTTGCATGTTCATTTGCATGCTCATGTTGCATGTTTAGATTGCATGCTTAGGTTGCATTTCGCATGCATGCTTTGCCTCTTGAATTGAGTACGATAGAGGTTGAGCTCATTGTTTGTTTGTGTGCATTTCGTCCCACATTGAAAATGCATACTTGGTTCTTGGGCCATCACGCATTGAAATGCGCGATTGGTGGTCCGGAAATCGAGTACCATGCCCCTTTGAGTCATGAATATGATAAGGAGTGTGGTTGGTGCAAACATTACTTGAAATGCATTGCTATGCCTTGTCTTGCCCTCTGCTGCTGTCAACTGCAGGATTCTGCAGGAAGAAATAGCCGGCCGGCTACTTGGAGTGCCGACCCACCAAATACAATACAATTAGCCGATGGCCCAACCAATGGTCGATGACCATTCCCTTCGGCCAGTGGTGTTCCCACTTGGTCGGTGATGCTCCCCAGTGTTCAGAGAGGCATCCTTGGAATCTGTGCAAATTTTTAGAGGAGCAGGGCAGTGTAAACAGAGGCAACAGTGCTATGGTAGCGAGTTTCCGAGCGGGGCAAGTCGAGCATGCATCATTCGCGCATTCCGAGGCAGAGCTGTGGCACTCTCTAGCTTCACATTTAATTTTTTTTTTTGTGATTAATTTGTTAATTAATTAGAGGGTCTGTAATAATTAATTAGGTAGGATAGTTGATTCATTATTTGGACTGTATTATTCTTTTTGGTCCCTCCGAGCGAGGGCGTAATTGTAATAAGTGTGGGTGCGTGTGTGTATGTCTTCCAACCCCCGCTTCTTTCTCCCTTTTACTTACCTGCTTTCAATGGTTAGTATTAGGGCATATTTAACTTAGCATACCTTATGCTATGCATGCATGCATCCATACATTTGTCTTGCATGCACCGGGCTCGGCGCATCATACTAATTGCATTGTATTCCAATCCTAAGTTGAATACGTGCTAGTTGTAGCATCATCATATGCCATCTTAGAATAGCCGAGCCTATCATAGTTGCATCTTGCATGTGTTGCATTAGCCATCTTAACATGAACTAGGATCACGCATATGATTACTAACTAGTTTCTGTTTTGGCTTGGAGTACTCGGTAAGCATTTATGTTTTAGCATCCTTGCATGAGTGTGGGTGTTGCCATGATAGTATGCTTGCCATGAAACTATGTGCTTATTTGATTACCTGCCTGAATGTCTGTGGGTGAAGGTTGGATTGTTTGAGTTGGGACAACTCGTTGAAATCCGTGTTTTAGCCTACTTGCGAGTAGCAAAATTCAAACCATTTTCTAAACGAAACGGATATGCAATGCTTTGTTCCAAATGAGGCGATCTAATCTATACTTGTTTTGCTGCGTGCATCACACGGTAATTCTAGCTAATTAATCGGAATAAGAACGCATGTGTTTTCAAAAACGAGATATCATGGTTAGTAGAGGCCGATCTTCGGATCGGGCGAGAGGGGGTGCTCATAGCTGACCTTCCCCAATCGTACCCAAGTTCCCGAGCCGAGGCAACTTTGGTGACGATGGACACGTGGCCTTAGGCAAACGAGTCAGGGTTTCCTAAATTCCCCCATAAAAAAATATTTAGGTGGCGACTCTGTATCTGGCAAAGCAGTCCATGTTTGGCACTTCTTTTCTAAAAATCTGTTTTCTCAAACGATTTGCCGGATTTGGACTCTTTGGTTCAGATTAAGAACCGTGACAAAGGCAGTCCGAACTGTGGTGGCATAAAACCCGAGGGCGCGTCCACAACATCAGCCATTCGAACTCTAGTTTCTACTATCTCAGTTGATCTCCTAGGAACTCACCGCAAACACAGGCAGGTGGCTATACCAGACCACTGGAAGTCGTTCAGGCATGACAAACACCAAAGGAATTGCACCTTTAGAGGATTTAAGGTCTCCTAGACTAGAGGACGGATATGAATACATCCAAACGCGTCTCATGCGAGAGGAGAAAGTGAATAAATGAACACCGGAATGCATCCGAATGTTTGAAACCGAAGACGTCCTAACGCACCACATACGAGAGGAGAAGGGTTGAATGAATGAACACCGGAACACGTCCGAGTGTTCGAAACCGAAGACGTCCTAACGCACCACATGTGAGAGGAGAAGGGTTGAATGAACACCGGAACACATCCGAGTGTTCTAAACCAAAGCGTCCTAACGCGCCGCACGCGAGAGGAGATAGAGGGTAACGAGAACACCGGGACGCACCCAAATGTCTCTAATCCGAAAGCGTCCTATCGCGCCACACGCGAGAGGAGAAAGGAGTGGTGTGAACACCGCGACGCACCCACGTGTTCTAAACCAAAGCGTCCTAACGCGCCACATGCGAGAGGAGAAAGGAGTGGTGTGAACACCAGGATGCACCCGCGTGTTCTAAACCAAAAGGAGGTGTGGTATAAGCATCGGAACACGTCCCAATGTTTCTAACCAAAACAAGGCAGTTCGAGGGATTTAAAAGATCCCACCCGGAATTCCTCTGAATGAACCGTACATACAATATCGTGCATGTAAAGAAAGACAGTTAACAAGTGTGATATAGTAAGAGTGCATATTCCATGCAAGACAAACAACCAAGATATAAAGGCAACGGCACATTCTATGAAAGCATGTTCTATTCAAAATAACAAGAGCATATTCTGTGCAAGAGACAAAAGCATATACTATGCAACACTGAAAGCATATTCTATGCATGAAACAAGAGCATGTTCTATGCAACATTGAAAGCATATTCTATGCAAGAGGGAGGCATATTCTATGCAACATTGAAGGCATATTCTATGCAACATTTAAAGCATATTCTATGCAAGAATCATAAACGATACACGGCACGCATGCAACAGACGTATATATGAAAGTCTCTCGGAGGACTTTGCAACATGCTTAACTAGAAAAGGATACATCCTGTTCATATTGGTGAGAGGTAACATCTGTATATAAAAACCGCGGGTGCCACTTGGACTGCCATTCTTACTTGAAGCAGGCTTAAACTTGAGGTTGAGATACATTCATACTCCAAAGAAGGGCGAGGCCTGAGAAGGTGCTCCTGGAATGCAGTCTCGGAATTTCCTGAAGTTGAAACATACTAAGATGCTCTAAATTTTCCCTCTTTTCTTTTACTTTGCAATCTGGAACCCATATAGCTTCAGATAGGTCCATGTTCTATTGTTCTCACATGACCTGGGTTGAACCCTGCAGTTTATGAAAGAACAAATCTTGTTTTGCACATATGTGGAGAACGACACAGTACTCTGAGCACAAAATGATTTATTTTGGAATTGAAATTGAGAAATGAGTTCTTAATCGGGTATTGAGCCTACGATTGACCACAGCCAAAACGACTCAATAGAGGAAAACAAAGGTAAAACAACCTAAACACATCTATTAACACTCGAAACGACTCAAAATAAGAATCGAGACAAACAAAACAACACACACGACACTCAGACGTATTCCAATGGCAAAAGACCTCTCAGTTCACGAGGAGCCAGTTTCTTCGGGTATTGTTTCTCACTTTTTCTTATTTGTGATTCTCACATCACTCTGGCACTCAATCTCTTTTTCTCTGAAAAGTCCTTTCCTCACTTTTTCTCTCAGCGCACATCTCTCTATTCTTCAATCTCTCTTATTTTTTTATCCCTTCCCTGGGTGGTTGATGGATAAGCAGGAATGGGCTCTTGCCCCTAGTATTCAACTAGATTCTCTTTCTTCCGCTCACAACAGTGAGCTTTCCCATAGAGGGGTTACGACAAGATGTGTAGTAGATCCATAACTGACTGCGGTTGACAATGCCGTTGGCCAATTTGATCGAGGTGAGTTACAGCATGTCCCATCAGCTAGGCATATAATTGATAGGTCTGACACATTGTATTTTCTACGTACCCATTCCGGGTCAGATGCCAATTTGGGTGTGCTCGTCCCAAATGAGGGAACCTTTCAATCTGTGCTTCGCACTTGGCTTGGTACCTCACTGCTTGGAGGATGAGAAAACTTTCAGCCATTTGCTGTTAGCTTCAGTTGTGCCCTTTCTGGCGAATACGGTGCCCTTTTCGGCAAGTACGTTGCCCTTTTTGGCAAGTATGTTGACAATGGGAGAAAAGACAAAAAACCCGACTTAACTGTGCCCTTAGTTCATCATTTTGACCATTTTTTGTTTTGGCTTTCTACTAAAACAATTTTGACCAATATGAGAGTTAGATTAACATACTTGTTCAATTTTCTGATTTGAAATCATGCAAGTCAGGTTGCGAGCACTGAAAATTTTCCTTTTTTGGGTCCAAGAAATGGTCTAGTTTTGGAAAAATGGAATAATTTTCAAGAGAATTAGTTAAGCTCATTAAAAATTCTCAAAACTGTTTTTGCAAATGGCCACTGCTGGACCAACATAGAATTTACTCTTGAGATGCACAACCTCATAGCTGAACTTGATTTGTCTTGCAGCTGAATCTTCCAACGGAATAGAACAACTGATTTTGAACGAAGACGAGCCAATTTGCACATGGATAAGATAGCCGAGCTTGAACAAGGATAAACCAATCAACATGGATGAGCCAAGCAGGCTGAAAATGATTGGGGCCGGACTTCAAGATGAAGTTGCCTACGTATCCCAAACATAGGAATCAGGCCATACGTAGTTCCGGGTTGAGGTACACTCAGGTGTTGACACTCTCCTTTTATGCTCTAACTTTTGCCAAGGCCGCCCTTCCAGGTTTTCAACCTTGCGAGCTCTATTTTTCTTTTCTTTTCATTTCATTTCTTTTGTTCCTTTCTTTTCTTTTCTTCTTTTTTCATTTTTGTTCTTTTCTTTTCTTTTTCTTGCCCTAACTTTTGTCTGGGTCATCCTTTCAGGTTTTCAGCCCAGTGAACCTCTCAAGGGTAAAAGTTTAACTTGTCCATGTTGATCAGTTTGAGATCTCGAAGCCATCTGAATCTAGTAAAATGGTTGTTGTTCACTGATGATGTAGGAGTCCATCCAATGGGGGCTGAAGTTGCCCCTAGTGTTGTGGATAGGAACTCGATTGTCCTTCAACAATAAATTTTCTTCTTCCAGCTGCTGGAATTTGGCTTTCTTGCCAGTCTTCATTGGTTTGCAGAATGACCCATCTTTTGAATCTTTGAGCACATTTGACATTTTTTGCCCCTAGTTCAAGGGCTGCTTCAAACCCAGCTTTGCAAGCTTCCTTTGACGACCTCTGAACTTATTGCCCCTAGTGTAAGGGTTACTTCTGATTCGGCCATACAAGCCTCATGTTGTGATTGTTTATTTGAACATCCTGAGTCAAGGTTCAAAGTTTGAAAGCAAAAAGGGACGAGTCTCGAGGCTGAGAATGATCTTATGCTGCACAATCTCAAGAGCGATTCCACACAGGTCTTCGTAGGACCACGCAAAACATTTTTTGAAATCTTTTAAGAAAGTGACTAGTCGCTCGTGCCAAAGACAATGTAGAACCAATCTGGATCAAGCCAGGATCCTTCTCAGTACTTACATTGACGAACATGATCTCATTCATTAAGGGCTTAGCATGCCTCTCTTCCTCTCAATTGATCAAATTTTTACAAATCCCGAGGAATTCCTTCTTCTTTGTTTTCATCACAGCGTTAAAAAAAGTTTTGAAAAACTTAGGTCAATGCAATGATTTCAAGGCACAGAAAAGTAGGTGAAAAGCTCTGCTATTTCATTCAGATCTTCTGGCACAATTGGCTTCAAGGCAGAAACAAACGCAAAAGAAAGAGTGTAAAAGACAAACACAAAACAAGCAAGTGATGCCTGAGGTAACACCCCCCAAGTCACCTGACTCTAACACAACAGGACTGACTCGATACAATAAGACAGACTCAATACAACACAACAAAACTGACTCAATACCCAAGTCAGAAAGTACAGTAACCAGTACTCGCAAAATGCTCAAAACAGTGCCTGCCATCCCTATATCTGGAGTAAACTGCGCGCCATCCGCAGGTGGTTCGTCCCCCGATCACATAGTCATATTATCCCCCAAGTTCATCAATCCAGTGCCGATAGACTTTGTAGGACCTGGTGTGACGATAACCTCATTATCAATTAGATCTTGTATTTCATGGCGAAGACGAAAACACATGTTAGTGTCATGGCCGGCTTATTGATGGAAGGCACAGTACTTGGCAGCATCATGCTTAGCCGAAAGGGGATTCAAGAGAGGCTGAGGCTCGAGGGGTTTGAGATGGCCTTGTCCTATAAGGATTTGGAGAGCTTTGGACAAAGTCATGTGGAGGGGATTGAAGACCCTCTAGCCTCGGGGTGGGTACTTTGCAGGTTGCGGGGTAGTTCCAGATATGCCAGCAAAGGGGTTGGCAGGTGCTAATCGGATTTGATGATCTCTTCCGAGTGTAGGATCGGAGCTGAAGGGGGTGTTTCTGGTACGACAGCCCTTCTCCCGACTTACCCCTTGATTCAAACTGCTCTCATTCTGAATGGCAAAAATGTCATCCACAGTCTTTGCAACAACTGCGAGCACTTGCTGTTTGTTCAGTCCTTCAGCCTTCAAAGCCTCAACAGCCCACAGAAGGTGTTCATGGGGACCGATGCATGCCCCTACCTTGTTCTTACCACTTGCCTCCACTTTGTCAAGTGATTGGCCTTCTTCCAATGCAGCCCGTCCCATGATTGGGGAGCCTTTTGGCGTGAAATTTCTGGCATGTGATGTGGTCGATGACAGAGCCAATATCCCAAAGGCCAAATTTGCCACAGTTCTCTGAAGATCTTCAATCATTCTCATCAGCTCAGAAGTAGTTGGTTCACGGGTTTGAGATAATTGGGTTTCAAGTGCATCCATCATGCTTAAGCCCATGCTCTCTGGGATAAACACCTCCGGCTTGGGTAGATGGGTCGGAGTGTATATACTGGGGTTGTAGGTGGGTGGCTGTGTATGGACGAGGTTGAGCTGTGGATGAGGTACTTGGTCACTGGGATCTTGAGGTGGAGCTATCGTCTGGTTGTCGATGAGATTTTGGACCTCATGACGAAGGCGGTAACAATAATCGGTGCCATGGTCGCGCTGCTGATGATACACGCAGTATTTCATGGGGTTATGTTTGGTAGGGAGTGGGTAAGGTAGAGGTTAAGGATCAAGGGGCTTGAGATACCCTCTCTCTATCAGGACTTTTAGTGCGCTGGTTAGGCTCATATAGAGGTGGGCAAAAGTTCTGCCTTGAGCTCGGGTTGGGCTAGCTGTTTGTGGGTTGGCCTTGGCAAAAGGGTCGGCTGTGGCGACTGTATTACTTTTAGTGGGTTTGGGAACAGTGCTACCGCTAGCATTGGTACTCCCGGCAAAAACCCTCCTTACTGGTTCACTTGTTTTGGGAATAATCCCTCTGTTGAACGCATTCTCGATTTGAACCCCTAATTCATGCAAACTTTTGAAAGTGAATAGTGGAGCCACTATTAACTTTTGCAACATATCAGGCTCCAGGTTCTACACCACTATCCGCACTTGGTCCCTCTCAGAAGGGCGATTTGTCATCTGTGCTATCTTTGCTCTCTACCTTGCAACAAATTCCACAAAAGGCTCTGTTGGGTTCTAGTGGGTTGTTTCAAGCTCTTGCATGGTCATTTCAGCTTGGGTATTGCAAGAATACTGATCGACAAAGGCCCCAGCCAACTTTTTCCAGTTTTGCTTCACTGTATCCTCTAACTCGGCATACCAAGTGGCTGCTGCACTCGATAGGGTTCTTCCATACAGAGAGAGTTTCTGCGACTTAGTCAGACCTATCGGTTTCAAGACATCCAAGAAAAGTCGGATATGTATCATAGGATCTCCAGACCCATCGAAACGGTCAAAATGTGGCATTCTGAATCTGCCTAGGAGTTGTACGGCAACCTCGGTGTACCCATCCTCAATGTCGGGAATGGAGTTAAGGCCCTGTGTCTTTTTGAATTGCTTCTCAAGGTTCACAATTTTCACCGAGGTCGGTTCAAGATCCATAGTACCAAATGGATAAAGCCTCTCATTAGGCTGCACCTGGGGGTTAAAAACTCGAGCTTGAGTCAATCCTTCTCGAGGATCCGGACCATGTGAGTCTTCACCTAGTAGAAGTGGGTCAAAGTTCAGCTGGGGTCCTGAGACTAGATGTGTGGCAGATGGCCCAGATGGGCATTGCGTTTCAGCATAGGTCTCATCCTGCATGGCGATTCCCTGGTTTAATGCCGCTATTATGGCCACAACTTCTTCTGAACTTTGTGCCATCACAGTCAACTGAGTTTGAACAAAGGTGATGTGACTGGTGACTATCGGATCAGTTGAACTGATGAGCCCTGACTGGCCCTTTTTGCCTTGCCTCTGGCGAAGGAAACATTGGTTGCCCTTGAATTGAATCTCTAACCTGTCAAAGTCTATCAACACAAGTCTAATGTACCTGGGGGATATTGGAGCCTTCTGAAGCTATCATTCTAAGACTACCTTGCAAAAGAGAAAACAGACAGCATCTCAGCCTGATTTCACTAAAACAGATATGAGCATAGCTGAATGACTGTGCTCTTTACTAAATTCTGCCTCAAAATTTTCTGCCCCAAAACTGATACCCTCAAACACTGATGCCCAGACTTGCAACTGATACATACATTCCTGTAAAGACGCATCCTAACAGCACATATCAAGCAAGTGATTTCAGAGCATGTTTCATTGCCATGCCCTCACATCTTTCACTCTTTCAATACTTTGGAAGGTTGGTTCTTTATGCTTTAAAAATGAGCCATTGTGTATGCCATCTTACCTAGGCTTTTGGGCCACCATTTCAGTGTGTTTTTGGTGATGTTTTGCCATGATACAACTCTGTTTGTGGTTGGTTAGAGCTTCCCTCATTTGCTTCTTACACTTGTAGTGTAAATCCTCTTTGCCAGCCTTGCATGCCTAATGAGTGAGCTTGTTATTCTAGCATGTGTTGACTTGGTATTGGCCCATTTTTGGTGTTATTTTGACATGCCATAACTCTGAATTTTGTTGGTGAAGCTATCTCATGCTTGGTTTTGGTAGGTGTAGTGTAATCCTCCTTATTGGTCTTACATACTCCATGTTTTGACCCTTCATGCTAGCTTGTTTTGGCTTTGCTCCATACATGTTTTAGCATTGTTTTGGCATGCTCTAGGACTGTTTTGGGTGTTCTTGGCCTTTTGGTTCATGTATTGCATAGCTATAGTGCAAGTGCCTATGCTAGTTTCAAGCTTCGAGCCTCCTAGCATGCTTCATTTGTGACATGTACATGATTTGGCATCATTTACCATGTTATTTCAAAGCATAAAGTATTTCCATGCTCCCACTTCTTTCACTCTTTGAGTGCCTTTAAGGGTTGTGCATTATTGCCTTGTTTGTGGACCAATGCATATGCATGCATGCCTAGGCCTTTAAGCTCCCATCTCAGCATGTTTTGGTCCTTGTTTTGACTTATTTGAGCTCTATCCATGATTGGTTCCATCATTTATGCCATATATTGCATGCCTCTTGTGTAGTCCCATTTGGTAGCCTTGTGCCTTAGGCCCTCTTGCATGCTATACTTGTGTTGTTTGAATGGTTGGGCATCATTTCATACATTATTTCAGAGCATGTAGTGTTGTCACACTTCCATGTTTATCACTCCTTGAGCACTTTTGAGAGTTGTGCTCTTATGCTTAATTGGAGAGTCAATGCATGAGCATGCATTTTCTAGCCTTTCATGCCATCTTTTAAGAGTGTTTTGGCCATTATCTTGGCATGCATGAAGTCTATTTGAGGTTGGTTTAGTCCATTGTGCATTGCATTGTATAGCCTTAGTGTTGTGTGCCTCAATGCTTAAAGACTTTGTTTTGACATGCTCATGTTGCATTGCATTGTGTATGCATGCCTTGCATTGCATTGTGTGTGCATGCCTTGCATTATGTTTGGAATCTTGTGCATGCATTGCATTGTGTTTGGATTGGGTGTTAATCCAAACATGAGAAACGAGGGACGTTTCATACTTCAAGTGATGAAACGTGCCTCATTTCTCGGTCGTCGACGCTCTTGATCATGCATGATAGAGTTTAAGGCCCTTATGTGTTATTTGTGCATTCATTTATATTGATTCGTGTAATCTTGGCTTCTCGGCCATCGTGTATTGCGATGCTCGATTGGTGGCCCAAGAGTCGAGAACCGCACTCCCTTGAGATCATGAAATGATAGGAAGGGTGGTTGTGCACACATATCTTGCAAATACATTGCCATGCCCCTTTTTGTTCTCTGTTGCAGCAAACTGGAAGTGTGCAGAATTTTCTGGTCGGCAAACCAGTAAAAGTGGCTAGCCGACCACTTTTTCTGGTCTGCAACAAAGGTAAGTGGTCGGCAAGTGGTTGGCAACACCAATAAGTGGTCGGCCATGCTTCTGGAGGTGCCCATGATGGAGTAGAAGCTATCTGGAGCTTTGTGCAGTGTCCTGAGAACAATTGCAAACAAAGGCAAGTTGGGGCATCGTAATGGATTTCCGAACGAGGCGACCGAGCATGCATGCACTTCTTGCCCTAAGGACATCTCTTTACTGCTTTACTTAGCTTCTTTACTTAGCTAGCTAATGTTTTGGTTTTGTACTTAAGTAGTTAATGCACTTAGCTATTCATTTGTGTTGTAATACCTAATTTGTTAACTAGGATTAGTTAATTAGTTTCGTTTTGTAATAATTAGTTTAATTAACTTAGATTAGCTAATTAGCTTATTATTCGGACCCTCCGTCGAGAGGGCACAATGTTGTAATAAGCGTGCGTATGTGTGATGCATGTCTTCCAACCCCCATTTCTTTCTCCCTTTTACTTATCTGCTTTCAGTGGTTAGTTTTAGGGCATGTTTCAATTTAGCATACTTATGCTTGCATACGTGCATCATTCATCTGTTGTGCATGCATCGGGCTCGGCTTATCATACAAACTGCATTGTATTTCAATACCAATCTGAATACATGTTATCTAGTTGCATTCACATGACATCTTAGAATAGCCGAGCCTATCTTAGTTGCATTTTTGCATGTGTTGTATTAGGCATTTCAAACATAGCTAGGATCATGCATTGATTACTAACTAGCTTTTGTTTTGGCTAGGAGTATTAGGTAAGCTTTTACGCTTTAGCATACTGCATGAGATGTGAGTGTTGCCATGATAGCATGCTTGCCATGAGGCTATTTGCTTAACTGATATAACTGCATGAATGCCTGTGGATGAAGGCTTCATTGCTTGAATTGGAACAATTCATCAAAATGCGAGTTTTAAGCCCACTCTGTCGAGTGGCAAAATCATGTTTTCTAAGCCCACTTGAGGGTGGCAAATCCGCATTTTAGCCTACCTGAGGGTAGCAACTTCACACCATTTTCAAACAAACAAACCTAAGATGTTTTGTTCTAATTTAGGCGATCTAGTCTATACTTGTATGCTGTGTGCATCACGTAATAAGATTAGCTAATTAACCGGAATAAGAACGTATGTGTTTTCAAAAACAACATATCATGTTAGTAAAGGCCGATCCTTTGATCGGGCGAGCGGGGGTGCTCATTGCATGACCTTCCCCTCTCATACCCAAGTTCCCGAGCCGAGGCAACTTTGGTGATGACGGACACGTGGCCTTAGGCACGAGTCAGGGTTTCCTAAATTTCCCAAAACAAAATATTTAGGTGGCGACTCTAAAATATGGCAAAACAGTTTATGTTTGGCGCTTTTTGATTAAAATCAATTTTCCAAAACGATTTGCCGGATTTGGACTCTTTGGTGATTTGTCAGTCTCATATTGCACTTTGTGATATTAGATTCAGAACCGTGACATGAGTCCGAACTGTAGTAGCTAAGAACCACGATCCACGCCCTCGCGCGCGGAGTGGAGTTTCCGGGCAGTCTACAGTTTCTGGCGACTCCACTGGGAATTTAGAGAACTTGACTCGAACTCATGATATCTTGTTTTGTCTATACTTATGTGTTTCTTTGCATTGCATTTGCATTGGTACGCCTAGGACATCATGTTTGCCGTCTGCTATTCCTGAACGGTTTGCCGGAGGCTGCATGCCATAAGGCTGACCGGTTGCGGGCTCTGCCATGATGGGAACACAAACCTCAGTTTTTACCGAGGCACCCTTTTTGACCATTCGACCTAGTGCATATCAGAATCCATAGTGACTATTCCAAACTAGGACATGTTGCTTACCCGATTGTAGGTTGTTTGAAACCGCTGCGTGCGTAGTGAAACCCTAGCTCTTGACAAGATAGGACAGGGAAATCCTACCCCTCCATAGGTGTGTTTTGGCTCTCACTTGCTTGCTATGTGCTTTTAGAGTGTGTCTCTACAGGAATGCATGTATCAGTTTGCAAGTCTGGGTATCAGGCCTGCGGGCATCAATATTTGGGGAATCAGTTTTACCTAAGGGTATCAGATTTGAGGCAGTCATTTGGGAACAGTGATCAGTGTTTGAGAACAGTGTATTCAGCTAACAAATGCCAACTGTGTGTTGCAATGCCAACTATGTGTTGTCTTTATTTAAGCCGTTATGCTGTCCGTTTTTCTGGTTGTTTGTTTCCTCATTATGCTTTATTTATCTTTTTGTAAGGTAGTTTAGCACAATTGCTTCTGACCAGGCAGATATTCCCCAAGCACTCTGGGTTAGAGGTCGAAGACTTCATCGATCCGAGGATCTGATAGACGGACAACCAGTGTTCTTTTCATTACCCCCGCTTATTAGACGGAGGTCAGTTAGACGCAGTTTATTAGTACGGCGGTTACCGGATCAGTGGTCCTTATCCACCCCGCCAGTGAGTAGTTAGGCTGAGGTTTCAGTTTCTACCGCAGAGAGAGATATATCGGTTGTTCAGTTAGACCAGCATCTTATGGCAAGTATAGAGGACATGATGTGCCAACTCCAAGAGACTATGCAAGCCATGCAGCGGGATGCTACTCGCCAGGCAGAGTTTGTCGCGTGCCAGGTAGAAGTTGTGGCTCAACAAACAGAACTGATTGCCAGACTTCAGCAGCAGCAACAACCACAGCAAGCCGGAGCATCTGCTTCGCATCCACCTCCTCCCCCACTTAGAGTTCCAACACTCGGGGATACTGCAAATGTCCAGGAAAATACGGACATCCCAACGGGGCAAGTTCCACCCCCAATCCTACCTCAACTGTCCAAAGCACCGACTAATCTAGTGGATGCACCGTTTGAATTCGAGGTGGATCCGACAGCACTGAAAGTGAGCAAACTAGAAAAGCTGTTCAAGAAGGCTCAAGGCGTTAATTCCATACCGAACATAGAGGATGGATACACCGATTTGGCCGTGACTTTGCCGGACCGGTTCAAAATGCCGCATATCGACCGCTTTAACGGTTCTAGGGATCCCATGGTACACCTGCAGCTGTTCTCACATATCCTAAGGCCAATGGGCCTCTCCAGATTGCAGAAGCTTTCCCTATTCGGCCGGACCCTGTCGGATGTTGCGGCTATTTGGTACGCAAAGCTGAAGGATTCTATCAAGAGAAGCTGGGAGGAGATGGCTGAGGTCTTTGTAGCTCAATACTCCTACAACACACAGATCGAGATCACAACTCATGATCTCAAGACAACCAGATAGGAGCCAAAGGAGAGCTTCTCCGACTTTGTAACCCGTTGGAGGGCCAAAGCTTCTATGATGACCATCAGGCTGGTCGACAAGAATCAGATACAGATGGTTATGCGCAACCTCCAACCTAAGCTGATGCAAAAGATGATCGTCTTACCCCTTCCCACCTTTGCGGATTTACCCGAGATCGGGGTACAGATTGAGGACGCCATGAAGCAGGGCCTCATTGACCACGAGAGAGAACAGCCCAAGAGGGCATTTTCCCGCAGTACGAATGCAGGCACGAGCAATGCTGCAGCTACTAGAACTTCAGATGTGGGCATGGTCACCACCTCCACCCCTCCAAAAACACTTACAGCCACACCCTTCACCGGTGCGTCCGGAAGTAGCTCACAAACAGCCAAGTATTCACCCCGAGGCCAAAAAACTTCACTCTACTATACATGCCCCTGTCCAAAGCTATGCGGGTTTTGATCAAGAAAGGGCACTTGAAGCCCCTGGAGCCGCGGCCGTTACCAGACAAACTTCCTCCCTCCCATAACCTAGCTAAATACTGTGCCTTTCACCAACAGCATGGTCACGACACCGACCAGTGCTTCAGACTACGTCACGAGATCCAGGATCTCGTTGACAATAGGGTGATTGCGCCTCCAGAAAAACCAAATGTCACAACCAACCCTCTCCCACCACATAACCAAGCTCCACCACCTAAACACATCAACCTAATCCAAACTGGGGTTATGTCATATGACTTGAGTATATACATCACACCCTTCCACCTATCCAAGCCGGAGGTGTTTATTCCAGACAGCACGGATTTGTGCATGTTAAGCACCTCCCAAATCCAACCTGAACCAGTGCTGGTGACTATCGAAGATAGAACCGGGATGACCTTGGGGGCAGATGGGAATGATGATTTAGAGCTGGAGAGATCTGTGAGTTTTGCATACAACCCGAGTGGTTATATCACATCAACGGACTAGGTTAAGCCAATGGTAGAGCTGCCAGTTAGGGCAGAAATCAGTGTAGTTCGGGAGGATGGACCAAGTCAGAGGTTAGATGACCTGGTAGAGCTGGAAGAAGACATCGCAAATCTGCAGTTCTTTGAAGAGCAGGACTCAGGGGACGTGACTGTCAACTGGTTCGACTTGGATGGGTCAGCAGAGAATACTGGGTGGCTTGACAACCAACCAGATGTTGTTGAAGAACTTCAGCCAGAACAGGGGCAATCAAAAGCCAGAACATCAGCAGTGGCCGGAATGGCCGGGAATCAGGAAAAATCGCCGGAGAGCAACGGTGTTAAGAATTTTGCTCGAGATCTGGCTAGTTTAAACACAAAAGGTACTGAACAGCAGGCTGCACTGAAGCAGTTTGAGTAGGAAAAGATCAAAGATCTGGAGAGGGCTAGAAAGGTCGAAGCCCCTGCGGGGACGGAATGTGCTATGCGCACAGGAATAGTTGTAACGGAACCGGACAGCTGTCTGTCGGTTGCCGACGAGATGTGGTGGGAAGACGACGACTTACGTCTTGCCCACACTAATGAAGATTGGGGACATAATCAACCGGATGATACCTGGTATGTTGAAGAGGTAGAATATATGACGAGGAGTGGGCGGTACTTCAAGCCCCCACACTTAGATCAACCAGAGGCGTCCGGGAAGGACAAAGAAGTGGAGAGGCAGAAGGAAAAACTGCTCGAGGAGGAGGCTATACTGAAACAGCTTAAGAAAATCCAAGCAGACATCTCCATCTGGGGACTGCTTATGGCCTCAAGAGTTCACAGGCAAGCTGTCCTTTCTGCAATGGACAAGGCGAAACTTTCAATTGATACCACGCCCGAACAGCTGGTAGGGCTGGTTTTTCCGGGAGGAGCTTCCCCGACGTTGACCTTCACTGACAAGGAATTATCGCATGAGGGCTCAAATCATGACAAACCACTCTACATCTCTGTGGAGTGTAGAGAAAAATGGATACCGGTAGTCCTTGTTGACACAAGATCTGCTATCAATGTGTGCCCGTCGAGGACGGCATATGCTATCGGGTTGAAGCCTGCGGATTTTGTGCCTACTGCCCAGATAATACGGGCCTACGATAACACTAGCAGAGAGGTGATGGGGACTGTACAGATTCGAACTCAGGTTGGTCCAGGACAACAAGTTATTGATTTTCATGTCTTGGGCGTTCCCGCAACCTCAATCTACTCCTAGGGCGGCCATGGCTGCACCAAGTAAAGGCGGTCTCTTCCACCCTGCACCAAATGCTGAAATACCCCCACGGGAAGGGGGTGGCCATCATTTTTGGGAATTCTTTAATCCATCCGCCGCCAGAGGTTTCTACACCAGTTCTAGAGATTGAGCATGGCGCGGAGGATGTGTTTTTGTCAGGGTTCACCCTAGCCGAGGCCCGGGTTATACAGAATATCTTAGCTGTTGATGAGGGGTTATACGTCAGCGCACAGTCTGTCTACCTTATGAACAAGCTCCAGCACATCCCCGGGATGGGATTAGGGCGAAGTGGCCGAAAAGGCATTGCGGCATCGGCCGAAGTGCCGCATAACCCATATACCTTTGGCTTAGGTTATCTACCTACCAAAGAGGATTGGGCGAGGAAAGGAAAAAAGATGGCCAGAAGAGCCAGAGCAAAGCAGGTCAGGAAACATTATGAATTGATGCACCGACCTATCCAGGGCACCCTGAACGGACGCTTCGTCTGGGAGGGGGAAGACTTCCCGTTCTGCGGCTTCCCAGAGCCATGGCTAAATGCAGAGAGGCGGCGCTTGTCAGGATTTGAAATTTTCTTTGACTTCAACTATCCGGGGATGACGTTGCCGAAGAACAGACAGACCCACCAGTTGAGGCTGAGCAATGCAAGGAGGAGGATTCCAAGAGCACGGAGATTGAAATGGGGGTAGCACTGGCTTGTCTACTCTCAGATCCTCAAATCATCCATGAGTGCTTGGGGGATAACTTCTAAGTTTCTATGATTGGGAATGAAGCGGCTGTGAGCCCATCTTCAAACATTCTGGATGCATCCATCGCACCCTCCCTCGTCTGGCAATACGAGGAGGGCTTTTTATCGAGCAGCACCGGGTCAAGTAGTGAGCCGGAATCTGATTCCACTGAGTCTATGGAGTTGGAATCAGGTTCCAGCTCGTCTGAGTCTAAGTCCAGTATTCTTGGGGGTGACAACCTGGATGCCACTGTGCTGTCTAGGTCGTCTTTTTCTTTTTCCTTTGAGTCTGTTGTAACAGAGGAATCAGGCGGACTGGATGTTATTAATGAGAATGGTACGGCTGTGGCTTCCGAGTACTTTTCTATGCCTTTAATTTATTGCATTAATCAGGATTTTCAAAATTTTGATGAAAACGATGAGGAAGAAATTCCTCCAGTTTTGCAATATTTGCTTGATCAAGAGCAAGAGAGGTTTGTAAAACTGCTGGTTGATGAAATCACCACAATTAATGTTGGTACTGAGAAGGACCTGCGGCTGGTCCAGATCGGGTCCACGTTGTCTTCGGAGGAGTGTGAGCACTTAGTCACTTTGTTAAAAGATTTCAAAGATGTTTTCGCGTGATCCTACGAAGACATGCCTGGAATCGATCCTAAGATTGTATAGCACCGGATCCCTCTTGTTTTAGAGGCCCGACCTGTTAAGCAGAAGCTCCGAAGGATCCGCCCTGATTGGACTCTAAAGATCAAAGAAGAGGTCACCAAGTAGATTAACGCAGGGTTCCTGCTGGTATCTGAATACCCTACTTGGTTAGCCAATATAGTTCCGGTGCCAAAAAAGGACGGCAAAATTCGGGTATGTGTGGACTTCAGGGATTTGAACAAAGCCAGTCCGAAGGACGACTTTCCTCTGCCGCATATTGACGAATTAGTGGACTTCACTGCTGGGCATGCGCTGCTCTCATTCATGGATGGGTTTTCAAGCTACAATCAGATTTTGATGGCACCCGAAGACCGGGAGAAGACTGCTTTCACTACCCCGTGGGGAACCTATTGTTATAGGGTGATGCCGTTTGGGCTGAAGAATGCTGGGGCTACGTATCAACGGGCTGCGACCACAATTCTGCACGTTATGATCCATAAAGAGGTTGAGGTGTACATGGACGACATGATTGTCAAGTCCAAGAAAAGAGAGGGCCACTATACCACCTTGCAGAAATTCTTCCAACGAATCAGAGAGTATCGGTTGTGGCTGAATCCTCATAAATGTACATTCGGTGTTACAGCAGGGAAAATGCTGGGGTTCTTGATCACACAGAGAGGTATCGAGGTCCATCCTTCTAAAATCAAGGCCATCTTAGAAATGCCACCACCGAGGACTGAAAAGGAGGTGCGAGGCTTTCTGGGTAAAGTGCAATTCATAAGACGGTTTATTGCAAAATTAACCTTGACTTGTGAACCACTCTTTGGTCTCCTGAAGAAAGGAAAGAAGTTCTAATGGGACGACCAATGCCAAGTTGCTTTTGAGCAGATCAAACAATATCTACAGAACCCACCTGTGTTGTCACCGCCTGAGCCGGGGAAACCATTGATTATGTACCTATCAGTGACTAAAACTACAATGGGCTGCATGCTTGCACAGGAGTCTGAGGACAAAGTGGAGAAGGCTATCTACTACTTGAGTAAGAAAATGCTGGATTACAAGACCCACTACGCTCTGCTGGAGAAGGTTTGTCTGGCCTTGGTATGGGCTACCAGGAAGCTGAGGCATTACCTGTTAGCTCACTCTGTAATACTGGTTTCGAGATTAGATCTCATCAAATATCTCTTCGAGAAACCGGCACTTATGGGTAGGCTAGCCCGTTGGTTGCTTCTGTTTTCCGAATTCGATCTGAAGTACATGACGCGCAAGTCAGTAAAAGGGAGAGCGGTAGCGAAGTTCCTAGTCAATCACCCAGTTGAAGGGGATGAAGCAGTTAAGTATCTGTTCCCAGATAAGGCCATTCTGCATGTCAAAGAAGAGACTTGGACGATGTACTTTAACGAAGCGTCAAACTAATACGGGTATGGGATAGGGGTGTTGCTAATAGCGCCCGACAATTCCTGTATTCCTCTAGCATTCAAACTCCAGTTCAAAGTGTCAAACAATGAGGTAGAGTATGAGGCATGTATTGCTGGACTAGAAGCCGCCCTGGAACTAGGGGCAAAACGGTTGGATGTCATCGGGGACTCGAACCTTATTGTATCTCAAGCTAAAGGAGATTGGAAAGTAAAAGAAGAAAAGATGAGAATTTATCACCAAACCTTGGATGTGCTAATTCCTCGGTTTGAGAAACTGAATTTCGCCCATCTGTTAAGAGAGAACAACAGGTTCGATGATTCATTAGCAACTCTATCTTCTATGATAGACATCCCTTTCAGAGTCCAGATGCATCCGATCATCATCGAACAGAAATTCGTGCCGACCTACGAGCTGATTGCTGCCATAGATGAGGTACAAGATGAGAACCCCTGGTATTATGACATCTAGAACTTCTTGGAAAAGGAAGCGTATCCACCAGGGGCAAATGCCAAAGATAAAAGGGCAATTCGAAGAATGGCTGCTCAGTTCATCATCTACGAGGGTAAACTGTACAAGAGGGGTTATCTCGGGATGCATAAATTGTGTGTTGATGCTGAAGAATCCAAGTGCCTCATGGAGGCCATCCATGGAGGGGAGTGCGAAGCGCACATGAACGGGGTGATGCTAGCCTGGAAGATCCTTAGACAGGGTTATTACTAGTCCACCATGGAGGAGGATTGTATTGGCTTTGTCCGACGATGCCACAAATGTCAGATCCATGCAAATTGCATGAACATTCTGCTGTCGAAGCTGTACAACATGACTTCGCCATGGCCATTTTCAGTTTAGGGGATTGACGTGGTTGGGACTGTCACTCCAAAGGGGTCCAACGGGCATGAGTATATTCTGGTAGCGATAGACTACTTCACGAAGTGAGTTAAGGCCCAATCTTATGCGGTGTTGAAGGCATCGCACGTTGCTAAGTTCATCAGGAACAACATCATCTGTCGCTACGGGGTCCCAAATGAGATTATTTCGGATAATGGTTCCCACTTCAAGAAAGAGGTGATCGACTTGTCGGAGAAGTACAACGTGGCTTTTCATAAGTCATCTACATATCGGCCGCAAACCAAAGGAGCAGTTGAGGCCGCCAACAAGAACATCAAGCACATTCTGTAAAAGATGGTAGAAACCTACAGGGATTGGCCAGATAAGCTGCCATTTGCTCTTTGGGGCTACCAAACTTCAATTCGAACTTCTACTGGGGCAACTCCATATTCTTTGATTTATGGGATGGAGGCTGTTCTGCCTATCGAAGTTGAGGTTCCGTTATTACGAGTATTGGCTGAGTGTCAGATAGCTGAGGCAGATTGGCAGAAAAGCAGGTTCGAAGAACTCATGCTCTTTGATGAAAGAAGACTGAAAGCACTGTATCACGTCCGGGGTTATCAACGAAGAATTGCCAGGGCTTTCAACAAGAAGGTTAAGTCCAGGAATTTGAAAGAGGAGGATCTTGTGCTCAAAGACAACCGAGCTCCCATCCACGACCCTAGGGGCAAGTTTAGACCCAATTAGACTGGCCCTTACATTATCAAGTTTATCTGGTCAGGTGGAGCTGTCATTCTGATGGACCTAGATGGCCTAGAGTTCTCCCAGCCGATCAATATGGACAAGTTGAAGAAATACTATCCCTGAGTGGCTCGCTAGGCCGAAAATCCAAAAGGGCGACCTAAGCAAAAGTTAGAGCATGAAAAATTTGAAATAATAAAAACTGAGCTCGCAAGGTTGAAAACCCAAAAATGGCGGCCTTGGCAAAAGTTAGAGCGTAAAGGGAGAGTGTTAATACACAAGTGAACCTGAGCCGAACTACGTAAGGCTTGATTCCTATCTTCGGGATACGTAGGCAACTTCATTTCTGAAGTCCAGCCATAAACACTTCCAAATCGACTTTGTCCATGTGATCATGTTGGTCATCTTTGTCTATTCTGCATTCAAGAGCTCGGTTGTGATCTCCAGTGCAGTGCTATTCAGACTAGGGGCAACTTTCTAGTTGCTGGGATCCGGGGTTGTACATCTCAGCGATAGATCTCGAGCGTGTCCAGTTGTGATCCATATCAAAAATGGTTTTGAAAAGTTTTAATAAAAGTTGATTTTGCTCAAATTAATCTTTTTACCACTTAGACCATTTTTGGACCAAACGGAAAATTTTCAGTACCCACAACCTTCAATTACATTGATTTTAGTACAGAGTTCTCCTACTCTTGAATACAAATTGAAGTTGCTTTTTATTACATTCATAAAGAAAACTTGAAAATACTGATTAAAGCAAATAAACTCGGGGCATAGTCAGGTGTTCCTGCGTCCCCTCCCAGAGCTTGTGGAAGCCTCTGATACCAAAGTGGGCCCAACCTACGCCTCTTCATCAAGCCAAGCTATGCACTCATCAGAGAGGGTGCAACTGAAAATGGGAGCGGGGGCCAAAAGCTCTCTCGTCCTCCATGCTGTGGCATACCGAGCTAACTGTGCGCCTCGGACTGGAAATGCAACAAGGTACTCTATTCCTTCTTCCAGGCAAGTCTGATCATGTTTGAACTGGCGCCGGAATCGGAATGGGAAGTAAAAGACACAGTATGTCAGGCCGATCAACTGAATCCCGGGCTAGTGAGTCATGCTGTAGTTCATCGCCAGTAAATTGAGCTAGGTACAGCGCCAAGCAATACTGGCAGCAGACAGACTGCACATCTATTCACACCACCATCCCTCATCAGGGGCATCGACTAGACGTCGCCGGAAGAAATAGCCGCGAGCTGAATATGCTGGGCATGAGTCCACAACCTTCAACTTATCCATCAACCATATCTGGGGAGGGATGAAAAATGAGAGATTAAAGAATAGAGAGGTGTACGTTGAGAGAAAAGTGAGAAAAGGGTTTTTGAGAGAAAAAACGAGCCTGAGGGCCGAGTGATGTGAGAAATATATGTGAGATAGGGTGGGAAACATTACCTGCAACAGTAGTGGACTCCCCGCGAATCTAGTCGTCTCTCGGCGATGGAAAGCGTCCAAACCCATCAATGTCTCAGCTAGTGTCATGGCGATGCAGCTCTTGCCCTCTTTTAAGCCTTGGGCAACCTCAATCAAACGGATGCTAGACCCTCCGGAGCTTGGGGCAAGCAAGAAATGTGACAACATGCACAAGCAAAGCGCATGTCACCGAAAACCCTGCCAATGATGATCACCGTGGTCACCGGCATCAGAAAATCGACGAATCAAGCTCAGAATGTCCAACTCTCCATCGCGAATCAATGACCGAGCATCATGCAAAGTGAGCCCGCATATCCGTCCTAAGGCTTAGACGTGGCCGAAGCGGAACTGGGGCAAGATCTCTTCCTCATGCTCGGATTCCATTAAAGCTTGGAAGTCTTCGAAAGTGGGACACATCTCTTGTCCGCCAAAGCTAAAGACGTGAGTTACCGGACTCCAACACCTTGCCGCGGCACGAAGGAACGGAAAAAGCAGCGGGATGCGGCTCAGCGTGAATAGTGCATTTATGCCAAAGCCGCGAAAATTTAACTTTTTCGAGCCATCCAAGTTGGCGATCCAATTTGTGAGATTTTGGACAAGAAATGCCTTTATTTGGTACAAAACTGAGTTAGAATGAGGGAACCACGAAGCTGGAACCTTTATGGAGGATAAGGCACTGTTTGGAGGACATGTGGCAAGAATCTGGAGGTCCCTAGCATAACTGGTCGGCCGGCCACCTTTTCTGGTCGGCCAGTTACTTTTTCTGGTCGACTAGCCATGTTTTCTAGTCTGCAGACCAAAAAAGTGGTCGGCAGCCTTCTTTGGTGGTCGGCCATGAGCAAAAATGTGGTCTGCAGCTGTTTCTTGTCTCTAGAAAAAAAGTCCCTAGCCTTCCTATGTGTTGAGAGTGCTGAAGGTCTGAGTTTACCTCTGCTTCGGATGCGTTCTGTTGCGTTGTTTGTCCAATATGCATTTGCTTATCGAGTTGTTACTCTTTGATTATCGAGTTGTTGCTCTTTCGTTATCGAGTTGTTGCAATTTGTTTATCGAGTTGTTGTAATTCGTTTAACGAATTGTTTTTGTTTTAAGTTGTTTAGTTTGTTACGTTGGTTCGCTACCTGACTTGGTAGTACACGAATGTTCAATTTCCATTCAATCTCATTTTTTGTGCAAAATGATGCAATGCGATGCTTAGAATACAAATACAACACTTTTTGAACAAAAGTCATTTCCATTTCATCATGGTTTCTTTTTACAACAAGGTATAAGTTTTAAGGAAAATAAAACTGCCTAACGCTGTACAATGTGCTACAACTACTAGTAAAAAGAAAATAAAGCTAAACATCTGCATTGGTGCTGTCGGGCTCAAGATCGAGAGGCTCTCTTCACCCTCTTCGGTTGAGCAGCCTCTGCACCACCGCCGCGGGCACCACCATCTGAATCGGAGCTTCCATCCTCGGAATCCTCCTCGGCGTTGCCTCCGCCCTCAGAACCGGAATCGGAGTCATCATCTCTGCCCTCAGATGTCTCTGACTGAGGATGCGCTGACTCCTCCTCCTCGCTGGACTCATCATCCTGTCTAGCAGGCGCTTGACGCCTCCCTCGGCCGCGAGTCGAGACCCCTCTCCCAGCTGCTCGAGAAGGGCTGGATGGCCCGGGCTATAGCGGTGTGACCTGAAAAGGGTAGTTTGAATACATCAGCCATAGTATGTATATCAGATGTAGATGCAAGTATGTGCATGGAATGTGTACATGCAGATATAGTATATGAATGTGATATGTCAGATGTGCTCTACACATGCAGTGAATCAATATAGTGAAATGTTCAGTTTCAATATGTCATCAGAAGTATGATAAATGCAAGGAAATTGAAAAGTACCAGAATACCGGAGGCGTACAGCAGCGTCTCCCTCCGTAAGACCATACTCTCGAGTGAAGCCACCATCTCGAGCAACCCCTCAGTATATCCTCTGGGAGGCTGCAGATGCAAGTTCAAGTCATCAGTGAATGAATAAATGTCTAAATATCTAAATGATAAATGAAAATTGTGGAGCATACCGGTGGTGAGTCAGGGTCACTGACATATCGATGGTCGGGCAATAGAGGCTCCAGTGGAATTTGGTAAGGTGTCCCATACCGCCAGCTTGTCAGCTCGGTCGGAAAATCTAGCCACCCAGCCCACTGCCTAATGGCGGGGATCCCCCTACTCCTACCTCCCGAAGTGCTGGCCCTGCTAGTCGAAGGAATCTGTGCAGCTCGGGCGCAACTCGATAATGGAACGTCAGCAGCTCTCCTCGTGGGAGTACGGACACCTGTCAGTGGAGGTATCAAGTATGTACGGAGGTACGTCGTGTACTCCCCCTGCTCCAGGAAAAGAACTGCATCGACACCCTACATAAGGTCGTCAACCTCCTGGGGAGTGAGAGTCTCTATGGACCGCATGTCCAGTGGAGGCAGTGAAGGGATATCCTGAGCAAGATTACCCATCGTCTGGCGCATGAAGCGCTCCCCGAGAAACCAGGCCCTGCCAACTGGTCCCTCAAACAAAGTCCTATACCGGGAGGCGCCCCATGCCCCAACGAACTAGAATCGGGAATACCTTGGCATGGCTATCCAAGGCTGCCAAGTGATCTGCGGATATCAAGTGCATGAATTGATCAATTGTCATAAATATGCAAGATGAATCAAAGCTGAAAGCATGAAGAACTGAGAGTTCTGGTTTACCTCCGTCGCCGTACGGTGTCAAAGTACTGCTGGAGATATGGCAATGTCTCCCGGGGCCTGGGCCAACACCGACCCTCGAATCTGCGTGAGTATGGCACATCTAGTGGTGCCTCCACCTCCGGCTCAGGGGCGAGCGTCGGGAAGTAGGCGCAAACCCACAGCTGTAAAAGGCAAGACAGTTGCAGTCAGAATACAGAATGTATAGAAAATACAGCATGCTGAGTGCATAATGCTAATACAGTTGCAGTCAGAATACAGAATGTATAGAAAAATACAAAATGCTGAGTGCATAATGCGAATACAGAATGTATAGAAAATGCAAAATGCTGAGTACAGAATGCGAATACAGAATGTATAGAAAATGCAGAATGCTAAGTGCAGAATGTAGAGTACAGAATGTAATGTGTGCAAGGTGTGGAGGTGTGCGCAGTGTACAGATATTGAAAAACAGAAATGTAAATCAAGAGGGCAGAATGTACCTCCCAAGCTCTCCAGTAGCCACCTATTATGCCTTCGCGCCCGCGGGAGGTCGCGCTCATGTAGCAGTAAAGGGTAGCAAGGCCAGCGCCGCCCCAATCAAAGTGCCGGACCTGTGATAGGTCTACCAGAGCACTGGAAAAGATATAGCCCGACCGTGTTCCCCCTGTCGGAGAACAGTGTGGTCCCAAGAAGGAACATCAAAAACCCCCACGCATACTGCTCGATGGCCTCAACAATCTCGGGCGTAGTCCCCCTGTACTACTCCGTAAACCAAGCGTACCTAACCATGCATGGTGATCTGCAAGCAGGCAGATGGGCTCCGAGCAGATAAGTCCAAGCTGCCTCCCACTCGTCCATGTCAAAATCGTATGGGAGCGGCCAACCTGCCACGTCGAGGCCTGTCAGCATTGAAAAGTCGTACGGGTCATCGTCATGTCCCCGGCAGTAGAGAAATGAAAGGAGTTGGTGGTGTCCCACCATCTCTCTACTAGTGCACCCATGAGGGTCCTGCTCGCCTGAAGACGCGACAACCCCATGCAAAATGGGCCAAACCCTGCCTCATCTACAATATGTCGAACAACATCTAGGAGCTCCATGTACCACTCCCTCGCGATGATTGACCCCATATCCCCGTGTGAAACGGGAAGCTACCTGCGTGTAGAATAAACAGATGTATTCAGTTTCAGAATGAACAGTGTACTGTGTTATGAGTTGTGTGTCAGAATGAACAGTGTACTGTGTTATAAGCTGTGTGTTCAGAATGAACAGTGTACTGAGTTATGAGCTGTGTGTTCAGAATGAACAGAATACTGTGTTATGAGCTGCGTGCCAAGTGAACAGAGTGTTATGTTATGAGCTGTGTGCCCAAATGAACAAAATACTGTGTTATGAGCTTTGTGTTCAAAATGAACAGTGTACTAAGTTATGAGCTGTGTGCTCAGAATGAACAGAATATTGTGTTATGAGCTGCGTGCCAAGTGAACAGAGTGTTGTGTATGAGCTGTATGCCCAAATGAACAGAATACTGTGTTATGAGCTGCGTGCCAAGTCAGCAGTGTATTGTGTTATGAGCTGTGTGTTCAAAATGAAAAGTATACCGTGTTATGAGTTGCGTGCCCAAATGAACAGAATGCTGTGTTGTTAAACTGTGTGCCCAATGAACAGAGTGTTATGTTATGAGCTGTGTGGCCAAATAAACAGAATGCTGTGTTGTTGAGCTGTGTGCCAAGTCAGCAGAGTATTGTGTTTTGAGTTGTTGTGTGCCAAATGAACAGAATGCTGTGTTGTTGAGCTGTGTGCCAAGTCAGCATAGTGTTATGTATGAGTTGCGTGCCAATGAACAGAATGCTATGTTGTTAAGCTGTGTGCCCAATGAATAAAGTGTTGTGTTATGAACTGTGTGCCCAAATGAACAGAATGCTGTGTTGTTGAGTTGTGTGCCAAGTCAGCAGAGTATTGTGTTTTGAGCTGTGTGCCAAATGAACAGAATGCTGTGTTGTTGAGCTGTGTGCCAAGTCAGGATAGTGTTATGTATGAGTTGCGTGCCAAATGAATAGAATGCTGTGTTGTGAGCTGTGTGCCAAATGAGCAGAATGTTATATACGAGTTGTGTGCCAAATGAACAGGATGCTGTGTTGTGAGTTATGTTTAGAACGAGCAGAAGCGCTGTGTATGTAAATGAGTTCAGAACAAGCAGATATAATACATAGCAAAAGGATGAAATGTGCAAGAATTGCAAAATACATCGCAGAAAATGTAAAAGTGAAGCACGCACCTCGCGCCCGTGATGTGACAAGTGAGACTCCGGCTCCCATAGCAGCAAGTCTGCGGGTGCCCGTCGCGCAAAATCCGTGAAATGATGACAGGTACTCAGGGGTAGGATGTGCTCCTGAGGATGGTACCTCTCCGGATCAAAAGGCCGAACCCTCGGCGGCAATGGTATGAGATCAAGCTCGTCCTCTGCTCTCGGGAAGCCTCCATCGTGTGTAATGTGGTCCGCCATTTGAAAAGAATCTGCAAAAGGTGCAAAATGAGCAAAAATGAGCGAAATTAGCCAAAATTGCAAAAAGTCCACAAAAGTCAACTCTTGGGAAAAGAAAAAGTCAACGAAAGTCAACGCCCAGGAAAAGGTGCTAAACTTCGGGAGAAACATACCTCAAGTGGTGAAAATGGAGAAAGAAGCTCCGAAAACAAATTCTGATCGGTTCAAAATGAAGAGAATTGAAAGTTTTCACGAATCAACTTCGCGTGGGGCGTTGGAAAACGCGTATAAAGTGTGGATCTAAGAGAGAAAAGTGCCTAGGAGCGAACAGGAGTGAATTTCGGCCTTGGAGGTGTGATGAAAAGTGATTTGGAGTACTGTACTTAAAGAGTCGACCATTAAAAGACCAAGCTGCCCCTGTTTTGGTAAACTAGTCGGCCGACCAGTTTTTCTAGTTGGCCGACCACTTAGGTGGTCAACAACTAGTCGACAAGCTATCTAGGTGGTCGGCAGCCCTCCTGGATGGTCTCCAGGGTCCCATTGTCTTCCCTGTGTGTTTTTGTGATGATTGGAGTCCTTGGCTCTCGAGAAAGTGCAAGAAAAGTACACTTTTCGGCTCAAAAATGTTCCCGCGGGAACTTCAATTCAAGTCTTCGATGTACGACTCATCGCCACTCGTCAAGAGTAAGGTGTATCCTTTTTAAGTACATTGTGACCCCTCCGAGAGGTAAATCGGAGGTTACGGTTGAATTGCCCTCGTTAAGGCTTGTATTTCCTCATTCGGTATTTTGCTTCAAACATGCAATTGAAGTTGCACATTTCTCTCGCATTGTTATGCACATTTCGTTCGCATTGTCATGCACACTCCACTTGCATTGTCACGCACGTTTTACTTGAGTTGTTACGCACATTTTTCTTGCATTGTTATGCACACTTCATCTGCATTGTTCTGCACTTTTCACTTGCATCGCTGTGCACTTTTCACTTGCATTGCTATGCATGTCTCCATCGGCATCATATGTGCACGCGTTTATCTTGTGTTGATATTGTATCTTGATATAGCGTTGAACATGTGTTTCTACTATATTGTACCTGTTAAATCTCTCTTTTGTGCAGGCACGATATTGTATGTACGGTTCTTTCAAGAGAAGTTCCATTTCAGTTTGACTGTTACCCTTATCCACTCGCGTTTGGCATGCGTTTGGATATACCTTTCTCCTTTTGTGTTTGGCACGAGTTTGGATGACTGCGCTTTCTTGCACAGTCCTTCTCCTTGTGCGTTCGATACACTAGGAGGTGTTTTGTTTGAGACTCCGAGTGTTCTCGGTAGTCGCTTTTAGTCTTCTCCGCGTGAGATGCAGTGAGAGTTGCATAATTTTCTTACATCCTCTGTGCATAAGATGTAGTTTGGTTCGTGTTTACTTGCTCGCATAGCATTCGCTTAAAATGTTGCATTTATTTTGCATATTTGCTTCATTACAGCTCTCTTTGCATGATCATAAGTTATGTTCGGCACTGTGCTTGTCATTTGCATCTTGCCCCTACCTGCGGGCGCATCTCTTTGTTATCTTGCCTATTTGTCTAAGTCTTCGGCCTTGTCAAAAATGGGTCATCTCTGGGCTTTGACATTCACTCCCGTCACTTCTTGACTTCCGAGTTCTGTCAAAGAGGGGCAACTGTAGACACCTAATTTCTAACCGACCTTAAGACTCAGACGTCGTCGTTTGAGCGCTCGATGATTGTCCATGTTTGTGCTCGTTTCGAGTTTCCGGAGTTTTCGGCTGAGTGCCTTGCCTCCGGGCCTCTGAACTCTTTGTGTTTTGGCGTGGTTTGTAGACCATGCCTTGTTTTCCCTTGCCTGGAGGGAGAGAGAGGTCTATAGACCATTTTTTGTGGTCGTAGACCACTTTTCCCTCTTGTAGGCTAGTTTCTGGTTTTCGGAGCCTTCGGCCGAGCGCCTTGTCTTGCTTCTTTTTTGGTTTGGTTTTGAACCAAACCTTGTTTTCCCTTCCCTGGAGGGAGAGAGAGGTCTTGTAGACCACTTTTTTGTGGTCGTAGACCACTTTTCCCTCCTGTAAACTAGTTTCTGGTTTCCGGAGCCTTCGGCTGCGCGCCTTGTCTCGGGACCGCTTACGGTTCTCCTTTTGGCTTGGTTTTCGAACCATGCCTTGTTGCCTTGGTCTAGAGGGACACAGAGGTTTTGGAGCCCACTTTTTGTGGTCGTAGATCACTTTTCCCTTGTAGGCCACTTTTGGTGCCCGTAGACTAGTTTTCGAGGCTTCCGGCTGCACGCCTTGACCCGCGGACTCTCGTCTTGCATCCTTTTTTATTTGTTTTTAGCACAAACCTTGTTTTCCTTGCTTGAAGGGTGGAATGAGGGTTGGAGACCAGTTTCTCTCCCTGAAAACCACTTTTCTTCCCCACCAGCCAGTTTTCTGGTTGGCCAACTAGTCTTGGTGGCCTTCGGACCACCAAAAGTGGTCGGCAACCATGCCACCACTTTGCTTTCTTGGTGCAGACCACCTCTCCCCCCCTGCCGACCACTTGGTCTTCTTGCAGACCACTTATGGTAATCGGCCGACCAGAGTAAGTAGTCGACCGACCAGTGTAAGTAGCTGGCCGACCACTTCAAGTGGTCGGCAGCTTTCCTGCATCTTTTTGAAGATTTTTCTTGCCAGTTGTGACAGCTGGCGAGCACAAAAACCATCCTCCATACACGTGTATGGAGGGATTGCATCTAGCTTCAAGCTTGTTCAACAAGCTTGAGGCTTGTTTTCCTATAAAAGGGAGGCCCTTTCTCCCTTCTCCAGGTTCAGAAAATTGCTTAGGAGATATACGTACACATCTATCTCTATTTTGCTCTTCTCTCTTCGTATTTGTGCTAGAAAGTGCTTATTCTTCACACTTTTGCACACAAACACATAGTGAAACACCATACTCTTGGAGCTGAGGCACCTAGAAGCTGGTTTTGGTGTTTTTGGATTGGTTTGAGCTCACAAAAGCTACCGGAGTTGCAGCTTTGAAGTTGTTCTTCAAGGGTGAGTCAACTAGCCCTTTAAAGCTTTATTTTGATTAAGCTTTTGGACCTATTTGCATGCTTATTTTGGCTTAACTTCCTACTGAAAAAAGTTCTGATTTTTAATGCTTAACATGTTTGTTTGAGGCTTTGTTGGTGTTGGGAGTGATCTACTCCCTTGCATGCCTTATTTGCTAGGCTTTTGAGCCATCTCTTTAGGCTTTTGTTTTAGCCTTTGCATGACCTTTCTACCACTGAATTCCAGAGGAACTTCTGTGATGGAAAGTGTGTTTTGAGGTCTTAAATAGGAGGGGGTTGTCCCCCCATCCTCTTCTCTTGTTTGCTTGTATTTGTGGCTCACCAAGTTAGTATGTTTTCTACCTCTTTGAGGCTCCATTTCAGCATGTTTTAGGCTTTGTTTTGCCATGATATAACATTGTTTTGGCTTGGTTTGATCACATCATGCATGCTCCTTGCACTTGTAGTGCAAATCTTTTCACTAGCCTAACATGCATCATGCTTTTGACCATCATTCTAGCATGATTTTGGCTCAACTCCAACAAGTTTTTGTTCATGTTTTACCATGTTTAAGCTCTGATTCATGTTGTTTTGGTCATGCATGCATTGCTTTGTATAGCCATAATGCATTCTTACTTACTAGCTTTGTGTATTGAGTCCACTAGTATGCATTGCTTGGGCTATTTGCATGATTTGGCATCATTTGTAATGTGATTTTAGAGCATGTTTCATTGCCATGCCCTCACATCTTTCACTCTTTCAATGCTTTGGAGGGTTGGTTCTTTATGCTTTAAAAATGAGCCATTATGTATGCCATCTTGCCTAGGCTTTTGGGCCACCATTTCAGTGTGTTTTTGGTGATGTTTTTCCATGATACAACTCTGTTTTTGGTTGGTTAGAGCTTCCCTCATTTGCTTCTTACACTTGTAGTGTAAATCCTCTTTGCCAACCTTGCATGCCTAATGAGTGAGCTTGTTATTCTAGCATGTGTTGACTTGGTATTGGCCCATTTTTGGTGTTATTTTGACATGCCATAACTCTGAATTTTGTTGGTGAAGCCATCTCATGCTTGGTTTTGGTAGGTGTAGTGTAATCCTCCTTATTGGCCTTACATACTCCATGTTTTGACCCTTCATGCTAGCTTGTTTTGGCTTTGCTCCATACATGTTTTAGCATTGTTTTGGCATGCTCTAGGACTGTTTTGGGTGTTCTTGGCCTTTTTTATTCATGTATTGCATAGCTATAGTGCAAGTGCCTATGCTAGTTTCAAGCTTCGAGCCTCCTAGCATGCTTCATTTGTGACATGTACATGATTTGGCATCATTTACCATGTTATTTCAGAGCATAAAGTATTGTCATGCTCCCACTTCTTTCACTCTTTGAGTGCCTTTAAGGGTTGTGCATTATTGCCTTGTTTGTGGACCAATGCATATGCATGCATGCCTAGACCTTTGAGCTCCCATCTCAACATGTTTTGGTCCTTGTTTTGACCTATTTGAGCTCTGTCCATGATTGGTTCCATCATTTATGCCATATATTGCATGCCTCTTGTGTAGTCCCATTTGGTAGCCTTGTGCCTTAGGCCCTCTTGCATGCTATACTTGTGTTGTTTGAATGGTTTGGCATCATTTCATACATTATTTCAGAGCATGTAGTGTTGTCACACTTCCATGTTTATCACTCCTTGAGCACTTTTAAGAGTTGTGCTCTTATGCTTAATTGGAGAGTCAATGCATGAGCATGCATTTTCTAGCCTTTCATACCATCTTTTAAGAGTGTTTTGGCCATTGTCTTTGCATGCATGAAGTCTATTTGAGGTTGGTTTAGTCCATTGTGCATTGCATTATATAGCCTTAGTGTTGTGTGCCTCAATGCTTAAGGACTTTGTTTTGACATGCTTATGTTGCATTGCATTGTGTATGCATGCCTTGCATTGCATTGTGTGTGCATGCCTTGCATTATGTTTGGAATCTTGTGCATGCATTGCATTGTGTTTGGATTGGGTGTTAATCCAAACACGAGAAACGAGGGACATTTCATACTTCAAGTGGTGAAACGTGCCTCATTTCTCGGTCGCCGACGCTTTTGATCATGCATGATAGAGTTTAAGGCCCTTATGTGTTATTTGTGCATTCATTTACATTGATTCGTGCAATCTTGGCTTCTCGGCCATCGTGTATTGCGATGCTCGATTGGTGGCCCGAGAGTCGAGAACCGCACTCTCTTGAGATCATGAAATGATAGGAAGGGTGATTGTGCACACATATCTTGCAAATACATTGCCATGTCCCTTTTTGTTCTCTGTTGCAGCAAACTGGAAGTGTGCAGAATTTTCTGGTCAGCAGACCAGTAAAAGTGGCTGGCCGACCACTTTTTCTGGTCTGCAGCAAAGGTAAGTGGTCGGCAGGTGGTTGGCAACACCAATAAGTGGTCAACCATGCTTCTAGAGGTGCCCATGATGGAGTAGAAGCTATCTGGAGCTTTGTGCAGTGTCCTGAGAGCAATTGTAAACAGAGGCAAGTTGGGGCATCGTCATGGATTTCCGAACGAGGCGACTGAGCATGCATGCACTTCTCAACCTAAGGACATCTCTTTACTGCTTTACTTAGCTTCTTTACTTAGCTAGCTAATGCTTTGGTTTTGTACTTAAGTAGTTAATGCACTTAGCTATTCATTTGTGTTGTAATACCTAATTAGTTAACTAGGATTAGTTAATTAGTTTCGTTTTGTAATAATTAGTTTAATTAGCTTAGATTAGCTAGTTAGCTTATTATTCGGACCCTCTGTCAAGAGGGCACAATGTTGTAATAAGCGTGCGTGTGTGTGATGCATGTCTTCCAACCCCCATTTCTTTCTCTTTTACTTATCTACTTTTAGTGGTTAGTTTTAGGGCATGTTTCAATTTAGCATACTTATGCTTGCATGCTTGCATCATTCATCTGTTTTGCATGCACCGAGCTCGGCACATCATACAAACTGCATTGTATTTCAATACCAATCTGAATACATGTTATCTAGTTGCATTCACATGACATCTTAGAATAGCCGAGCCTATCGTAGTTACATTTTTGCATGTGTTGCATTAGGCATTTCAAACATAGCTAGGATCATGCATTGATTACTAACTAGCTTTTGTTTTGGCTCGAAGTATTAGGTAAGCTTTTACGCTTTAGCATACTGCATGAGATGTGAGTGTTGCCATGATAGCATGCTTGCCATGAGGCTATTTGCTTAACTGATATAACTGCATGAATGCCTGTGGATGAAGGCTTCATTGCTTGAATTGGAACAATTCATCAAAATGCGAGTTTTAAGCCTACTCTGCGGAGTGGCAAAATCATGTTTTCTAAGCCCACTTGAGGGTGGCAAATCCGCATTTTAGCCTACCTCAGGGTAGCAACTTCACACCATTTTCAAACAAACAAACCTGAGATGTTTTGTTCCAATTTAGGCGATCTAGTCTATACTTGTATGCTGTGCACATCACGTAGTAAGATTAGCTAATTAACCGGAATAAGAACGCATGTGTTTTCAAAAATAAGATATCATGTTAGTAAAGGCCGATCCTTTGATCGGGCGAGCGGGGGTGCTCATTGCATGACCTTCCCCTCTCGTACCCAAGTTCCCAAGCCGAGGCAACTTTGATGATGACGGACACGTGGCCTTAGGCACGAGTCAGGCTTTCCTAAATTTTCCAAAACAAAATATTTAAGTGGCGACACTGAAATCTGGCAAAGCAGTCCCTATTTGGCGCTTTTTGATTAAAATCGATTTTCCAAAATGATTTGCCAGATTTGGACTCTTTGGTGATTTATCAGTCTCACATTGCACTTTGTGAGATTAGATTCAGAACCGTGGCATGAGTCCGAACTACAGTAACTAAGAACCACGATTCGCGCTCTCGCGCGCGAGGGCGCGGATCGGAGTTCCGGGTGGTCTACAGGTTTCCCTGTCCTAGTTTCGTCAGGAACTAGGGGTTCACTACGCACACATGCAGTTTCAAACAATCCTGCATTCTGGTGAACAACCTGTCCTAGTTTGGAACAGTCTCTACGACTTCCGATATGCAACTAGGTCAAATGGTCAAAAAGGGTGCCTCAGCAGGACTACCTAATATACCTCTCACACCTAACACCGAGAAGTGAAAGGAGGATCAAACGGTACAACGGCAGTCCAGATCCAAGGTTTGTGTTCCCATCGTGGCAGAGCCTGCAACCAGTCAGCCTTATAGGCACGTTTTTCCAAGCAAGCCTCTGGCAAATGCCAAACACTGTGACTTAGGCGTACCAATGCAAATGCAATGCAAAAAAACACATAAATGTAGATAAAACAACATATCATGAGTTTCGAGTCATCTCTAAGTCCCCAGCAGAGTCACCAGAAACTGTAGACCCGACTTTCTTCCCGCGCCCCCCTTTCGGAGAGGCGCGAATTGGTCCTCCTATAGTTCGGACTCCTATCACGGTTCTGAATCTAATCTTACAAAGTGCAATGTGAGACTGATAAACATCAAAGAGTCCAATCCGGCAAATCATTTTGGAAAATCAAATTTTGAATCAAATAATACCAAAACTGGACTGCTTTGCCAGATTACAGAGTCGCCATCTAAATATTTTATTTTTGAAAAATTTAGGAAACCCTGACTCGTGCCAAAGGCCACGTGTCCGTCATCACCAAAGTTGCCTCGGCTCGGGAACTTGGATACGAGAGGGGAAAGTCCTGAAATGAGCACCATCGCTCACTCGAACAAAGATCGGCCTCTACGAAGCATGATATGTTGTTTTATAAACACATGTGTTCTTATTCCGGTTATTAATCTAACTTTACTATGTGATGCGCATAGCATACAAGTATAGACTAAGTCGCGAGATTTGGAACAAATCAACTCATACTTGTTTTTTAAAATGGTTTGAAAATGCTACTCGTAAGTAGGCTAAAGCGCGGATTTGCCACCCTCAAGTGGGCTTTAAAACATGATTTTGCCACTTCACAAAGTGGGCTTAAAACTTACAATCATCGAATTGTTCCAATTCAAGCAATAAAGCCTTCATCCACAGACACTCATGCAGTTTATCACTTAAGCAAATAGCCTCATGGCAAGCATGCTGTCATGGCAACACTCACACTCTTGCAAGTATGCTAAAGCGTAAGACTTACAGTGTACTTCGAGCCAAAACAAAAAGCTAGTTAGAAATATACATGATCCTAACTATACAAGATGCCTAATGCAACACATGCAATAATGAAACTAATAGGCTCGGCTATCTAAGATGGCATATGAATTCGACTTGATACACGTATTCAAAGAAGTATATTAAATTTGCAATGCAGTTTGAATAATGCGCCGAACCCGATGCATGCAAGACAAATAAATAGATGCAAACATGCAAGCATAATGTATGCTAATCGAGATATGCCCTAAACTAACCATCAAAAGCTGATAAGTAAAAGGGAAAAAGAAGTGGGGTTGGAAGACATACACACACACGCACCCTTATTACAACATTGCTCCCTCGCGAAGGAGGGTCCGAATAAATAAGCTAAGCTAAGCTAACCATTACAAGACGAAACTAATTAACTATTCTAGCTAATTAATTATTACAACACAATTAAAATAAATCAACTAACTATTCTAAGCTAGCTAAAATATTACAACATAGATTTAAACTAATTAATTACAACACATGTATTAATTAGCTACAACTAACTAATTAAAGCAAGTAAAGTGGCCTCACGGGAGAGGGAGACATGCATGCTCGGCTAGCTTCCTCCCAAAAATCCATTGCCTTGCTTTCGACTGTCTTTGTTTGCACTCGCCTTGTTTTCTGAAGACTATGCCAATCTCCAGTCTGCCTTTGCTTCAAAACAGGAACCCTCTTGCATAGAAATGAACTGGTGGCCTGTCGGCCACAAAAGGTGGCTGGCGGCCACCATAACTGGCTGGTCAGCTAGTGTAGGTGGCCGGTCGGCCACCTGCTTTTCCAGGCTTCTGGTTTTGCTGCAACAGAGAACAACAGAGGCACAGCAATATATTTGCAAGGAAATGTGTGTACTGCCACTCTCCTCATCATTTCTCAAGCTCAAAGGAGTGTGGCTCTTGGCTCTCAAGCCACCAATCAAGCATTTTCATCCATGATGGCCAAAGAATCAAGCTTGTACAAGCTTAGTGAATGCGCACATAAGACTCAAATGGCCGCCACCCTATCATGCATGATCAAGGGTGACGGCGACCAAGAAACATGGCACGTTTCATCACTTTGAGTATGAAACGTCCCACATTTCTTGTGTTTGGATTAACGTCCGATCCAAACACATGTAATGCAAACAACATGCTTATCTTAGTCATGTTTTACTTGATTCAATTTTATTTACTCATTTTAGCATTACCAAGCCATTCTTTAGTCAATTTGGTCCAATGTGATAGTCCTCTAATGAGAGAGGGGTTAACCAAATGATGGTTTAAGACATGAGAGAGATCATGCCTTTGACTAGTAGAAACCCTCATAAGAGAGTTAAAGCCATTGGGGCACAAGCTCTAAGAGAGTTAAACACAAACATAAGATAACCAACCCTCAAAACAAATGGAAAAATGACGAAATTAGGGAGGTTGCAGAATTTTCAGTGCTGAAATGGCATGAAGAATAATGCTAAAGCATGCAAACAACTCATGTACAACATGTTCCAAAGCTTAAAGCATAAAACTAGTGAAGAGCATTACACTAGAGGCATGCATTGTCAAACCCAAACAACGAAACCAGCTATGGACAAACCTAAAACATGCCAAATCAGTGGCCTAACATGTTGGAATTAAGGCACAAACGAGTAGAAGATCATGCACACATGTTGGCTTGCAAGCAAAGCATAAGGCACAACTCTCAAAAGCAATTAAAGAGCGATATATATGAGAGTGTGACAGAGGTATATGCTCTGAAATCACATGCTAAACGATGCCATACCATGCAAACATCACAAATAAGGCATGCTAGAGGGTCTAAAACAAAAAGCTAGTAAAGGCCAACTACACTACAGCTATACAAAGCAAAGCATATATGACCAAGACCACTCAAAACAGAGTTAAAGGATAACAAAACATGAGCAAAAGCATGTTGAGATGGAGCTAACACAAGCTAAAATGATAGGCTAACTCATTAAGCATGTTAAGCTAATAAGCATGATTACACTACAAGTGTAAGAAGCAAGCAACAAGTGACTTAACCAACCAAAAATAGAGCTCAAGAAGGTCAAAAAAGTCACAAAAACATGCTGAGATCAAGTCATGAGATGGTAGAAAACCATGCTCACATATTGGGCCATCAACACTTGCAAAGAAGACACAAGAAGGGGAGGCCACCCCCTCCTATTTGGGACCTCAAAACCAAGTTTTTACCACTAAAATTCCCCTGGAATTCAGTGGTGAAAGGGCCAAAAAAGAGTTGTTTGAAAAGCTTTAAAAGATGGCACAATTCTTAGCAAACAAGCTACAAAGGAGGATGGACCACCCCTAACTCCAAAAATGCCTTAACCCACCATTTTTAAGCCTTAAAAACAGAGGTTTTTGTAGTTGAAAAGTAGGCCAAAAACAGCATGCAAAGATGGCCAAACAAGTGTGCAAAAATAAGCTTGAAAGGGGTAAGCTTTATACCTTTGAAGCACAACAACAAACAGCCACTTTTCTGAGCTAAAACTAGCTTTGAGAGCTCAAACAAGACCTCCAAGAACCTCAACCTCAAGGTGGTCTAATTTGGTTAAGGGGTTGTATGCAAATATGTAGAGAATTCTAAGCTTAAGGCATCAAACAAGAGGAGAGAAAGGATTCTAGAGGGAGAGGCTTGTAGAGAGAGAGGACTTTTAGAGAGAGAGGCTCCCAAATTTTGCTAACCTTTTAATATATGAGATATAGCCTCTATATATAGCAATATATGAGCTCAATGTCAAAATATCTGATTACAGGACAGCTGGAGCTTGTGTAGAACAGCTGGAGGGAAAAGATCTGCAAAATATCTGAGTTTGGGATATTAGTGGCCGACCGGCCACTTTTGGTGGCCGACCGGCTACTTTAGTAGCTGACAACCCACTTTTCTGGCCGGTCGGCCACTAAAAATCTGCTTCTAGGCCCGACTTCAAACGGGCATAACTCCTTCATCTGGACTCCTTTTTAGGTCATTCTTGTGTCTAAATTGAAGTCCCGGAAGTAAGATTTCCAATGGTGGCCGCCTCACATCAAAATTCCATGTGTGCTAAGAGATATCCCTCTTTTAGTGAAGACTGCTCAATTTCGGTCCAACCAGATTGATGCCTAACTTCAACCGGCCATATCTCCTCATCTAGCCTCGGCTTGAGGAGATTCTTGAGTGCAAAATGAAGCCCCAGAAGTCCTCTTTCCAACGGTGGTGGCTTCACAACTTAAGTCCAAGTGTACAAAAGGATAGACCTGATTTGGTGAAGGCTGCTCAACTCTCTCTTAATGGTTCATGCCCATCTTCTTCTCCAACTTGGTTTCTTTCCTCTCCTCTTCTTTTCTTCAACTCTAAACCTCTAAACAAGATGTTTTAAAGATTTTTTCAATGAGCTCACGTCTCTTTCAGGCATTTCCACTTTATCCTTGCTCGGTTTACCGAAAAATGCAACATTTAACAAAATGCGAGCCTCAGAACATCGTAGAAATTTTTTTTCAAAAATGTTTTGAAAGGGGTTTTAAGGTCTAAAATCTTTAGTCAAAATAGTTTTAGTCCAAAAATGGGGTGTAAGGTTGGGATTTGACTCTCTCCTTGCCGAAGAAATCGAACCTTTGCATAGCATAGCCTGCACCATCGAATGATCCAATCAGTGGCGCCCAAGTCTTAAGGATGGTCAAAAATGTGGTGTCTACAGTTGCCCCTCTTTGATGGAGCTCAGAGTCATGAAATGACGTGAGTGAATGTCAAAGCCCAGAGATGACCCATTTTTGATAAGGCCGAATATTTGGACAAATAAACAAAATGCAAATGCAGAAATAAATGGTTGCGCCCGCAGGCTGCCTACGTATCCCTTTGCAAGGAATCAAACCAGCGTAGTTCAGGGGCAGGATGCAAGATGATACAAAATATAACAAAACAGTGTAAATGATATACAATGCAATGAAATAATCAAACCACAAGCAGTGCAAAACCACACAAATATCATAAAGGGATGGAGATGCAAAATCAAACTATGTTTAACATAGAAAATGAGTGGGCACGAGCCGAACGACGCCTAACACAAGCTAAGTGCCTACATCCTCAGTACTGGCCTCAGCCCAGCATGGCTGCTTACACATAACAGAACAGTGTTTCAACATGAAAGGGGTGCGAGCACATGCAAAACTATGTGTTTCGCAGAAAGAATACAAGTATTTGGATGGCATGATATAAGTGAGGAATAATTTGCTGAGGAAAGATCATGACCCTAAATGCTGAATGCAACAAAGCAAAGTACAATGCAATGGATGAAGTAAATAAGGCACGCGGCCAAACTACGTTTTACCTAGAAAAGGCATGGATACAAAACAGACCACGTCTAACATAGAAAAGGTGCCGACACCCTCAGACCACAATTCTCTTAGTGGAATAGGTGCGTACACATTATCACAGAACCATGCTTCAACAAAGGAAATGTATGAGCACATGACAAACTAAGCTTAACATGGAAAGGGTGCAAACGATAAAACAAATAATGCAGTAGATGCGTGCAATATATTCTATATGCAATGCAATGTAGTAGCTAAAATACAATGTAGTAGCTAGGAAGTGAAGGTACCTTACAGGGGCAATTGGTAATGACTTACCTCATGCTGCTGGGGATCTTCCCCTTTCTGCATCTTGCGTTTCCGAACCACAGGTACTACTTTTCTCCCTGGCTATGGTCACAGCTTTCCCTATTCTCCAACAGGGTGACAGACTAGGTTGGTTCAGTATCCAAAATTGAGGCGCATACCCGCTACCTCAACCTATGGAGCTGCCATACAGATTTCAAGCCGAGGATACACCCCTGGGTATTTAAACCAGACTTTAGTCTCGGAAATCCCGAACCTTTGCGTTCTAGGCATCAGTCATTCGAACTCTAGTTTCCACCGTCCCAGTTGATCTCCTAGGAACTCACCGTAAACACAGGCAAGTGGCTATACCAGACCACTGGAAGTCGTTCGGGCACGACAAACACCAAAGGAATTGCACCTTTAGAGGATTTAAGGTCTCCTAGACCAGAGGAGGGATATGAATACGTCCAAACGCGTCTCATGCGAGAGGAGAAAGTGAATAAATGAACACCGGAACGCATCCGAATGTTTGAAACCGAAGACGTCCTAACGCACCACATGCGAGAGGAGAAGGGTTGAATGAATGAACACCGAAACGCGTCCAAGTGTTTGAAACTGAAGACGTCCTAACGCACCACATGCGAGAGGAGAAAGGTTGAATAAACACCGGAACACATCCGAGTGTTCTAAACCAAAACGTCCTAATGCGCCGCACGCGAAAAAAGAAGGGTTGAATGAATACCGAAACACATCCGAGTGTTCTAAACCAAAGCGTCCTAACGCGCCGCGTGCGAGAGGAGAAGGGTTGAATGAATACCGGAACACATCCGAGTGTTCTAAACCAAAACGTCCTAACACCGCACGCGAGAGGAGATAGAGGGTAACGAGAACACCGGGACGCACCCAAATGTCTATAATCCGAAATTGTCCTATCACGCCACACGCGAGAGGAGAAAGGAGTGGTGTGAACACCGCGACGCACCCGCGTGTTCTAAACCAAAGCGTCCTAACGCGCCGCACGTGAGAGGAGAAAGGAGTGGTGTGAACACCAAGACGCACCCGCGTGTTCTAAACCAAAAGGAGGTGTGGTATAAGCATCGGAACACGTCCCAATGTTTCTAACCAAAACAAGGCAGTTCGAGGGATTGGAAAGATCCCACCCGGAATTCCTCTGAATGAACTGTACATACAATATCGTGCATGTAAAGAAAGACACTTAACAAGTGTGATATAGTAAGAGTGCATATTCCATGCAAGACAAACAACCAAGATATAAAGGCAACGGCACATTCTATGAAAGCATGTTCTATTCAAAATAACAAGAGCATATTCTGCGCAAGAGACAAAAGCATATTCTATGCATGAAACAAGAGCATGTTCTATGCAACATTGAAAGCATATTCTATGCAAGAATCATAAACGATACACGGCACACATGCAACAGACGTATATATGAAAGTGCACATTCTATGCAAGAAAGAAGGCAAATATGTACTTTGGTGCTTCAGATTTACCTCTCGGAGGACTTTGCAACATGCTCAACTAAAAAAGGATACATCATGTTCATATTGGTAAGAGGTAACATCTATATATAAAAACCACAGGTGCCGCTTGGACTGCCATTCTGAATTGAAGCAGGCTTAAACTTGGGGTCGAGATACATTCATACTCCAAAGAAGGGCAAGGCCTGAGAAGGTTCACCTGGAATGCAATCTCGGAATTTGCTGAAGTTGAAACATATACTAAGATGCTCCAAATTTTCCCTCTTTTCTTTTGCTTTGCAGTCTGGAACCCATATAGCTTCAGATAGGTCCATGTTCTATTGTTCTCACATGACCTGGGTTGAACCCTGCAGTTTATGAAAGAACAAATCTTGTTTTGCACATATGTAGAGAACGGCACAGCACTCTGAGTACAAAATGATTTATTTTGGAATTAAAATTGAGAAATGAGTTCTTAATCGGGTATTGAGCCTACGATTGACCATAGCCAAAACAACTCAACAGAGGAAAACAAAGGTAAAACAACCTAAACACATCTATTGACACTCGAAACGACTCAAAATAAAAATCGAGACAAACAAAACAACACACACGACACTCAGACATATTCCAATGGCAAGAGACCTCTCAGTTCACGAGGAGCTAGTTTCTTCGGGTATTGTTTCCCACCTTTTCTTATTTGTGATTCTCACATCACTCTGGCACTCAATCTCTTTTTCTCTGAAAAGCCCTTTCCCCACTTTTTTCTCTCAGCGCACATCTCTCTATTCTTCAATCTCTCTTATTTTTCATCCCTCCCCTGGGTGGTTGATGGATAAGCAAGAATGGGCTCTTGCCCCTAGTATTCAACTAGATTCTCTTTCTTCCGCTCACAACAGTGAGCTTTCCCACAGAGGGGTTACGACAGGGTGTGCAGTAGATCCATAACTGACTACGGTTGACAATGTCGTTGGCCAATTTGATCGAGGTGAGTTACAGCATGTCCCATCGGCTAGGCATATAATTGATTGGTCTAACTTATTGTATTTTCTACATCCTCATTCCGGGTCAGACGCCAATTTGGGTGTGATCGTCCCAAATGTGGGAACCGAATATCCAGTTCCATTTTCAGTCTGTGCTTCGCACTTGGCTTGGTACCTCATTGCTTGGAAGATGAGAAGACTTTTAGCCCTTTGCTGTTAGCTTCAGCTGTGCCCTTTCTGGCGAATACGGTGCCCTTTCCGGCCAGTACGTTGCCCTTTCTAGCAAGTATGTTGACAACGGGGGAAAAGACAAAAAACCTGACTCAATTGTGCCCTTAGTTCATCATTTTGACCATTTTTTGTTTTGGCTTTCTACTAAAACAGTTTTGACTAATATGAGAGTTAGATTAACATACTTGTTCGATTTTCTGATTTGAAATCATGCAAGTCAGGTTGCGAGCACTGAAAAATTTCCTTTTTTGCATCCAAGAAATGGTCCAGCTTTGGAAAAATGAAATAATTTTCAAGAGAATTAGTTAAGCTCATTAAAAATTCTCAAAACTGTTTTTGCAAATGGCCACTGCTCGACCAACATAGAATTTACTCTTGAGATGCACAACCTCAGATCTGAACTTGATTTGTCTGCAGCTGAATCTTCCAACGGAATAGAACAACTGATTTTGAACGAAGATGAGCCAATTTGCACATGGATAAGATAGCCGAGTTTGAACAAGGATAAACCAATCAACATGAATGAGCCAAGCAGGCTAAAAATGATTGGGGCCGAACTTCAGGACGAAGTTGCCTATGTATCCCAAACATAGGAATCAGGTCGTACGTAGTTCCGGGTTGAGGTACACTCGGGTGTTGACACTCTTCTTTTACGCTCTAACTTTTGCCAAGGCCGCCCTTCCAGGTTTTCAACCTTGCGAGCTCTATTTTTCTTTTCTTTTCATTTCATTTCTTTTGTTCTTTTATTTTCTTTTCTTCTTTTTTCATTTTTGTTCTTTTCTTTTATTTTTCTTACTCTAACTTTTGCCTGGGTCGTCCTTCTGGGTTTTCGGCCCAGTGACCCTCTCAAAGGTAAAAGTTTAACTTGTCCATGTTGATCAATTTGAGATCTCGAAGCCATCTGAATCTAGTAGAATGGTTGTTGTTCGCTGATGATGTAGGAGTCCATCCAATGGGGGCTAAAGTTGCCCCTAGTGTTGCGGATAGGAACTCGATTGTCCTTCAACAATAAATTTTCTTCTTCCAGCTGCTGGAATTTGGCTTTCTTGCCAGTCTTCATTGGTTTGCGGAATGACCCATATTTTGAATCTTTGAGCACATTTGATATTTTTTGCCCCTAGTTCAAGGGCTGCTTCAAACCTAGCTTTGCAAGCTTCCTTTGACGACATCTGAACTTATTGCCCCTAGTGTAAGGGTTACTTCTAATTCGACCATACAAGCCTCATGTTGTGATTGTTTGTTTGAATATCCTGAGTCAAGGTTCAAAGTTTGAAAGCAAAAGGGGACGAGTCTCGAGGCTGAGAATGATCATATGCTGCACAATCTCAAGAGCAATTCCACACAGGTCTTTGCAGGACCACGCAAAACATTTTTTGAAATCTTTTAAGAGAACGACTAGTCACTCGTGCCGAAGACAATGTAGAACCAATCTGGATCAAGCTAGGATCCTTCTCAGTACTTACATTAACAAACATGATCTTATTCATTAAGGGCTAAGCATGCCTCTCTTCCTCTCAATTAATCAAATTTTTACAAATCCCGAGGAATTCCTTCCTCTTTGTTTTCATCACAGCGTTAAAAAAAGTTTTGAAAAACTTAGGTCAATGCAATGATTTCAAGGCACAGAAAAGTAGGTGAAAAGCTCTATTGTTTCATTCAGATCTTCTGGCACAACTGGCTTCAAGGCAGAAATAGATGCAAAAGAAAGAGTGTAAAAGACAAACACAAAACAAGCAAGTGATGCGCGAGGTAACACCCCCTGAGATCACCTGACTCTAACACAACAGGACTGACTCGATACAACAAGACAGACTCAATACAACACAACAAAACTGACTCAATACCCAAGTCAAAAAGTACAATAACCAGCACTCGCAAAATGCTCAAAACAGTGCGTGCCATCCCTATATCTGGAGTAAACTGAGTGCCATCCGCAGGTGGTTCATCTCCCGATCACATAGTCATATTATCCCCCAAGTTCATCGATCCAGTGCCAATAGACTTTATAGGACCTGGTGCGACGATAACCTTATTATCAATTAGATCTTGTATTTTATGGCGAAGACCAAAACACATGTTAGTGTCATGTCCGGCTTGTTGATGGAAGGCACAGTACTTGGCAGCATCATGCTTAGCCGGAAGGGGATTCGAGAAAGGCCGAGGCTCAAGGGGTTTGAGGTGGCCTTGTCCTATAAGGATTTGTAGAACTTTGGACAAAGTCATGTTGAGCGGATTGAAGACCCTCTGGCCTCGGGGTGGGTACTTTGCAGGTTGCGGGGTAGTTCCAGATGTGCCAGCAAAGGGGTTGGCAAGTGCTGATCGGATCTGATGATCTCTTCCGAGTGTAGGATTGGAGCTGAAGGGGGTGTTTCTGGTACGACAGCCCTTCTCCCGGCTTGCCTCTTGATTTAGACTGCTCTCATTCTGAATGGCAAAAGTGTCATCCACAGTCTTTGCAACAACTGCGAGCACTTGCTGTTTGTTCAGTCCTTCAGCCTTTAAAGCCTCAACAGCCCACAGAAGGTGTTCATGGGGACCAATGCCTACCCCTACCTTGTTCTTACCACTTGCCTCCACTTTGTCAAGGGATTGGCCTTCTTCCAATACAGCTCGTCCCAAGATTGGGGAGCCTTTTGGCATGAAATTTTTGGCATGTGATGTGGTCGATGACAGAGTCAATATCCCAAAGGCCAAATCTGCCACAATTCTTTGAAGATCTTCAATCATTCTCATCAGCTCAGAAGTAGTGGGTTCATAGGTTTGAGATGATTGGGGTTCCAGTGCATCCATCATGCTTAAGCCCATGCTCTCCGAGATAAACACCTCAGGCTTGGGTAGATGAGTCAGAGTGTATATACTGGGGTTGTAGGTGGGTGGCTGTAGATGAGGTACTTGGTCACTGGGATCTTGAGGTAGAGCTATCGTTCGGTTGTCGATGAGATTTTGGACCTCATGACGAAGGCGGTAACAACAATCGATGCCATGGCCGCGCTGCTGATGATACACGCAGTATTTCATGGGGTTATGTCTGGCAGGGAGTGGGCAAGGCAGAGGTTCAGGATCAAGGGGTTTGAGATACCCTCTCTCTATCAAGACTTTTAGTGCGCTGGTTAGGCTCATATAGAGGTGGGTGAAAGTTCTACCTTGAGCTTGGGTTGGGCTGGCTGTTTGTGGGTTGGCCTTGGCAAAAGGGTCGGCTGTGGTGACTATATTACTTTTAGTGGGTTTGGGAACAGTGCTACCGCCAGCATTGGTACTCCCGGCAAAAACCCTCCTTACTGGTTCACTTGTTCTGGGAATAATCCCTGTGTTGAACGCATTCTCGATTTGAACCCCTAATTCATGCAAACTTTTGAAAGTGAATAGTGGAGCCACTATTAACTTTTGCAACATATTAAGCTCCAGGTTCTGCACCACTATCCGCACTTGGTCCCTCTCAGAAAGGCGATTTGTCATCTGTGTTGTCTTTGCTCTCCACCTTGCAACAAATTCCACAAAAGGCTCTGTTGGGTTCTGGTGGGTTGCTTCAAGCTCTTGCATGGTCATTTCAGCTTGGGTATTGCAAGAATACTGATCAACAAAGGCCCCAGCCAACTTTTCCCAGTTTTGCTTCACTGTATCCTCCAACTCGGCGTACCAAGTGACTGCTGCACTCGACAGGGTTCTTCCATACAGAGAGAGTTTCTGCGACTTAGTCAGACCCATCGGTTTCAAGACATCTAAGAAAAGTCGGATATGTACCATAGGATCTCCAGACCCATCAAAACGGTCAAAATATGGCATTCTGAATCTGCCTGGGAGTTGTACGGCAGCCTCGGTGTACCCATCCTCAACGTCGGGAATGGAGTTAAGGCCCTGTGCCTTTTTGAATTGCTTCTCAAGATTCACAATTTTCACCAAGGTCGGTTCGAGATCCTTAGTACCAAATGGATAAAGCCTCTCATTAGGCTGCACCTGGGGGCTAAAAACTCGAGCTTGAGCCAACCCTTCTCGAGGATCCGGACCATGCGAATCTTCAGCTGGTAGAAGTGGGTCAAAGTTCAGCTGGGGTCCTGAGACTAGATGTGTGGCAGATGCCCCAGATGGGCGTTGCGTTTCAGCATAGGTCTCATCCTACATGGCGATTCCCTGGTTTAATGCCGCTATTATGGCCACAACTTCTTCTGAACTCTGTGCCATCACGGTCAATTGAGTTTGAACAAAGGTGATGTGACTGGTGATTGTTGGATCAGTTGAACTGGTAAGCCCTGACTGGCCCTTTTTGCCTTGCCTCTGGCGAAGGAAACACTGGTTGCCCTTGAACTGAATCTCCAACCTGTCAAAGTCTATCGACACAAGTCTAATGTACCCGGGGGATATTGGAGCCTTCTGAAGCTATAGTTCCAGGACTACCTTGCAAAAGAGAAAGCAGACAACATCTCAACTTGATTTCACTAGAACAGATACGAGCATAGCTGAATGACTATGCTCTTTACTGAATTCGGCCCCAAAATTTTCTGCCCCAAAACTGATACCCTCAAACACTGATGCCCAGACTTGCAACTGATACATACATTCCTGTAGAGACGCATCCTAACAGCACATATCAAGTGAGTGAGAGCCAAAACACCCCTATGGTGGGGTAGGGTTTCCCTGTCCTAGTTTCGTCAAGAACTAAGGGTTCACTACGCACGCATGCGGTTTCAAACAATCCTGCATTCGAGTGAGCAACCTGTCCTAGTTTGGAACAGTCTCTACGGCTTCCGATATGCAACTAGGTCAAATGGTCAAAAAGGGTGTCTCAGCAAGACCACCTAATATACCTCTCACACCTAACACCGAGAAGTGAAAGGAGGATCAAATGGTACAACGATAGTCCAGATCCAAGGTTTGTGTTCCCATCGTGGCAGAGCCTGCAACCGGTCAGCCTTATGAAGCCTCCGGCAAATGCCAAACACTGTGACTTAGGCACACCAATGCAAATGCAATGCAAAAAAAACACATAAATGTAGATAAAACAACATATCATGAGTTTCGAATCAAGTTCTCTAAGTCCCCAACAGAGTCGCCAGAAACTGTAGACCCGACTTTCTTCGCGCGCCCCCCTTTCGGAGAGGCGCGAATTGGTCCTCCTATAGTTCGGACTCCTGTCATGGTTCTAAATCTAATCTCACAAAGTGCAATGTGAGACTGATAAACACCAAAGAGTCCAATCCGGCAAATCATTTTGGAAAATCAAATTTTAAATCAAATAATGCCAAAACTGGACTGCTTTGCCAGATTACAGAGTCGCCACCTAAATATTTTATTTTTGGAAAATTTAGGAAACCCTGACTCGTGCCAAAGGCCACGTGTCCATCATCACCAAAGTTACCTCGGCTCGGGAACTTGGATACGAGAGGGGAAGGTCCTGAAATGAGCACCCCTGCTCACCCGATCAAAGATCGGCCTCTACTAAGCATGATATGTTGTTTTATAAACACATGTGTTCTTATTCCGGTTATTAATCTAACTTTACTATGTGATGCGCACAGCATACAAGTATAGACTAAGTCGCGAGACTTGGAACAAGTCAACTCATGTTTGTTTTTGAAAATGGTTTGAAAATGCTACTCGCAAGTAGGCTAAAGCACGGATTTGCCACCCTCAAGTGGGCTTTAAAACATGATTTTGCCACTTCGCAAAGTGGGCTTAAAACTTACAATCATCGAATTGTTCCAATTCAAGCAATAAAGCCTTCATCCACAGGCACTCATGTAGTTTATCACTTAAGCAAATAGCCTCATAGCAAGCATCCTATCATGGCAACACTCACACTTATGCAAGTATGCTAAAACGTAACACTTACAGTGTACTTCGAGCCAAAACAAAAAGCTAGTTAGAAATATACATGATCCTAACTATACAAGATGCCTAATACAACACATGCAATAATGAAACTAATAGGCTCGGCTATCTAAGATGGCATATGAATGCGACTTGATACACGTATTCAAAGAAGTGTATTGAATTTGCAATGCAGTTTGAATGATGCACCGAGCCCAGTGCATGCAAGACAAATAAATGGATGCAAACATGCAAGCATAAAGTATGTTAATCGAGATATGCCCTAAACTAACCATCAAAAGCTGATAAGTAAAAGGGAGAAAGAAGTGGGGTTGGAAGACATACACACACACACGCATCCTAATTACAACATTGCGCCCTCGCGAAGGAGGGTCCGAATAAATTAGCAAAGCTAAGCTAACTATTACAAAACGAAACTAATTAACTATTCTAGCTAATTAATTATTATAACACAATTGAAATAAATCAACTAACTATTCTAAGTTAGCTAAAATATTACAACATAGATTTAAACTAATTAATTATAACACATGTATTAATTAGCTACAACTAACTAATTAAAGCAAGTAAAGTGGCCTCGCGGGCGAGGGAGACATGCATGCTCGGCTGGCTTCCTCCCGAAAATCCATTGCCTTGCTTTCGGCTATCTCTGTTTGCACTTGCCTTGTTTTCTAAAGACTGTGCCAATCTCCAGTTTGCCTTTGCTTCAAAACATGAACCCTCTTGCATAGAAATGAACTGGTGGCCTGTCGGCCACAAAAGGTGGCTGGCGGCTACCATAACTGGCCGGTCGGCTAGTGTAGGTGGCCGGTCGGCTACCTTAAGTGGCTGGTCGGCCACCTGCTTTTCCAGGCTTTTGGTTTTGCTGCAACAGAGAACAACAGAGGCACAGCAATGTATTTGCAAGGAAATGTGTGTACTGCCACTCTCCTCATCATTTCTTAAGCTTAAAGGAGTGTGGCACTTGGCTCTCAAGCCACCAATCAAGCATTTTCATGCATGATGGCCAAAGAATCAAGCTTGTACAAGCTTAGTGAATGCGCACATAAGACTCAAATGGCCGCCACCCTATCATGCATGATCAAGGGTGACGGCGACCAAGAAACGTGGCACATTTCATCACTTTGAGTATAAAACATCCCATATTTCTTGTGTTTGGATTAACGTCCAATCCAAACACATGTAATGCAAACAACACACTTATCTTAGTCATGTTTTACTTGATTCAATTTTATTTACTCATTTTAGCATTACCAAGCCATTCTTTAGTCAATTTGGTCCAATATGATAGTCCTCTAATGAGAGAGGGGTCAACCAAATGATGGTTTAAGACATGAGAGAGATCATGCCTTTGACTAGTAGAAACCCTCATAAGAGAGTTAAAGCCATTGGGGCACAACCTCTATCTCAAACTTAAACACAAACATAAGGTAACCAACCCTCAAAACAAATGGAAAAATGAAGAAATGAGGGAGGTTGCAGAATTTTCAGTGCTAAAATGGCATGAAGAATAATGCTAAAACATGCAAACAACTCATGTACAACATGTTCCAAAGCATAGCCTACACCATCGAATGATCCAATCAGTGGCGCCCAAGTCTTAAGGACGGTCAAAAATGGGGTATCTACACTTACCGTTATACATATGATTTTGTACCCATCATATTGCTGCTTGACTATCACAGTGAATACATATAGCTGGCACAGGTTTAGGCCATATTGGAATGTCTTCTAAGAAATTACGAAGCCATTCTACTTATTCTCTTGTTTTATCTAAAGCGATAAACTCAGATTCCATTGTCAACCTAGCTAAGCATGTCTGCTTGGAAGATTTCCAAGAGACTGTTGCACCTCCCAGGGTAAAGACATATCCACTAGTGGATTTTGAGTCTTTAGTATCCGATATCCAATTTGCATCGCTGTACCCATCGAGTACTGCTGGAAATTTGGTATAATGTAAGCCATAATTCTGGGTATGTCTTAGATACCTAAGTACCCTAATTATCGCTTTCCAATGATCGGACCCTGGATTACTTGTGTACCTACTCAATTTGCTTACAGCATAGGCTAAATCTGGCCTAATGCAATTCATTAAGTACATCAAGCTTCCGATTATTCAATAATACCCTAATTGTGATATGCCTGCACTTGTATTTTTTGACAAATGAAGACTAATGTCAGCAGGTGTTTTAGCAGGACGGTCGTCATGCTTTCCAAATTTCTCCAGAATCTTCTCAACATAGTGAGACTGAGATAAAGCATATCCTTCAAATGTTCTAGTAATTTTTATTCCTAGACTTACATCTGCTACTCCCAGATCTTTCATGTCAAACTTTTTGTTCAACATTTTCTTCGTGGATTTGATCATGTCATTATTACTTCCAATAATGAGCATGTCATCCACATAAAGACAAACTATGACATAGCCTTTGCCTATGCTTTTAACATAAACACATTTGTCACATTCGTTTATCTGAAAACCATCCGAAAGTATAGCGTGATCAAATTTTTCATGCCATTGTTTCGGAGCTTGTTTTAATCCATACAAGGATTTGACAAGTTTACAAACCTTTTTCTCTTGGCCAGGAACTTGAAACCCTTCTGGTTGTTCCATATAGATTTCCTCATCTAACTCGCCATTCAAAAAAGCTGTTTTAACATCCATTTGATGTATTTCTAGATTATACAAAGCTGCAATCTCAATCAACATGCGAATGGATGTTATTCTTGTCACTGGTAAATAGGTGTCAAAATAATTAAGGCCTTCCTTCTGCCTATATCCCTTAACAACAAGCCTAGCCTTGTATTTATCTATTGAACTATCTGCTTTCATTTTTCTCTTGAATATCTACTTATATGCAAGAGGTTTGCATCTTGGTGGAAGGTCCACCAGTTTCCAAGTATGATTTTGCAGTATTGATTCAATCTCACTATTCACAGCCTCTTTCCACAATGGAGCTTCAGGACTTGACATTGCTTCCTTGAAGTTTTGAGGCTCACTTTCTAACAGGTATATCAAAAAATCTGGACCAAATGATTTAGAGATCCTAACCCTCTTGTTACGTCTAGGTTCATCTAATTCATTATCATTTTGGTCTTCACTGCTACCCATAGTAGTATCAAAAGTTCTTTTATTTGAACTTTTCTCTTCAATTTCCTTGCTAGGCAAAATGTGTTCAAAAAACGATGCATTTCTTAACTCGATAATAATGTTTACATGTATATCCGGATTTTCAGATCTATGAACTAAAAATCTATATGCACTACTATTATTGGCATATCCAATGAACACACAATCAACGATCTTTGGTCCTATCTTAGTCGTTTTGGGACTAGGGACTGCCACCTTGGCCAAACACCCCCACACTTTGAGATAATTATAGGTAGGTCGTCAACCTTTCCATAATTCATAAGGTGTTTGATTGAGTTTCTTGTGGGATACCCTGCTAAGGATAAAGTTAGCAGACAAAATCGCCTCTCCCCACAAGTTCTGAGGTAACCCTGAACTAATCAACATGGCATTCATCATCTCTTTAAGAGTTCGATTCTTTCTCTCAGCAACTCCATTGACTGAGAAGAATAGGGTGCAGTGGTTTGGTGAATAATACCATGTTCAGAACAAAATTCTTCAAATGGTGCATTATATTTACCATCTCTGTCACTCCTCACTATCTTAATAGTTTTGCCAAGTTGATTTTCAACCTCAAGTTTATATTGCCTAAAAGCTTCTAAGGCTTCATCTTTACTTCTCAATAAGTAAACATAGCAATATCGAGTGCAATCATCAATAAAAGTAATAAAGTACTTATTACTTCCTCTAATTTGAACAAATTTTAAATCACAAATATCTGTGTGAATTAAACTTAGAGTTTCAGTACTTTTTTCAACTTTATTAAATGATACCTTAGTGAGTTTTGCCTCAACACAAATCTCACATTTATGATTATGATCAAATTTTAAATTTGGTAAACAATCTAAAGCAACAAGTCTACGCAAAGAATTAAAATTAATATGTCCTAATCTACCATGCCATAAAAAGGAAGACTCAACAATATAAATAGAAAATGTATTCTTATTATTAAAAGCCAAATTAGGTACAACAGTTATTACATTGAGCTTAAAAAGCCCATCACTCATGTAGCCTTGCCCCACATACATTCCACTCTTGGAGAGTACAACTTTATCAGATTCAAAGACTAATTTAAACCCATTCTTGATCAACAATGACCCAGAAATCAAATTCTCGTGAATCTCTGGCACATTGAGTATATTGTTAATAGTGAGTTATTTTCCTGAGGTCATTTTCAACACAATCTTTCCTTGTCCTTCTACAGTTGAAGTGGAGGAGTTTTCCATAAAAAGTTGTTCCCCACTTTCCACCACTTTATAGGTTGTGAATATCTTCTTATCTGCACAGATATGGCGGGTTGCTCCAGTATACGCCCACTATTCCCTAGGATTGCCTACCAAATTTGCTTCAGAGACAACTGCAGCAAGATTGATGTCAGCCACTCCATTAGAAAGATAAAAATCCTCGGCTATGTTGGCTTGTGCTGGTTTTTTGCTTGAACTCCTTCCGTCCTTGCGAACATGACAATCCTTAGCGCAATGCCCATCTTTGCCGCACACAAAACACTTGCTGTTGAACCCCTTGTTGAACCCATTGTTGATCTCTTTGTTGATCTTACTGTGGATCCTTGTTTGGGACCATTGCCATCATGCTTCCGCTTCTTGTTGTTGAACTTTGACCCAAGTTCATGTTCCACAACATTTGCTTTAGCCTGCATGACATGGTTTTCCTAACTTCTTGTCGGAACCACGGTTGTCCTCCTCAATTCAGAGTCGCACTATCAGTTCCTCCAATTTCATCTCCTTGCGCTTATGCTTCAAATAATTCTTGAATTCTCTCCAAGATGGTGGCAATTTTTCAATGATTGCCGCTACTTGGAAAGATTCACTGAGAACCATCCCTTCTGCATATATGTCATGGAGAATTAATTGGAGATCTTGAACTTGGCTAATAACCTTTTTGGAATCCATCATTTTAAAATCCAAAAAATGACCGACAACAAATTTCTTTGTACTGGCGTCCTCTGTCTTATACTTATGATCTAAAGATTCCCACAGTTCTTTAGCAGTGCTTTTAACACTATACACATTATACAGTGTATTGTCCAACCCATTGAGGATATAGTTTCGACACAGAAAATCACCATGTGTCCATGCATCGACTGCGGTAACCACTTACCGGTTAGTTTCTCCCTCGTTCAGTGCTGATGCCTTTTCATGAGTGAAGCGAGCCAAATTCAATGTGGTAAGATAAAACATCATCTTTTGTTGCCATCTTTTAAAATCATTACCATTGAATTTTTCTGGCTTCTCCCCATGATTTACCGGTATTGCCGGAGTCATCACTGGCACAATAGATGTGGGGGTTTGAGTAATAACAGTCTCAGTACTGTTAATTTCAGTTGTCATAATTCTGACCAAATAAAAATAATACACCAGTTACAAATTTTTTTTAAAAAAAAAATCGAATTTATACACAAAATAAACAGAATAATATTTTGTAACAAAATTTCAATGATAAATAGTATATTACTACTATGTTATCAAAGAAATCATTAAATAGTATATTACTACTATTTAATTTCCCGAAACAAAATATTTGTCTATCTATCGCAGAAATAAATAAAAATAAGAAATCTACTTTAAGATTGTTATAACCCACAAAGGTGTATATGTGTAAATTAAATGTATAAATTACATAAACAATAAAATAAAATAATTCAGAAAATAATTACATAAATTATTTTCCGAATTAAATGCTTACAAAAAATAATGTCGAGACTTGTGTTGGACACAATCTCCTTAAAGTAGATTTCGCCCTCGCTCCGGTGCTTCGAGATATAACCGGCGTCTACTTCCCAGGATGCAACGACTAACACTTGATTTTACAACACTATAAAATTAAGTCTGACAAACCAAACAATGTTGTAACTCTTTCTCTTTCTTTTTCTAAAAATAAATGCAGAAACAGATGCAGGAGCAACAGAGGACAAACAGAAGAAGAAATGGAAGAAGTCTGAAAATTTCGGATGCAAAATGAATTGCTGGAGCAGACTTTATATATGCAGGTTAGTGGCTGTTTGAACAGGTGCCAACAAATAGGCAACTGTTCGGATAGATTTCAACAGATAGTAAATCTGTTTGAACTGTTTGGACAGTTCCAGATCTGTCCGGGAAAGATTCAAAAGGTTCAAAGCCGTTCAGGTGTGTTAGGAACTGTTTAGGTGAAGGGAAAAAATTTGGATCAATTTATTTTTATTTTTGAAACCAAAAATATAAATAAATAAATAAAGTTCAAATGTTTTTGGCCCAAAAAGATAAGTATTGGGCCGGGCGAGCCCAACCTCACACCATGCACTCACGCCCAGCCCAGCCTGCTTGACCGGACGGACGGACGGTGGCTGCGGCGCGCGATTTTAATTTTGGGTCCAATGGGTCTAACCCACTATACTCATAACCTCACCCTTCTACAAACTTGGGTACCCGTTGGAGCCCATCCCAAGTATCCAATGCTAAGGTTTATAAGCTCAAACAATTCCTCAAGCCTTTCCAATGTGGGACAAACACATTTCACAAATGTGTAGTAAACCCACCAAAATACATTTCTACAAACCCAAAAATGCGCGTTGAATTCTCATTTATTCGAAAATGATTTTGAGCAACCAAATACATGAATTTATTCACTACACGGCATTAAACATGAACCCAATTAGAAACGTTAAAAATAACGCTTGGGTTCCACCTTAATTAATGCTCAAAGTTAACAAAAAATAAGATTTTTTTTTTTCCAAAACTATTCCAAAGCCATTTTCCAACAACTACAAGGGTAATAGGCCTAAGGGTGGAGAGTTGTGAGAGTGGTGGTCATGAAAGTAAGTGGCTATGGAGTAAGGAGGCTTGCACAGGTGGTCACAAGAGGTAGGGCAGAGCTACGAGATGGTGGTCAAAGATAAATATAGAGTTCATGCAACATGAAAATAATAAGTTAAAAATAAATGAAAATATGTTTAAAATTATAGAGTATATGGCAATAAAATAAAATGTTCGAAATGTTGTTAAAATTGTGCAATTAAATAAGATAAATAGATTCATGATTTGATAAATTAAATTATAGAACATCAAATAAATTCATATTTGATAAATTACATAATGGAGCATGAAACAGAAATACAAATCACATAATATATTGAACGACAACGAATCAAACCGAAACCCGTGTAGTACCACAGTCTCTTTAAAATAGATTAGCCGCTCCCACCGTGGGTGCTGGAGGTACGTCGACTTCTGTCTCCCAAGATACAACGGCTTAGACCGGCTAACGCAGAAGCACCTTCTGATAGTTTTGGCGAACACACAATGGTAGCACTCTCTCAACACAGGAAAAAAATTATATGAACAAGCAAACTAACTGAATAATTGTGGAAGGCAAAAATTATGTACCTAAACCAAGGAGATGGGTCTCTTTTTATACACCATGGGGAAGAAATGAGGAGCCTCTAGGCTTCAAAGCTGGCAACAAATGCAGGCCATTACTCTTGCAAAACTACTCAAGTAATGTACAAAACTAATGAGAATTCAAAGTGTGAGTTACACACAATATACACATGTGTATATACATATTTGCAACAAACCTGGTCCAAAAAGATTAGATTGGTGAACCACCAATCCGGCTCAACACAAACTTAACCCAAGTCTCAAGTCTCAAGATCCACGATCTACTGGTCACGGACCAGGCTCTGTCCGGTCCTAGCGGGCGGCACTCGTGTGGCAATTTACCGTAACCAATTTGGACCATAGTCTTGGCCCAAACCCATTCTTAAAGCATCCATAATTACATTCTTTCGAAAAATTTGGATGGCCCAAAGGGCTCATGCCTTTTTCAAATCTTGAGGTTTAAATACCTATCAAAGCTCTACAATCAATGTGGGATTGGTAGTTATACACAATTCTCAATACCTTATTCATGAAGCCAAAACAATTTCTCATTCAATTCTTAATAGTTTTTTGTCATTCTTTTTGTAGTATAAATATTTTGTTACAAAGAATCTAAATCCAGTTAATCTCACATCAACCAATGATTGAGATCTACTTTAATTTCACATTAAAATTACTATAAAATCATATTTTTTCCAACATGAAATAGTTGCAATTAAAAAATTGAGTGTAATGTAACTCCCATGTCACTTACGTGATTCGATTTGATTTTCAGAATCAACTTTTAGAATATCTTTTTAAAAATCTAAAAACTAATTTGGTATAAAAAAATGGGAAAAATAATTAAAAAATCTAAAAACTAATTTGGTATAAAAAATGGGAAAAAATAATTATTTAAAAATTAAAAAATATCTTTACGCGTTTATTTTTGTCAAATTAAAATTTACTTTTCAAGAAACAAAAAATTCGAAAATAGATCCCAGAACAAAGAAATCCCAAAAACTTGCGGTCGGCTGTCATAAAAGCATGTAGCTGAAAAACTTTTTCCTTCCTTTTTCCCTTTTACCAAACGGACCCCGAAACTATTTCCAGCCTAGTAAACGGTATAGACCTATACATATATATATGTAACCTGTATATAATATATCACGCTCTTTCTCAATGTCCAAGACGAATCGATGAAAGCTGAGACGTCATTTTCTTGAGAAAAAATTGAAAGCAGAGAAAATATATAAGATTGAATTACACAAAACTTGTCATCGCCACGTAAATTACTGGTAAATTTTCTAACTTTAATATACAGTCTTCTGATTATTCAAATCATTTTTAATTTATCTGTAATTTGTCAATATTTGGATGGTATTTATTTAAATTTCATATGAATTTGTCGAATACAGTTATAATATTAGTTGAATCAATTGGCTTATTCGATACTGGTTTCAATTGGGCGTTCGAGTTCTTGATAACCATCATTTTCTAATTAGGGTTTTGGGTTGTTTTGGGTTTAATTTATTCTTTAACTGGTCGTTCAATTTCTGTTCGGTAGCTGAGAAAGTTGCCCTGAAAAGAAAAACTAAATTGAAATTAAATGTATAAACTTTGATTAGGAATTTAGCTCAGTCCGGAGGTGGGTTTTTTTTTTTTTTTTTTTTTTTTTTTTTTTTTTTTTTTCCGTGGGTTAAATAGTGGAAAACATGATTTTCAGAACTTTCCTTTTCTTGCCTTTTCTCAGATGCCAAACGGTGCATAAAATGAATGTTCCTTGTTGGTTGGTATTTTCATTGTTCTAAACTTGAGATTCATTCAAAATTAAGGCATTGCTTTATGAACTTTGTTATTCTCCTTTTTGTTTATAGTATTCTTTGCTTCATCTTTAAGCAATTTATGGTTAAATTTGTATTTGTTAGGCTTTCCATCCATTTAGCTTCTCCTTAGTTCCGATTTTGTGAATGGTTTGTGTGCAATCTGTTCTTACCTTAAGGAGTTAATGAATTATGTATGTTTAGTTGTGGACATTTTGTGATCTTAATTTGTGGCAGGCAATGAATAGAATTTTAGACTCTGTTTGGATGGAGTGATTTGGTGAAAAATAATAAGAAATGATGAGAAAGAGAACTCTTTTATCATGTTTGGTTTATAAGTTGAGTGAGAAATGATAAGAATGGATTAGAAATAGTGGGAAAAAAAATTCTCTTACTAAGCCTATTTCATTCTCACCAAAAGTGTTTGTGAGATTTGGTGAGAAGCAAGTTGATTGGTTGTAAAATATTTATAATACCAGGATTACCCCCCTTCAAATACAAAGGAAGAAAAAGAAATGTCCCTAATATCTCTCTCACATGCTTTGTTTCCTCACTCATCCAAACATGACAGTGAGAAAACACAATTATGTCTTCTTCTTTTTCTCCCCCTATGATCCAAACAGAGTGTTATTGTTAAGTTTTTCTTACATCAATAACATTTAAGTGTTTAATAGCATCAATAGGTGTGTTGTTTTCTTGGTAAATGTGAGATTGAATAGAGATGTATTGCCATTTGGATTTTTTTAAAATGCTTTCTCTCAGTTCACACATTTTTTTGTTTCGAATATCAAATTTCAAACCAAATTACATGGTTCGGGAGAAGGAACTTATGGTTAGCTGTATCTTTGATTTGGAAGTTGATATCTGAACTAAAATTGGTGTGTTAATTGAGAGAAAGTGGTGTGTGAAAATAGAAGCTCTCAAAACTAACATAATATTTATTCAATAGTAATTTAAATTTACCATTGTTTTTGTAAGTCATCATTTTTTTGCACGTCTTTTTTTATTTTTTCATTGAAGAAACTAATGAGCATATCTTTTTTCTCTGTTACTAGGTTAGCTAATTTCTCAAAAAGAACAAGGATAGTGAAATTCTTGAGATTTTGTGCTGCCTCTTGTTGTGTCATTCAGTACAACATATATATTGTTGTGTCTTTATAAAAAGGCAGGCCATCTTGATAGCTGTAATCATATAATTTTTTCCTCTTCAATATTGGTGGAATAAAATGGCTGTTTCCACACAAGAAGCAAGTCAAGAGAACTCAACTGATAGGTACCCTTTGCTCAAGGAGCCACATGAAAACAATGACAATCAGGACCATGTTATTGACATAGAAAGGGGTCGTGACACTTCCTCTTCAGGCTCATCTCATAATGGTTCTCCTCGTGGCTCGAATATGCCCCATCATGAAAATACACCGTCAAGTGGTGTTCGTCTACCCATCACTCCATCACCTTCATCTTCGCCCCATGGTTCGAACTCTAGGAGCTCTTCAGTTTCAAGAAGAGGGGAAGGGTCTGGCCGTCGTCATTGGAGCCCATTTAATACCATTTTATGGTTTATCATCGAGCTAGTGTTCACTCTAGGCCAAATTATTGCAGCTATAGTTGTTTTATCTGTGTCAAGAAATGAGAATCCACAAACTCCATTGTTTGCCTGGATTGCGGGTTATGCAGGAGGGTGTGCTGCAAGCCTTCCTATCCTTTATTGGCGTTATGTTTACCGCAATCTGGGTACTGAACAAGGTTCAACTCAATTGCGTCCGGATTCTTCCCAAGGCAACTCTACATCAGAACCAAATTCTTACACAACCGTCTCATTAGCTCGGACCACGGAAGAGGAAGATGATCAGAATACATCTTCAGGAACTTGGGACCGACAAACAATGGGAGCTCCAAATGCTAGGTAACACTTCTGCCTATACAATGCTCACAACATATCAGCATTCCAATTTTATAGTACATAACATGTTTATTTGTTTGCATGAGTGACTTGGTGCTGTTTTGTTCTGTTTGTTGCCCATAGCAAATCTTGCTTTTGTTTAAGAAATATTGTTTGTAAACACTAAGTTGGTTATGTTTGTTCGTTGGATGTTATAGTTCCTTATCAGTTTAATGAAAAACCATAGTACTGGTTGGTAATGAGTGACATTGTGAGGTTCTCAGCTGTATCTTATACTTTCATATGTTTTTTCTTTCTGTGTAATATTAGATTTTTCCTTTAGCTTATACCAAGGATCAACTTTAAGTCCTTATCTTTTTGCTTTAGTTATGGATGAGTTGACGAGAAATATTCAAGATGATATGCCATGGTATATACTTTTTACGGATGATATCGTGTTAGTGGATGAGACTAGAGAAGGAGTTAACACAAAGTTGAAGACTTGAAGAGAAGCACTTGAATATAAAGGATTTAGGATAAGCAAGAACTAAGACAGAATACATAGAGTGTAATTTTAGTAACAGTAACAATGGAAGCAGAGGAAAAGTGAAGATTGAGGACCAAATACTACCTAAGAATAAATATTTTCGTTATTTAGGATCGATTATCACAACGGCTGGGGAGATTGGAGCAGATGTAATCTATAGAATTAAGGCAAGGTGGTTTAAGTGAAAGGGTGCGTCTGGGATACTGTGCGATAAACGAGTACCTACTAGACTAAAAGGAAAGTTCTATAAAATGGCTATTAGACTAGCGATATTATATGAGACGGAATGTTAGGCAACTAAGAAATAATATGTAAATAAGATGAGTATTGCTGAGATGAGGATGCTAAGGTGGATGTGTGGCAAAACTAGAAAAGACAAAGTTAGGAATGAGTATATTCATGAATGGGTAGGAGTAGTATCGATAGAAGATAAGTTGAGGGAGAATAGATTGAGATAGTTTGGTTATATACAATGAAGACCAACAGAGACAGTAGTGAAGAGATGCGATACAGTGATGGTAGATGGAAGTGTTAGGAGAAGCGTAGACCTAAATTGATGTGGGCTAATGTAGTTAATAGAGGTATGAATTTTCTTAATTTGACTAACGATATGGCCTTGGATAGAGTTGAATGGAGAAAAAGGATTCATGTAGCCGATTCCATTTGATGGGATTTAAGGCTTGGTTTGGTTTGGTTTGGTTTATACCTCTTTGAGGTTTGGAGAAAATACAGTTATTCTCCCAAGTTTGGCATAATTACATTGGGGCTTCCATAAGATTCTAATTGACATAACACTTAGACCATTTTCATTAATAATTCATTAGTTACATATATAGAAAATGAAGTTATCATTTCTCTTACACTGAAATGTATAGTTTACTCTTTTTTTTTAATCTTTTTTTCTTTTTTTGCGTCTTCGCATCATCTGCGCTAATTTTGGTATTTTATTCTTACTAAAAGGGAAGGTAGTGTAATTATGCCAAAATTGTAGGGTTTCTTGTAGTTTTTTCAAACCTGAGGGGAATTAATATAACCTTCTTCTTTTTTATTTATTTATTTATTTATTTATTTTGAGTGCGTATGTGAGCATGAAACAACATAACAAAATATAACTCAGGTTTAAAGATCTCATTTGGACCATAGATAGGAATACTAACCTTAAGTTCAAATTTTCACAAATATAGACACACAAGAAACTAGTGTTATTAAAAGCGAGCCTAGGCGCAAGTCCCAGCCATGCGCACCACCTGTGCCTTGCAATGGTCAAGGCAAGGTGACTTCAATAGGGCGTGATTAAAGCACGCAACTCGAAGCAATTAAGCCCAAGGCGCAGGCCTTGAGGGCTTTTTTTTTTTTTTTTTGATTGATTTTATTCGAATTGGACCACTGAATTTACATGGGTCAGCTACAGCAGATCATATCCTTCAAATATACATGCTAACATTATCGATTTTGCCCCAAATCAACAAACGACAAAAGAAAACCTTGCCCTAATCCAATCTTTGAAGAAGTCGAACTCGTCAGTCGTCATCTAGTCCAGGAGCTTCAAATGTGCAGGTATGTTCTTCTTCTCTTTGTTTCTTGGTCTTTTCTTCCCCTTCTCTTCGTCTGTTCTGTTCTTCCCTTTCTTCTTCTTCTTCTTCGCTTCTTCTCATCTTATCTTCATATCTTCTTCTTCTCTTCGTCTCTTCTTCCCCTTCTTCTTTTCCGTTTATTTTCTGCTTATACCCAGGCAGGTTCAGAGGAGACAGAAGAGGAAGAGTTAGAAGGATACAAATCCAATGATGAAGAAGAAGATTATGAGTTGCATGTTGTTGATATTGAGGATGATGATTGTTAGATCCTTATTGAATAAGTGGAAGCAAAGAGTTGATGTTTTGTTGGTTTAATTTGTTGATGTTTTGAAATGCATGCTTGAACTTGAAATATTTGATGTTAGTTGAAATTTAGATCATGGCTATTTGTGTTTTATGTTGAACTTTGAAATATTAATCATTTTTCTATCGATGTTAGTTGAAATTTAAAATAGCAATATTTGTTGGTATTTATTTTTTAAAATGTTCAATATTTCATTTTGTTTATGTTATACTAGTTTGTTATTTGCTTATATGCCTTATATTAAATTATATTATTTCAACTTGCCATGGTGTGCCTTACTTCGATGAAGAGGCCCTAGGAGACCTTGGCGCCTCAGTGCGCCTGTCACTTTTATTAACACTGCAGGAAACACAAACCAACCCCTGCTCCTCCAAAAATCCATACATTGCTATGAGCTCATGTATCATAGCAATTTTTGTTCTTACATAGGCTTTAAACTGTTGGTATGGTAAGCCTTTTAAGCGTGTTTTGCTTAAGTTTTATCATAATTTGTCATTTTAACTGTATTGTTTATATTCAATGAAATGATTTCTTCTGAGCAGGCTCAGTGCGCTGATGCTCCGCTTCAAGATGTCTTTGGATTGCTTCTTTGCAGTGTGGTTTGTTGTCGGCAATGTATGGATTTTTGGAGGACATTCATCTTCTTCTGATGCTCCCAATTTGTACTGGTACCTATTGATGACCTGCAAAATCTCTCTCTTTCATTCTCATCCTATTTGAATATCTGGCATTTTCACTGTTTTCTTTGCAGGTTATGTATAGTATTTCTTATGTTTAGCTTCATCGGGTATGCAATGCCCTTCATTTTATGCTCCATGATTTGCTGCTGCTTGCCTTGTATTATTTCATTTCTTGGTGTCCGTGACGATATGAATCGAATGAGAGGGGCTACTGAGGAAACTATTAATGCTCTGCCAACGCACAAATTCAAGTCAAAGGAAAAAGGAAGCCGCAACAGCAGAGACAGTAATTCGGGAGCTGATGACGGTGGATTTGTGGCAGCAGGGACAGAAACCGAGCGGGTTATCTCGGGGGAAGATGCTGTATGTTCTCGAGTTCTTATTCATTAGGGTTTATGTTCTTTGATAGTTTGGGAACTGTAACATGAAATGGAATTAGCACTACCTCATTTTATAAATTTCCCTAATTTGCTTTTGATCAAAACTTAGATTTCTGTTTTCATTTTATGCGTAGCCTATGTATCAAGTAAGGTGCATACTATATTGTATTGGTATATGTGGGAACTGAATATGGGGCAAATTAGTTTTGGCCCACCTATGAAGCACTAACATTTCAAAATTGGTATTGTAGCTATGTCAGGCACGTATGGGACATAGACATGGTTGGGACTTGCAGGGACATGTGACCGACATGCCACGTGGCGTGTATTTTTTTAATAATAATTTTTTTTCATTGGACACTTGCAGGAACACTGTGGGACACTGGGGTTTTATTTTAATTTTTCAAAACTAAATTCGGGGGTTGTATTATAATATTGGGTTGAATTTCAATTCATATTGAACCATTTATAACACAACACAAATCTAATCACAGTTGCGAAGTTGAGTGACTGACTTCTATCGATTCTTGGAAGTGCTAACGCAACCTAGATTTAGTATCTGGATGATATGAATTTAGTGTTTTTTTATATTAAATTACCCAGTTGCCATCTCTACCTCCATTATCGTCATTTCTTTTCCGGCTTGTCTTGTTTTGACCAATACCGAGTGCTTTAAAACTTTCAGGTGTGTTGCATTTGTTTGGCAAGATATGCAGATGATGATGAGTTGAGAGAATTGCCTTGCTCCCATTTCTTCCATACAGAGTGCATAGATAAATGGCTCAAGATCAATGCCACGTGTCCACTCTGTAAATTTGAGATTGGTGACAGCAACGTGAATTCGCCGCCTGCAGCAGACTCGACAAGTCAGCAAGTGTGATGAAAGGATTTAAATTGCACGGTATACTAATTTGATCAGTTTGTTGATTCGATTCTCTCTTTTGTTTTGGCCGTTGAATCCTGGGTTGTGCAGTTGAGTCTGAACCATAAGTCTTTATCAAAGCTTGTATAGTAGAATTTTTTATTTCAGCGATTTAGATCAAATATATCAAGATAGAAATCTGTAAATACATGTTGAATACTGTTATTTGGAATGAAAGCATGATTGAATAGAGATTGGTCTCTAATGGTCTCTTTCAGTTTGGTTAGGGCTCGAATGCCAGTTAATCCGTTATGAAAACTTCTTACATTAATATGGTTTTCATTTAGATCAAATGTTTTTGTTTGGTTTAATTTTTGAAAATTACTTTTTTGTTTTTATTTTTTTTTTAGATCAGTTATCGGAAATAGTTCACATAAGAAGTTTTTCGAGGGCATCGTCCCCATTGACATTGTTGGTGTTTTTGTTTGGGTATTATTTATTTATTTATTTATTTTTGTTTTTTCAAGGGGAAAAAAAATACAAATGTCTATTTTTCTATATAAAAAATCAATTCATCATTTTCATATTTTTTGTATTTATTTAATTTTTAAAATTTTTCTTCACAAATATTTTAAGGTTTAGAATTCAACTAAAATATTAAAATAATTCACTAAAAAATTCAAATTTTGATAATTTAAAATGAAACAAAATTTTGTTCAGACAAATATAATTTAAATATATAAATTCCAACATCCAATCAAATTTTATTTTTTTTACAAATTATTTATTCAAAAATATTAAAAATTAAACAGTCTGAATCAATGAAATGGACTCGAGAGCCCAAGCTGGACCCTCCAGTAGGGAAGCCAAAACCTTTTGATTTTCTTATATTCATATGAAATAAAAAAATTTCTTCAAAATTTCAACTTAAAGAATGAATAGGAGGCAAAAAAATGAAGTTAAAATAAGCTAAAACATTCACAAATTAGATTTAAGGTAACAGCCCCATTCAGCAAAATAAGCTCTAATAAAAGAAATTTCCAATGAAAAAAGAGTTGCTGCTGAAATCAATTCACCAAAATCACCTCAACTATATATATATATATATATGTAGGAAAACTGGGCAAATAGAAATGATTTACAAATGTTAGATCCACTTTACATCAAAAGACAGCACTAATCTCGCTTGGGACTTCTCTAAAAAAATCTCCCCATCTGCCCCAAGAGAGAGAGAGAGAGAATAAAACTGTACAGTGGGCTGTACAAATTACTAAAATGACTCAGTGATCACTTTCATCATATCATCATGATGATATATCGTTCTTCATTCTTTCTACAATGAAAGCACATCCAAATTTTCCATTATACAATGGTTGTATATGTAGTTCCATTCTTTTTTGATTATGAAAGCCGATTTTGATTTCCATTAGAGTCAGATGTGACTGAGGAAGGAGGTTTCACCATGTTCGGTTGCGGTGGAGGAGCTGTAAGGGCATAAGTAAGCCTAGAAGAGGAACTCTCGATTAGACCAGCGACTCCAGCAGCTGATGACTGAGCATTTGAAGGAAGGAATAGGTCATGCTTTTGGTCTTTATATGCACTCCAAACCTGCAAAATCAGAAGTTGCCAAATGATTAACAAAACTGGTTTTAATTAAAAAAAAGAAATGTGAAGGCATTCCTTCTAATGCATACTTTCCTCACATTACTAGAGATAGATATGGCATACCAGATAAAGTGGTAACAACATAAAAACTTAATGCAGTCATCATTGAAGGTAGTCACAATTCACAATGGACAACGGAGGTTGCGATGATGGCCACCTCTCCCTCTATCTCTCCCTCTCTGATTTTGAGATTGCGTGGCAGATCTGATTTTGTTGTGGAGGGATGAGTCTGTGGGTTCCATGGAAGATTTGATTGCAGGGGGCGGGCTGGGTGGTGGGGGTGGGGGGAGGGGTGCAGTAGGATGGGGAAAGTGTGGGTGGGAGGTGCTAGGATGGTTGTTGAGGATGGGAGGAGGCCATGGTGATATTTATGTCTATGGATGGTGGTGGTGTGAGAACATACAATCAAAGAAATATCTATAATCATACATGCCTAATATAGAAGATAATTTTCCTATAGAATATATGCTAATATATTCTCACAGGTGGTTGCTTGGCCACGGTGATGGTGGTGGAGGTTTGGGTGCATGAGGATAAAACAATTCAGTAATTTTATTTTTAAGGATGAAGGGTAATAAGGTAATTTTCTCATTTGTCCAACACCAGGTGATGGTAATTTCCAAAACTAGTGGGCACAATTGTATTTTAGGCAAAAACTCAATGCGGTCTTGGTAATTTGCCCAAAAAAATATTATGCCTCTCTAAGGTTAAAATAGGAATTAAAAAAAATTGGTTGCAGATATCATGAATTCTATTTGTTTGAATTAAAAATTGACCAGCAAAAAGGCATTTGTTATGAGATTGAAAACCTGAATGGCCTGGTTATAGTTTCTTCTAGAACTTGATGGTGTAAGAAGTATTTGTAATAAATCTCCTCAAGGGGGCTATTTGTAATTTACCCATAAAACAAGATCACGTGAGAGTTTCTTTCATTTCTATTTTAAAGAATTTTAGATTGAGAACAAAGAATCTTGCTCTCACTGCAACCCCAAATCAATCCCTATTTGTGGTGATGCAATGAAAGTAATAACATGGGTGAACAATATAACATTCCCGAACACACTAGTACATAGCAGTAGTAACCATAAGCATGAATGAACAATTAGAAAGAAATGAAGAACATGCAATGAGAGTTTGGACTTACATTGGATGCATTTAAAAGTTCACGCACTTTAGTACAATGGGCCCCCTCCGTTGCAAATGCATGCAAAACCTGCACATATTTAGAGTATGTAAGGTCACAAAAACCATGGAGTCAGGAAATTATTTTCACTCTCATGCTGTTGCTGTTCATCTACCGTAAAAAATAAAGGAAGCTAACAAGCCAATATCAACTAGGTAGTATTCCTTTGCCTTACTACATGAATAGTTGGTTAAATAAATTTTAACAAAATTATTTGCCTTGCTACATGAATAGTTGGTTAAATAAATTTTAACAAAATTATGTTCAAAAAGACTTAAATCCAGCTTTAAAAAAAAGGAATTGTAAGGTAAAGGTGTCATTGCAAGACCAAAAACATCGATTAAATTCAGAAATTAAAACATCTTTACTAGAGTACATGGTGTTTCTCCTTACAATAATAATCATTCCCCATGATAGAAACTAAAACGGATGCATCTCACAGGAAGATCAATGAAGAGAAAATCATTTTGGTGAACTTCATCCTGTGTACATGGGCATGGAAACCCAACTTTACAAGCTCCAAGGTAAACAGAAACTTTGTAAAATTTTACACGAATCTTAAAAAATAAGAGAACAATCATTTATTAAATGGAATAAGAAGATTACATGCACCAGAAAACGGATGTCAGACATGTAAACAGTAAATACAGATGGCTTATTTATTTATTTATTACAAAACAAATACACCAACCTCAATAGCAAGCACCCGCCCAATGGATGCTTCGGATTCATTCCACTTCATCTGAGAGCAAAGTCCATTTCTTCCCCCAGCCCTCCAATCAAGAAGGCCAAGAAGTACCTCAACAAGACCAACCCTGCAGATTCACCACAATTTGTTCCAAAAGAATTAAGTATTACAAAAAGTATACAACCATTTTCTTATAAGACAAGGCAATTTTTATTAATAACAATATCAGAAATTTTCTTCTCTAATCAAAGCAATCCCAGGAATCCAATCATAGATTATCATATTAGGGGCCAAATGAACCTTATGTTCTTCCAGGTAAAAAAATTATTTTCCCTCCATTTCTTGTTCTAATCAAGTGTACTAAAATCAACAACAAACAACCAATTTGACCATTTATTATATTTTTTGTTAAAAGAACTATTTACTATTAATTAATATTTGGTAGGGACAGAAAATAAAAGTAAGCACAGGCAGAGAGCAGATTATGCCTACGGGTCTGCATGTGATTGATATTTGTGTAGATGCAAATAAATGCTTTTACAGTCTGGGATTCATAAAGGCAAACACATTCTGATGGGAACATATAAAAAATAGAGCAGTGAATAAACTAATGCTGATAAATATTTATACATATATAAAGTTGCTAATGAATTTTGTGCGCTACTCACTTAAGTCCTTGTGCAACAAGTGCATCCCTAGCTCGATTTCCAGCAACCACAACACGCTTTAGTGTCTCCAGAGCTAGTATGCTTCCACCTTGCCATCCAATAGCTTTCATTAGAAGCGGAACAACCTGAAAGCAAGAGCAACAGGAGTGAATGAATGGATGGAAAAATACATACACATTCACAGCTCTCCACATAACTGAATGTGTTTTTACTGAGAACATTCTTCCATGAACGTAAAAACCCAGCATCGGCACCCAAAAAAGACACAACACAAGACGGAAAGGAAAAAGAAGAGAAAAAAGAAGAAAAAGAAGGGAAGCCTGTTGGTCACACTGAAGCAACCAAAATGATTATACATACATAATCACAGCATCAGAGAAGAACTTAATGCAATCTACAAGGCCCAGAAATCTTCTAATGGTACCAAAACAAACTAATGAAATCTATTACAGGGGAACATAACATAAATGATGTCCACAGTATGCATTGAAAAAAATACTCAACAAAGAAATGAAAAGAACAAATTTTGCATGCAGGTTAAAATAGCATCTTTAAGCACACAATTCAACATAGCAGCACATGGCAATCACCAGTTTCACATACCAAAAAAGACAATAAAATTCATAATCAAAAACCAATTTAAGGAGAAACAGAACAAATACACACATACCTGAGGTGTTCCTACACTAGTCGCTGCCATAGCTTCAGCACAAGTAGTACTTGCTGCAAGTTGATGCAGAACTCGTAAACAACTGAGGCGCACACGTTCTTGTGGAGTTGGTGAACTTGGCTGCATCGAACTGTCCTCGGTTTCATATGTTCCATCAGCATAGCTGCCATTTTTTGTCTCCCCAGATGCCATTGTTTCTCGTCTTCCTTCATAGGCCACTGCAGAAACGAGTTTTGGCACATATCCAAGATACCCAACATGATCTGCGAGTGCAGGGTGTACTCGCAGTAACGACACCAATGCAGCTGACAGAAGCAGAGGAAGCTCAGGATCAACAGCTTGGTCATAATGCGTGGCAGCAATGGACGATAGATATTGATCTAATAGTCCTTCCAAAAATCTCTTTGGGTTTCTAAGAGGAAATTTAGGATCTTTCAAAAATAGCCTGACATAGATTCCACCGACCTACATCACCACAAAATTTTGATTAGCAATGAGCATGAACACATTTTTTTTATGAAGCAGATGCAGAAGTAATGATACCTGTGGTTCATCTCTCATTTCTTGTTGACCAGATGCTTGCTCAGGTACATCCCAATCAACAACACGACCTTTCATCTGTTCACGATATAGATCTGATGCCATGGTTGCAATTTGTGCAGACAAAGAAGCTGCCATTGCCGGAGTCCATACAAGCTCTGGAGTCTCTGTTGTTTGTTCAAGTGCAGACACAACAGCTTCACCAGGTCCATCCCTAATAACAGATACTAGGCCATCAGGCAGAAACCTTGCAAGTGTTATGGCCACTCTGGGCCCATGCATTGGCTGCCCAACAAGCTTGCCCAACAAAGAGGCAGCTGCTGCTCTTTGCTGTAGGGGAATTTCCTCTGCAAAAAGTCATTCCATTTTTCAATAACTTTTTGAAAAGTTACTGTTAATAGAAAGAAAAACAAATAGTTTACCTTGCAAAGGAAGGAGAAGTTCAAGAATGTACACCACTCCACCATGCTTGGCAGCTGCCCAAGCTAGTTCTGGAGTGCTTGCCAAGGCATAAAGAACATGAAGCACCCCTTCACGACAATTAGGTGAAGAGTGAAGCATTTGTAACAAAAGCAGAAGACTAGATCCATCTGCAACCATAGCCTCCAAACAAGGAGCATGTGCCGTCAAGAGCGAAAATACAATCAAAGTAAGTTGAGGAATGTTGCTTTTAGATGCAACAGGAACAGAAAAACATTCAAACAGTGGTAACAGCTTTTCTTTAGTAGAAAATACAGATGCCAACTTTGGGTCGCTCGTCAGTAAGTTCTGCAATAATACCACAAAGATACCTGAGTAAATAGATCAATTGTATATTGCAGAAAGAAAAATGAAAGAAAGAGGTGGTCACTTAATAGCCCAATATAAGCCAATCAGCCTTGCACCTGAAGAGAAGTTAATCCAAATTGAAGTTTCTTAACAAGTTCTAACTCCTCATTGCTCATCACTTTTCCGTCAGAGACTGCTGAAGAATCATCAGCAACATGCTGTCCATTCATTGATCCATTGGCAGAATTGGTTTGAACCTCAGTTGTCTCTGGGGATGATTCAACCTTAGTTGTCTCTGGGGATGATTCAATCACCTGACCACCTGAATCTGTAGAATGCTGATTGTGCACTAGACATGATATAAAATCAACAAGTGCAAAACAGAAGGCTTCTGGTCCACTAATCTCAAAATCTGGTTGATCATTATAGACCCTCAAGTACACATTGCCAACAAATAGTTCTTTCGATAGTGCTTCGTAAACAAAGACATGTGAATCGTTCAGGTCATATGAACCATCTGGACCTTGGCTTGCACGCTGCTGGTCCACAAATTTTAATAATTCTGCTCGTGTTGAAGAGTTCCAAATAATCTGCAAGCAGAAGAGATTGATAAATTCATATAAATAAAAAATTGAATGAAGGTCACCACCTCACCTCTAAAAAAGATAAGGATGCAATACGTGCTATACCATAGAATAGCTACACACGCAATTGAACAGGTATCATTATTTTGGAGCCATCAATTTTCTATCGGCATCATATTTAAGATTTTAAACACCCCAGTATTCAAGATCATCTCATCCAAACTGTGATTATCACCCTAGGGAATCATAGAGTGCATCTAAGCCTTAACCAGATCAGAACAAACAATGGAGATGAATTGTTAAATGAAACTATTTTTACAGTTTATCCACAACGCAACTTTTGGCCCTTGAATGTGTTTCACAAAACAATCAGTAATATCACAAGGTTAAAACTATACTTCCCAAAAAGAACAGAAGTTATCCATAAGACAATGAACAAGTAGACTCTGTGCAGATAAAATTTAACACAACACTAAGCTTATCTCTCAAATAACTAATTCAACAATTCAACACCTGACATTCTAGGCTAACTTTCCTAATGCAAAAAATGTGATAGCACTCGCTGCAAGAACCGTTTTTACACCACCAAGAAGAGAAGTACTCTCAAAATCCAGTAAACTAAGCAAACAAAAATAACAAGAAAAAAAAGGAAAGACCTCAGAACAGTATCTCAATCAGACAACATGGGCTGTATATGATAGTCGGTAGCTCCTAAACATTATTCACTAAACTATTGCTTAGAAAGTAGTCCATCTTATCCCGTACAGCCAGTTTGAACTCTAACCTTCTATACGAGGGATCCACATCCCTTAAGAGCTGGGGGCAGACTACTCTTGTCTTGCAGCTGGTCATACATACATCATAGCATCCCTTATCATGCAAAGGAGCATGCAGGCAGATGAAGGGAAAAACAAAAACTCAGCACTTACCTCTGGTGACTCCAAGTTGGCGTTTAATCTAGACAATAGTTCTTTTGGTAATGGATCTTTTAGCATACTGGAAAGTTTAGGAGTCAGCAAAGCTCTGAGGGCATCAACTGCAGCCCGGTTATATGGTGTTGAACTATCATTTGTACCCAAACCACTAAGCCTTGACAAAGCCTGAGACGCCAGTATAGCATGAAAATTCTTGGCGACTTGAACACTAGCACCAACACCATGTGCCTCTGTCACGTCAGAGTCCTCCGCAGTTGAATCATATTGGAGCAACAACGGCAAAAGGAACCTAAAAATTACCAAATTTAATATCAGAAACTTAGTTTATATAATAATGCAGGATTAAAAGAGATTCCATGTATCATAACTGCCATTTGGATAGTTGTGCTTAATAACCACAATTCATATATCAAACAAACAACCAGAACAAAGACAATGAATAATATTAGGATAGCAAAGAAATATCATAGCAATGGGGTAGCAGGAGTGTCGAAACCAACTCAATTCAAGCCCCAAAAGAAACCTTGATAAGATCATGGATAGTTCTGGCATGTGGACAGTAAATAAGAAGACAGCATACTACATATCCAAAATTTAGCATGCTTGGAGTGTGCTCATATAAACAACATAGTTGGCATGAGATTGGATAGTTCTAATTGAAAGTGATTTGCTTCAACTTGTACACAGATAATGAAGTTTAGTATAATGCAAATGCACATTAGCTATCTAATTACTTTCAGAAACTAGGACTAAAATTGATCATGCAAGCTTGGAACTATGTCCATTACACATTTGTGCTATACATGTGCTGGGAGATTCTATTTGCACACCACACTCTGTCTCAGTACACACTATTTGTGCCATTTGGATATCAACTTTCGAACAAAATACAAATGTTCGGATATCAACTATTGAACGGGAACGGGATTTTTTTTAGAACGATTAATTTTAATTCGAAAGTAGATATCCGAACATTTGTATTTTGTTCGAAAGTTGATATCCGAATGGCACAAATGGTGTGTACCGAGACAAAGTGTGGTGTGCAAATAGAATCTCCCACATGTGCTATTGCTCGTTCGTTTGTTCTTCTAAAAAGAAATTATATAAGATTTCTATCCTATAACTATAAATAAGATATATGTTCATAGTTCTCTAAGTTCAGCATTACAACTAAGGAGAGAATTAGAAGCAATTTTCTGAAACAAAAAATATTGTCTTGGCAGTTCAAATGCAGATAATCAGAGGGTAGTGGCACTTCAATTTTTGTTTTTTTTTTTTCATAATCGAGAACTCAGCCTGGGCATGTAAACTTGGGATTCAGAGGCCACCTCTTAAGCCTAGGAACTGGGCAAACTGAAGGGGAGTCAAACTTCAGACTCCCTGGATAGGAACCTGGACGACTTGACGTAGCTCAGAAGTAAGAGCTTGAAGGGAACACAATTCTACTGCTCATGGACAGATTGTTCTATTCTAGTTTTAAGTATTTAGCACTTAGTTGCTAAATCAAAGGCAATTAGTGAAAGAGTTGAGGTTGTTGTGAGCTTGGTAGGTCAAAGTTTGGGCATGAGATATGCGCTGTTTGAGAGCATGAACATTTACCTACAAACACCAACCTGTCTAGTTTTTAAGGAAAGAAACAAAGAATTGCTTAGGGAGTGTTTAATATTGTCTTTGTTTTCTTTTCTCGAAAAATTGAACAAAAGAAAAGAGAACTGAAATGAAGAACTTGTTTGGCAAACTGCTTTGCAAAAGCCTTCTGAAAACACTCCTTTTTTATGACAATTTTATATTGCTTTTTGAATTTCAAAAACCATTCAGTGTGTTTGGTTTTAATTTTCTGAATTCAGTTTTTCTGAAAATTGGATTTTTTGTTTTTTGTATTTGTGAATATTTTTAAAATTTTAAGTAATTTTTTTACTTTTTTAGATGCACCTTACTTAGATGTATCTAAATAGTAAAATATTTGTGAAAAAATATTTAAAAAATTAATAAATACACAAAAATACGAAAAATGTACTGAATTTTCTTTTTTCTTTTTCTTTTTTTTTTTGTGTGTTTTTTGGTATTTAGTGTATTTTTTAAAGATTTTTTTCACAAATATTATACTTTTTTAAGTGTATTTATGTTAGGTGTGTCTAAAATTTTTTTTTTTTTTTTTTTTAAATTTGTTTAAAATATTAAAAAAATTCATTGAAAACATTAAAATACGGAAAATAAAAAAATAGAATTTTCTGAAAATTGTTTTCTAAAAACCAGAACCAAACAAGCTGATTTTTGCCACAAAATGAAAACTATATGAAAAAGTCGGGTGTTTTTGAACTTCCAATTTTATACGTTTTTCAAAAACGCAAACAGAAAAAATGAAAATTTTGAAAACGTTACCAAACGCCTCAGACCCTGGAGGTTAAAAAAACACTAGACATAAATCTTAATAGCTTCTCAAGAATATGACTTCCAAATAGGAAACTTTCATACTTTGACCACTAAGAACATTTTAGAGAAGCAGGAGAACACTTGTAAAGATTGCTTAACACAACTTAACCCAAAATAAGATCCATGGATCTGCAGGATAGCCTGCATCTGTCATTAAATTTCCAAACTAACTACGGCCATAAAACAATTAAACAAAAATGGACGTATACACAAAGTAAACTAACTCGCATGAACATTTGAAAAAAAAAGAAAAGAAAAAGACTCAAGTTCAGTCCTAAGCTTGATAATGTGATACCCCAAGCAAGTTATAATGAGATTAGAATGTGCCCCTCTTCTTTTTGTCCTACTCTGCATCATTAATGCTTAAAGCTGCACAGTGCACTACTGTATGACATTGTTAAAGAGGATGTTTAAAGTTTATAGAAAGAAAAGTTGCTGATCATAAAATACTTGACAAACATGAAAGGATATGCCATCTTTTCATAGCAATATAAGTTTGTCTAAAATATTTTACTACACAGCTTAAGCATGAAAGGGAATGCCATCTTTTCATAGCAAGATAAGTTTGTCTAAAATATTTTACTATGCAGCTTTGTAGTTACTAAGAAAATGAAAAACATTGCTCTACGAAACAATTTGAGAGCACTAGGACAGAGAGTTCTCAATCATGGAACCAATTGTTCAGAAAGCTACAACTTAGGTTTGGGCAGCTCCGGGGGGGGGGGGGGGGGGGGGGGGGGGGGGGGGGGGGGGGGGGGGGGTGGTTGGAGAATCTGGAATTGTTTGTGATTCAAGCACTGCCACAATTATTCCCCAGACGCCTATTTGACCTCCATTGTCCATAAATTGAAGTGTTCTCCTCAAGTGCTGTTAATGGTGCCCACTTTCACTATTCTAATTAGAATCACCAAAGGGAACATTAGGACCAGATTCCACTTAGGAAGCACTAGCCGCCATGATGTCAATGGACGAGCCAAAAAGCAGCTACAGAAAAAAGATAGAAAGGTGTACAGAGGAACAAACTATGACACGATGATCATTTGGGAAGAAAAACAAAAAATGCAGAGTCGTAGTGTTGAGCAAGATAAAGGTGTTAACAGGAGGGAGAAAACAGGTTGGACTGGCAGCAGAACAATCAATTTGTTAAACCTACAGCATTAGCATAAAGGCACTATAGATGATACAGCTGAAAAACAGAGCAATGAAATGAACCAACTTACCATAACACACCAGCCTTTAGTAAGGCTGCTTGTAAGTCAGAGGAGACAGAAACATGCGCAATAGTCTCAAGGGCAGCATCAACAGCAGCAGGTGCAAGCTCAAGTTCAGTGCAGTGAACAATGTCCTGAACTAGTCCAGAAAATTCAAGTATCTCAGCTCTGGCACTTTCAAACTGACTTAAGACAGAAAATGTCCGCATCACATTTGTAACGATAATGGCAGACGGTTCACTTGCAGGGGTAGTTGGCTGAACAACACACATGCAACGGGAGAGGAGAGTAGCAAGAAGCTGTATTCCACCATCTCTCACAAGCTCTTCACCATTAAGTGAAGAAGATGCGCACCTAAAACATGGGAGTAAAAAGGCTTCAAATTTATCAGTCAAAATAGAAATAAAAAAATAACCAAAATATCTAACAAGAAAAATCAATGATAGCAAGAAGACTGACGTCAGCCAAATGAGCTCTGAGGCTGCAACAAGGAGAGGTGCTCTATCAGAAGCAAGAAAATTGTTGTCATCCTTGTCCACGGTGACTGCATTCAACAGCATGGGATATCCAGCGTATTTAAATGGCTCCAATACAAACCCATATCGTCTGTACAAAATGCATTGCCCCTTCAATAGTAGCAGCAACCTCCATGGTTGGGGACCTTGCAACCCTTGCATGGTAGCCTAAAAAATAATCATTTCCGAAATGGTATTCAGCAAAATTACAAGAGAACGTTGATTGTCAAACATTAAGACTTTAAAGCCATAAATATCATATCTACAAGCCTACAAGATTTAAAAAGTTGTGCCATATCTTCAAACAATAAATAGACTTGGTTCAACAACAATGCACAAGGAAAATATAATTAACTTAAGTAAATTTGCCAGTATTCATTCTTGTGGTGTTTTTTGTATAAATTATATGTATGAATAGAGTTTTCCCAATACAATTAGCCTTAATTGTCAAGGTTGACGTAAAATTTGTCAGTATTCATAGAACTTGTTTTGTTCTTGGAAAAACAAGGTAGCGGAGGAGGATAACAAGACAAACAAAATAAAACCCACATGCAGCCTACTCATCATTTAATGGGCAATTCTCTAAAATACTGTCGTTTAGTTTTGAGATTGTGAGTTTTGAGTGTAAGCTACTGCTTATGTATTGGTACAGGGGGAAAATTTGTTAGAAATATCTTTCTTAAAAAATTTCAGTCCAAAAGTATCAAGAAAAAAATATGTTGGATATGCTTCACTGTTCTAGGTAACATCACATCAATCAAGTCAGAAATCTACCATACTTCAAAAACATCGTAATTTATGGATTTGACAAACCAATTTTAAGAGATGAACAGCCAGAAAAATTAGCAAGATGGGCCTAAATGCATGATTTCATACCTTTATCTGAACACTATTAAGCTTTTATGTTGTTTAAGGAGATTGAAAAATACTAAGGCCTCGCTTGGGAACAAGCATTTTAGTAACTTTTTGACTTTTTACGAAAAGATGTATAGAAAAGTAGAAGAGAGTGATGTGAGAATAGTAGACCTCATCTGTCAGTCAAAGACAGTTTGTGTATTATTGATACCAGTCAAATGGCCCCAGATGCTGCAATACATATGCAACATGCCATGAAAGGGGTCTACACAGTATGCACACATTCTTAGATCCACCAGATTAAATATTTCCAGAGGAGAATCAAAGGTGGGCAAGGGTAACACATTTTGGATAAATAAATACCTATGTGATGTCTTCAAACTGCAAATTGTATTTCTTTTTAGTGGCATTTCGTGGTACTTCCCAAATGAGAATAGTAAAAAAGAAAAAAGAGGGTCTACTACAAGTTTTTTGTCTGCATTTTATTTTGGGCTCCAAAAAAAAAAACAAAACAAAACAAAAAATTTATAAAAACAAAATGTAATCCACTCAAGACATATGAGGTCATTGTGCACCCACGCACACAAAAAGAAAAAACACATAAAATTGGTCAATAGATGATTGAGACTTCCACAGATTAAGTCTCAACATACTTTAAAATAACCAACCAAACATCCATAAATTGAGGTATCTATTACTAAATACAACTCAAACATTGACACAAAGCCCAGACATTCGAACACTTAAATCAATTCTTGCCATCGTTAACCAAAACCAAATCCTGGTAAAACAGGCATTGTCATCAGTTTGTAAAAAGTTTCAAGATGAAAAAATTCAAGGTTATTGGAGGTTTTTCCCCAATACCAAACAAGAAGTTTTTAATAGTAGAACCAGAAGCCAATGTATACCTGTAGACGTTCATAAGCTTTCTGCACAGCAAGAAACTTCTCCCTCCCTTCAGGATTTTTGTCTGGATGATATTTCATTGCAAGTTTTCTGTATTGTCGCTTTAGTTTTTCTTCATCAATGTTCTCAATTTGTTTGGATATGTTAGGAATCTCCTCAGCCATCTCTACAGAATGTTTGCTGCTGGCATCATCTCTAGATACATCATCCAAGGATATTTCTAGAATTTTGCAAGCTTCTTCTTCAGAAAGATCCATAGGTCTCCGTGTCAACTCCTCACGCCACATTACCAGCAATGACTGTAGGAACTCAACATGTTCAACAATTGGCCAATTTGGAAATCGAATCTCATCACATAAGTTTCGCAGGTAATAACGGTGACACCACATTTCATCCCTTAACTCAGGATAAGTCACTGGTGGCATAGGAGCATAATCATATAAAGAATGGCAATGTTGGGATAGTTTCTGGGGAAAGTCACCCAGATGCTGCAAAACCTAAAAGAAAGAAATAAAACGTAAAAGGGTTAAATTATATTTTCTTTAGATAAGAATGCAAATGAACCAAACTAGTCATACACCTTACTCTTAAGGTTTGAATTACCTGGCGGATCAGATTCTCAGCCCTCATTTTGTGAGTCCATATGATTTCTGGAGTGTCAGAATCAGAAACCATTGCTGCCGCAAATGCACCTGGACCACTTCGTTCCAATACATACAGCAAGGACTCAGGGAGAAGCCCACCCAACACACTACGTTTTGCCAATGGCAATGAAGAGGAAACTGCAGCTTCTTCACCACCATGAAACGCTTGATGGACATGAGTCACAGAAAAGAGTTGGCCAATTGAGAGGAGATTAGAACCAGGGTATGCTAGAGCAAAATAAAATGCGCCTGTACTGTATAACTTTATCATTGCCTTGGGATTTCTGGTGACAACAGCCTTCAGCAAAGCAGCAGCACCCTCTACAACACTTGGTTCCCCAGTAAGCATAGCCTACATTCCAAAACAATGAAAAAATAGAATATAAATAGTGGTATTTTTCCATCCATTTTTGACAGTTTAAGAATCAAGACCCATACACTTGTGACATGTAGACATATAGGTCTGCGTCTTTCAAATAGAATGGTTTGGGCATAAGGCTTCAATTTGTGACAAATTTCCCTACACTATATAGAAGCCAGCTTATGGTTGTGCCCAGGTACACAAGGGTTCCTCCATAGAGCTTTCCCGATGTTGTGACACATATTGACCCCCTTGCTGTATGGTAATTTCACACAATTTGACAAGTCCTTCCAGAGAATAGAAAAAGCATAGCTTATCCAACTAAAAGCTTCGTAGCAACTTGGATAGTCTCTAGAGTATAACATGTAGTTCTTAGCAAGCCAAACAATTTTAAGTAACAGTTGGTACCCTATCCAGGAAACCCACAAGGGTTATCCCTCTGATATCTATCAACAAATTATCAGCTTTAATAAATCATTCCTCATATAGTGCATCTTGATGCCGTCTATCATATTTTGAGGTACCTTAAGTCAACTCTAGGGAAGGGAATACTTTTCTCCATTCATGGTAATTTGATATTGGAAGCATTGATTGACGTAGACTGGGTTGGCTCAGTTGATGACAGAAGGTCTACTTCTAGTTAGTACCTTTATAGGAGGCAATTTGGTTACCTGCAGAGCAAAAAGTAGGCTGTGGAAAGCTGAATTCAGGGAAATGGCTCATAGTATTTGTGAGCTTATGTGGCTCCCAAGTGTTGCTAAAATTGACCTATAAAGTTGTATTGTGACAAGCCGCCATCAGTATTGCCCACATTCCAGTGCAACATGACTGGACAAAACATATTGAGATTTGATACACTAAATCAAGGAGAAGCTGAGCAACAGTTTAATCTGCATTTCCTTTGTGAGGTCAGAGGATAATTAGCAGATGTATTCACTAAAGGGCTTAGTAGTAAGATTTTTCACCCCCATTATCTGCAAGTTAGGCATGAAAGATATCTATGCACCAACTTGAGGAGGAAAGTTACGTTATGCAGTATTATTTCCTATGGCCTTTTTTTGTACTTCGAACTCATTTAGTATAAATAAGAGTTACACTAAGCAGTTTTCTCCTCTCTTTTTCCAGCACAACATTATTCTCCTCTCTTCTCTTCTTCCATTTTATTTCTTCTTCTCTAAATCCAACTTAAACATACCACATCAGCCCTACAACTCCTAAGTAATGAATTCACCACCTTCCTCTTATCAGGCCCCTCATATTCCATGCTAATATTCATGGAGCCCGGTCTTTGTTGTTTACACATCAAATCTCATATCTAATAGTGAACTCTAGCATCTTGAATTCTTTATCCTTCCTCGAGGAAGATGTGCCCCTCTCCTCCCAACTTCTAATATAAACCTGCTCCCTCCACCTTTTCTCAATGGCATCTAAAATCTGCCCTAGCTCTGCCTCAAAACCTTCATGCAAGAACCCCAAACAGGAAACAAAGTCTTTTATGTTCCTGATTCACTCACTCAGACCATTGCTTCTCTTTAGCTTCCAAAATTGCTTCAGGATATACCACCTGTATCATCCCTGCCAGAGCAAGAGCTGCCAAACAAGGACAATTTTTTGTTTGAAAGCACCTCCAGATTTTCATTCCCGTTGCATCATTCTCCTGAATCTCCCCTGACATCGCACCACCCCCCTTTTGCTGACTGGCTGACCACAACTCTGCTATCTCTTTTTTGCCTCCATAGAAACTTACAAGAAGAACAAAATTGGACAGGGAAGAGGAAGAAGCCATGGAGGTGAGAGACTTCAGCCAGGAAAAAATGAGCCCATGCTTAAGTGGAGAGATGGGCTTCAAGGACTGCAAGCTTCTAATACCCTATGTGTGGCCCAGGTCCTTATATTATGAACTGGTGTAACACAATAGTCCATACCTCGAACATTTCAACTTTTACGAATCCTGGAATAGTATTTGAATCAATTAGCAGCAAATTGCTTAGTTGCAAGAATGTCCTACTGGGGCGATTGTTTCCACTCTATAACCGTGATTCTACTGTTCAAAATAAAAAAATCCTTCTAAAACCACATTCCTAGCGAGATAGAACGATGGTTCCAACTAGGATAGGACCATTCAAACATATGAATACCAAAGAAATAAAATAAAAGCTTCAATGCAAAAGAAAATCTGGCTAATCATATATTTATTTAGATTTTGACTTTCCTCTTAAGAATTAAATGGTGAAGATATTTTTATAGATCTTTCAGTTTGGTTTCCATAAGGATTGAAGATGCGAAGTTACTGCTCTTATGTTTACAAATGTAAGTGATAATGTAATGTAAACATTTAACATATATGTTACAATTAAGCAACAAATAATACTTCTTACAATATATTTATATATAAAATATGTTAATGCTCCCCTAAGCACTCCAAACCATATCTTTAATGTGCCCCACTCCCTTGACCCCAACCCAGCTTCCACTTTCCACTTCTGCTTCCACTTCATGCAACTAAGATAAATTGGTCTGCATGTAAAATTTCCAGACCTGGGGAAGTTGGAACATACAACTCCATCAAACTATTATGGTTGGACATGCATTGCATTGACAAATCGGTCATCTTTTTGAATGACATTGTAAAATCAAGCTCAACAAGGAAGGTCATACTATTATACAATTTTACGCAACTTCTTTATATGATGAGGAAGTAGGAACCCCTCCAAGGTAGAATAACATTGGACCCACCCCTGTAGGGTAAACCCTAGATAATAACAACCACCCACAAGCGACCAATATTGGGTAAGAGACGGTGCTGCTAGTGGTACTATTTAACACTAAAACAAACTAGAGATCTTGAAAAAAAAAAGAGCCCTGATCAAAGCTGCCTTCTACAGCTGCTGAAAAGAATACCCGGATCAGTGCCAATCATCAAATACTAGATTCAGATATTAGATGGATATGAAAAGCCTATGCCCGGATCTATATTAACAGATAGATGAAAATAAACAAATAATGTAACCTTTCAAACCCACCCAGCAATACATTGATTCCAGGTCTACAAAAATAATCAGAATACTAGAAAAAAAACTGAGAGGCAAAAAAAAAAAAAATTTAAATCACCTGTGCAATATGTGGAAGGCAACGAGGACTTGACAACATCCGCTTTACTCTAGGTGTTGGTGTAACTAGCTCTCCGGCATCGTCTAAATCTGAATGTGCAGAAACCATGCTGTGTAAAATGGACAATGCAGCCTCCCCTACCTGGATGCAAAATGATATTTTAACAGTGCTCATGAGGATAGTACACAAAGTAGGCAAAAGTTACTGTTATGATGGTGAATGCAAGTGAGTTAAATAAATTGATACTTGATGAATTTGTAATTTTTATTTATTAGGAGTTCTAATTTAATTAGAATTTTATTGTTGTAGTTTTGTTAATTTTGGTAACATTTATTAGGGTTTCCCTATGATGCCTATAAATAGGACTTACGTAATGATTTAAGACTAGACTAGAATTGATAAGATTATTGATTAATGAATATTGATATATTTGGTTTGGGATTGTGATTCCCCAGTTTCTTCTTTCTTCTTCTATTTTTTTGTGCTACATCATAATATCTAATGCTACAAAAAGAACCAAGAACTAACTATGAAAGAACAAGTACATTATATAATTGTGATGTAAAATAACAATACCTGGATTGGAGTGAGAACGGGAACCCGAACAGCCAGAGCCCAACGAAGTTCACGTATATCTCGTAATCTCTTCCAATCTGACATCCCAGAAGCCCGGCACCGTGTTGTCCAAACAATAGCTTTCTTTGACCAGAACCTTCTGATAGCATCCTTCTCCAGGGGTCCAACTTGTACACCTTCCTTGTCAATAAACATCCATTCCTTAAGTGGTTCCATGAAAGCAGAAGCAGCTATCAAATTAGATTGTAGAGGAATAGCAGTTCTTTCTGAAGCTTCATGAACTGATGTTAGCAGATCAACAGCTAAAACACACCCTCCAACCAAAACACAAGCCTCTACATTTGATAAAACCTTCATCAAAACCTGCAGAGACAGTGAATGATATATTGAGTATGCAGAGTAATGATATCAAAAGGCGAAGGTCGTACAGATTAGAACAGCATTAGACAAACATGTCGAGCCTATTCAGGCCAGAAGTTTCATTTGAGAAGGAAGATTGATCAAGATGACCTGCATTTTTATAACCACAAAAACTCACAAATAATTTGTTTTAATGAATCCACTTCAAATTTCCAGCCACCTACTGTACTGGCTGAAGACGTAACAAACAATCTCATCAAAAAGGAAAGAGCACTCTGTTTGCCTAGCTTGATAGATATTGAAAGGGATGGAAACAAACTGCATATGCCTACCATCAGCCTACTAATACCCAGTAGGATGAGTTCACAGCTGAACGCCTTATTACAAGAAGAGAGAAATGTAGCTATGAGTCTAGGCTGCAGAAAAGCAGAAAGCTAGTAGATAATTTTGATACCGCAATTGTGTATTTTAAATGGGTAACCAAGTATGCAAACAAACTTTCCATTTCATTAACGGATACTACCCATGTAACAAGGCACTTTGAAAGTACTTCTCATACTAATTTCATTTTGTCTTCATCAATCAAAACACTTATGTCTCTCAGTAGTAGGGCATTTGAGAAATGCAATTTTCATACGATGTACACACGTCCAGAAGTGACAAATTCGTAAGTACAACAGGAAACAGGGATACCAGGGCATTTTGTGTAGAAAAATTGGATTTGGTACCAGGGCCTTTGTCTAGATAAATTGGATTTGCACTGAAACATGCAACTTGTCTACAATGGATGGAAACCTTACACAAACCACAAAGGATGTGAAACAATGATTTGGAGCTGTCTCAAGCTACGTTACACGGACTCGGGTGCGGGAATCGGGTGCGGGTGCATATCTAAGGGTCAGACACCTCAAAACTAAAAATGAAGGATACGTGGATACGGATACGGGGGTACGTCAAATCATTATTCTTAAATATATATTTTTTATAAACATGAGTTAAAAAGTTGACTCAATAATTTTTTTTATATATAATTTATGGACCAAACATATAAATTTACTACATAGCAGCCCATGATATTAAAAGATTTGTTAATAGGCCCAAATTTACTACATAGCAGGACCAAACATGTATTGTTTTAATAGGCCCAAATTTAGTAGGCCCAAAATTTCATTTATCTGGTTCAGCCCAAACTTTTTTTAAAAAAATATTTTTATAAAAAGAGGAGAATAGAGAGTTGAACAATAAATTCATGATATTAAAAGATTTGTTAATGGGCCCAAATTTACTACATAGCAGGACCAAACATATATTTTTTTTAATAGGCCCAAAATTTCATTTATCTGGTTCAGCCCAAACTTTTTTTAAAAAAATATTTTTATAAAAAGAGGAGACTAGAGAGTTGAATAATAAATAAACAATAAAAGAGAGAGAGAGGGGGGCAGATCAAAAGCAGATCTGGAATTAGAAGAGAAAGAGAGCGAGAGAGAGAGAGAGAGAGAGAGGGGCAGATCAAAAGCAGATCTGGAACTGGAATAGAAGAGAAACAGAGCGAGAGAGAGAGACAGAGAGAAGGGCTTACAGTCGTGCTCGTCGAAGACGAAGACGAAGTCGAAGACGAAGACGAAGTCGAAGTCAAAGGGTGCTAGACGAAGTTAAAGTCCACGAAGACAAGGTCGAAGGACGCGAGCAGGGGGATCAAAGTCGGCGACAGAGGGATCGATGTCTTGCCTTTTCGAAGTCGGCGACAGGTTCTCTCCTTACTCTCTTCTCTTTCATTTCTTCTCCCGTATCCATTTGTACAGAGCCGTATCCCGGCCGTATCCCGCACCCGTACCCGTGTCGTGTCGTGTCGACACGGGTACCTCCCAAAAAACGAAGAGTCCGTGTAACGTAGGTCTCAAGTAAAACAAATAAAGATAAGAGGTATGTATTACAGTAAAGAAAATATGATAGTAAACAATAAAGTAGTACCAAGCCCAGTGGTTTTCTAAACCCAGTAATGAATTAGGATGAACCCGATGTCAAAAACCCACTAGGCTAGAAGCCTATTACACAGTTATGAACTCAACACTATAAAACCGGACAAAGAGGAAATGTGGTTTTCTCACTGGTCTAGACTGGACTTTATCAATCATCCTTCTACATCGCACAAAAACCTACTCTAGAAACAAGAATGTAAGAGAATCTTCATCACGGTTTACGGAGGTGGTTGTAGTGCCACAAATGCTCAAGATATACTCTCAAGAAAAGAAGATTCCTTTTTTTTTTAAATCCGCAACAAGTAAAGATTCCATTGTACACTACGCAATATGCATTCTTGCCAGCCACCTACATTACACGGACTCAGGTGCTAGTGCGTATCTAAGGGTCGGACACTTTAAAATTAAAAATTGAGGATACGTGGATATGGATCCAAATTGAATACGGGTATGAGGATACATTAAATAGTTATTTTTTAAATATATTTATTTTAGGAAGATGAGTTAAAAAAGCCAAGGAATAACAAATTTTATTAAAAAAAATAACAAATAAAATATGAATAACAAATAAAAATTATAAAAATTATTTTAGGCACAAAATAAATTATATTATATATGATAAAAATAAATTATTTTTATTTTAGGCATAAAAATTTTATTATTTATGATATATGATATTATACAATATTTTTTTGGGTGAATAATATTATATAATATGAATTGATAAACAAGTTTAGAAGAAACTAAGGATTGTTTATTGAGCATTAGAAAAATAAAGAATACAAAGGAGATATATATATCTACGCTAGGCAAACCCTAAAAGTACCAAAGACTAAACTACCCTTAATAATAAATAATAATATCAAATACGTATATGCTTAACACCCCCCCCCCCCCACCCCCCCCCTCAAACTCATGATGTGATAGTATCGAGAGTTTGCCAAGCAGAAAGCGAAAGCGCAAAATTGTATGAGACTTCGTGAAAAAATCAGCCAATTGCATAGCAGATGGCACAAATGGTAAGGACAAAGTAAGAGGCTGAAGATGATGACACACAAAATGACAATCAATCTCAATATGCTTAGACCAACATGGAAGACAGAGTTATGAGCAATCTGGATGGCACTTCGATTATCACAATACATAGGAGTAGGAGCAGAAGTGCTTTCATGCCATTAATAAACAAATGACAAATAGTGAAGCAAGGAACTCATCTACCAACCAGGCATAAGAATGGGAGCAAAAAAGTGGCAAGTCAATTTTGATGTACCTTCATAAGAAGAAGAAGGCGGTGCCTCAAAGCTCTATCATCAGTCCTATCCAGAAGAACTGTAATATGAGCAGTGCCTTCAAAAGGGCCGATTGTTTTATAATGTTGCTCATATACAATTGCCATTGCCCTTGCACAAAGCTCTCTGACTGAGGAGCCTCCCCCTCCTCCAAAACCATCTAATCTTCCCATATCACACCAATCATCAGATGCACCCATTTCATCAGGAACAGCACCATCTACAGTAAGTCCTGTGTCAGCATCACATAGGAAGCGATGATACAGAGCCCTAAAGAAAGCAACTGGGTCACGCAATGGAAAATCCTGAGCCCTGCCACTATTGCCAGTCTCAAGCAGCAAACGCAGATAATATTGACCCACACAAACTTCTTTGGATAAGCTACGATAGCTAACAGAAAATTCAGAGTAGTTCCACGATATCTGAGGAACACTATCTTGCCCAGTCATAATCTCCACAGTTGAACCTCCAGGAACTATATCTTCAGTGCGTTCCTTCTCAACATCTAGATTATGAACCTCTGCCTGCAATGCCTGTCTCAACTCCTGCCTAGTCCGCTCATTCCAGATCAAGTCCGCACGATTGTGATCAAGGCTAAAAGCTCGCCAAAATTCAGGCCAGTTACAAAGTAACCTACCAGATCCAACAGGCGTGTTCTCCACAACAATCTGAGCAGGAGCGGGAATGCCTGTGTTCTGGAAGCCAACCACATTTGGATCATAATCAACTGAGTCTGATGCATTTGATTCAACAGGCTCATTTGTATTCATTGACGGAACATCAGGTGAAGCCACAGCTGCTGAATAATCTATTTGTGGAGCACCAGTAGAGGACAAATCACTAGGCAAGTTATCACCTGTATGAACTGCATAAGAGTTCGTGGCTGGAACCTGTACAGAAATTGGATCTACTGCAGATTTTTGGTAACTATCTAACCCTTTAAAAGCACCAGGATGTGTCTGCTGTCCTGGATCAACTTCAAAATTATTAACTGAGGGCATGGGAGGCCCCTGAGATGTTATTCCTTTTCCCGCACGACCTTTCCTCTGCTGAAGTAACCGTCTCTGTCTCCTACTCAATGACGATCCTTCTTGACTGGACATATTTTGTGCATCTTCAGGTGGAACCCCATCTGAACGTGTGTGCAGATAAGCAACAAGCCCTGGAGGCAGCACTCTTGATAACAAATCAAGAGCAGGTTGATATGAATCTGCCCAAAGAGCAACAAGCTGTCGGCTAACTTCACGACGTTCACCAGCAGGAAGAAAGAAGGCATGCAACAAATGCCGCAACAAGGCACCATCACGCAAAGCAGCATCACGCATAGACTCTGCCGCAATTGCATCTTCTTCTGCAATTGTACGCATGATAACAGCAACTGTCTCCCTTACACTTTCAGCAGGATGTCCAAACAATGCAAACAAGCGACGCCGCAGGCCAGCTACTTGTCGTAACAATTCAACAAAAACAGTATATTGAGTAGTTTCACCATGTGGTTCACAGATCATTGCCTCCAGAACCTCCACAACTGACATTGATAATAACGGCGATACAGACATAGGTTTTAGTCTGTTGACAAGGATAATAACATTGCTATTATTCGCAAACAATACAGACTTCGTGTGCATAATTGTAGCATGCCACTCTCCTTTTGTATCTGTCAGTATATTCATGTCCCCAGGACCACCACCAATAAGTACCGCAACAAGTTCGGCAGCTTCAGCAGCAACTCCTTCAGAACCATTCCTAAGTAAACCCATTATTCTTCCAACAGCGGCAGGAAAAGACATCACGTGTGAGGCAGCACTTCTTGATGCTAGTAATCTGCGCAAACATGCAATAAAACCCATCACTGTTGCAGCAGCTTTAGGTGAAGGGGGGGGCAAGGGAGGAGACTCTGGAGGAAGGTTTGGAGAAGCTGGGAGCATTGTAATCAAGGCCATTAAAGTCACTTCAGGTACTTCAATGTTAGCAGGCACACCACTGTAAGGTATACATGCATTGAACTCTCTTATTCTACGCCATAACTTGGCTCTTGATCCAGGAATAGAGCCTCCTTCAGCCACAGCATCCTTGGCAGAAGCTGCCAAGTGTTTTAAATGTGTAGTTGCAGTTTCCACGTCAGCAACAGGGCGCTGGCCAACAGAAAATTGCATAATTTGCAAATGAACTCTTCCACAAGGAGGATCAATTCGATGACCAGGCATTGTTAACCTTGGTAGTACTGGTACTGGACATTGACCCTACACAAGTTTAATTCAGAAGTGAATCTCATTCTATGAAACATTACCACATAATTTAACCATCAGCAAAAGAACTCATAAGGTGCAGCAACTGATTCTCACAATGTAAAAATCTAATGAACTATATAATCACACAAGTGAAAAAAACCAAATATTATCCAGGAGTGGGCACATCTACCTACTTCTGTTTGCAACAAATCTCGAACTGCTGCAAGCAAGCTATCGCGAGACGTGCTAGCATAAACCTGAAAACCAAACCATACACAGTGAACACTAGGCAACCAAAAAAAATGGAGTAAGAAACTGAGAATAAGTTAGATTCCTCACAAGAATGGGGCATCCATCATTAAATTCAATTGCAAACATCTGAGGCTCCTCAGCAAATCGAACAAGAGAGTTTACTGCAGATAAGGGACGGACAATAACAGCCTGCATATGTGCAACAATAAATGTCAATATGATGCAAGTGCAACAACCAAAAACTACATCATAAACATATGTCCCTGAGCAGAAGTCCAACTGGTTCTGGGTTTGTTTTGTCCAGACATAAGGCACCAAATGTACCAGTACTATCAACACACAAAACACAAGATTCATAAAATCTTCTGGTTTTACCCATCCACCCCATGACCAAGCACACATGTACTGGAACACACTCATGCACACTCTGCATTAAATTTAATTTGTGAGTATACATGGACTGTTTCTTCATGCATTGGTAAAATCCTCGAGCTTCCAAGCATTAGAACTCAGGTTCCAGTTCAGAGCAGCCACTTTGTGCATGTTATGCCAAAGGTCATGTTTCCAGTCTACCCCTCCCAACACCCTCGATTATTGTGGAGCAAGACCAAGGAATGGCATTTTTAGTTTGTGAATATCATACATAATAAAAGATAATGTGATACCGTAATCATACACACACCCACAAACTTGCATCAAAATGTGTATGGACGGAAAGCAATGGATTTGTTTGAGGTGTGGAGTAGGACAAATCCTAAAATCTTTTACGGAATAAATGGCAACTTTTTACAGAGAAATGTCAGATATCAGAAAAACAGAATCAGTAGCCCAAATCAAGTGAAATTTCTTTTATTAATCAGAAGCACTTAGTAGCTGGTGTAACTTATGCATCTTGCTAGTTGGATATGCTTTAGAGTGAGAGGTAATCAATAGTGATGCTGAACACAGTACAAACAAAGAGAACGTGGAAAGGATAGCTCAATATCAAAAAAATGGGCTGGATTTTTAAAAAAAAATTGAGTTAGAGACAGCAACAGAGGAGGAACTGCATTGGAGATGAGTTCAATTAAATTGTTAATATGATAATTTGCACAAAAACTCCACAGATGATTGTTTTGTAAATACTCATTTCTCTGTAATATGTCAAATTCCAATTAAAAATAAGAAGACGTCCACACACCAAAATAAGAAAAACGTATAGTCCTCCCTGTCCCTAAGTTATAGTCCACATTTCCAGTTTTGGATGTCTCAAAAATATGTCTTCTTTAACAGGTAATAAGGAATTACTCAATTTCCAAAGATACCACCTTTTATACAGTAAACTGCAACTTTACCTGAGATAATGGAATCACATGAGAGCAAAAATTAAACCTCACAATATAATCAACAAATAGTAGTGCATTTAAACAAAGTGCAATTTTAAAGTGGATAATATTCTAGAGACAAGAACTGAAGACATAATTGCAATCTTACAAGTTACCCAAGATTGAAGATCCAAGGTGGGACAAAGTAATGCAGTTTGAACTGGCTAATGTATTAAAAATTAAAGAACAATTAGTGCATACTATTAGAAATTTCACATCTAAAGGCACAAAAATAACTAGAAAATGTTGCATTTCTTTATCTTTACAACTGCCTGACTAAAAGAATTACGTCTAAGTTTCTTTTATAGTACACCATATTTGTCTTCCTTGTAAGACTAGAATAATCATAGATGGCCGCAATGTTAGCAAAACCACATTCACAACAAATAGTGATACATAAAGAGATAGAAATATATACATAGAAGAATACAGAGGAGGGGGTACTGGAACTATTATCTCAATAAATTACTCAAAGCGAATAAAGAAAATTTTGGACTGTAATGGTTGTTCCAGAAGAGAATTCATTAGTGGTGCCACGATGGAAAACCATGCAAATTTCATTTTTAAAGTGGAGACCAAAGTTTACACCACAATGGGTCTAGCCTAGCATAACTATAAATGCTTTCTGCTTGTATGCAATTCCATGTGTATAATAACTACACAGTGGTGAGCGAAACTAGATCTGATCAACATGAAATGGGACAATGCCTAACAGAAAGACCTTCAAAACTTAACATGATAGTTAGATCCATCTACCCTTGGACTGCAATCTATGAAGCACGGATACTCCAAAAATGTACGACATGGGTACGGCAAGGTTTTTTTTATTTTTTATTTTTTGCTAGAATTTATTGTAACCTTTATTATTCTTCTTTCAATTTTGAAAATATTACATAATTTATTTCCAACAGCCTTCACCCATGAGTTATGATTTTGCTCTCTTTTGCATCATGTTTTAGACAATCAAGAAAGAAAAAAAAAATAATATAACTTTTAGACAAGTTGTTCTCTTTTTAGCTTTAATATTGAAACTTTGATTTGTATGTTGGATGTTTAGCTATAAATTGAAAAAAAAAAAAATTAAAAATTAAAAAAAAAATTGGCGTACTGTACCCGTACCCATACCCTACTTTTTTAAGAATATGCCTCATTGGTGTACCCGTACCCACACCCGCACCCGCACCCGTGCTTCATAGACTGCAATGCTACTGCTCTTGGGAGAATCCCTCGGATTTCATAGATTATAGTAGCTTAATTGGAGCATCTCTGATCTTTCCCTGGGATTTCATAGAGCTAAGAAAAGACAACCCTCCCCTGCCCTTCAGAAGATGAAGAGAAAAAAAAAGGTCCCCATGCACGTATACTAGACCTTGCACTCACCTTAACAAGTAATAATGAACAATCAGGATTTGTGATTAATCTCATTCCATTTATGCAAAGCAATGCATAAGGAAAACATATTTAACAAGCATGCAAGTGAGGCATGCTCTAATATTGGGCATCTTTCTGAAGCCTACAACATATAACATCATTTGCTTACTTCATAGTTGTCTAGTCGCCTTTCAACAAGTGAAACCCTTGTAAGAATGAGTTGACGATATACAGCATCCCCTTGCTCCCCAAGTCCTCCTTTAGGCCCAACTCCCAAACTCAATCCTGGAATATTTAATGTTCCATGGGCAGCAGAGCGCAACCTTGTCACAGACCAAGCCCCACAAGGAGTTTCTTCTGCTCGAACGGCCTCCTTGGCTTCAATACACAGTACAAGTGTTCAAAAATTTCAAGAAATTATGAAATAGTATAATTACGAGGAAGGAAAGATGCAGAATAAGGAAGAAGAATGAATCAAATGTGCATAAAGAATTAGTATGGAGCTACCTCTTCTCTTTATATACTCGGCAGCAGTGAGTGATTGAGAACTGTCCACAGATAGTGACAACCCAACCATGGACTTCGCAGTTTTTGTCTGTACAAAAAGTGTTTAGTAGTATCAAACTGATGCAAAGTAGTTTATGGTCCAGCAACATGGATAGTCTAGCAACATGATGCAACGAGGCAAATTCATACAACATGGATAGTCCTGCAGGGTGCATGCACTTTGAGGGATGGGGGGTGTTTGCAGGTTATTACTAGATGGAAAAACATGATTTCCATATATTTCAAAAAGGGAAAATTTTGAATTATGAACTGACAAAAATCAGAGAGAACCAGCATACCAAATTTGATATAATAGCAGTGTTTGAAGTCCCTGAACCGGCTTGGAAGGCTTTAGATTTTCTTCCATATAAAGGGCACAGAACAAAACCCCCATGCTCAACATTTTTTTTCCCATAAGCATCAGAGAGAAATATTATTGCAGGGGAATCCATGTCTCTAAAATCCAAGCACCAACGAAGATCTCCAGATTTTGAGTCAACAAGTTCAACTCCAGCATAAGTAATTTTCATTTTCTGTACAAACCATTTGATCAGAGGTTACTAATGCAAAACAGTTGAGCAGTGCAAAAAGGCAAATGATCGACATAATTCCATTGACTAGAGCTTATTAACGCAAAACAATTCATTTGTCCAGACCAAGCACCAAGTGGTTAATTGATTGGCGATTGGCACAATCACCATACAACGAATTTTATGAGATTGGATAAGTGAATTTAAGCAAGACACTTTTATTTGTAAATAATTTAAGTAAGGCACCCTTATTCAGCATTTCCTCATATCAAACGATTTAAGAAAAATTGAATGATAAGGCAATGTAACCAAAGTTCAATCCTACTATCTCCATGGCTTCAAATTGTTTATCATGGATTTAAATATCTCCATCAAACTGTCCCGAATACTGCTAAAGAAAAAATCAACTAATATTTTTCCATGTATGGTCCTTCATCTCCCATAGATGCAGAAAATGGCGATCATAGACATAGGAGACCAGGCCATACCTAATAGAACCTTTAGCAACTAATATACTTCAAATTTTTAATCAGCCAAACCACAACACATATGATGCGTAATAAGAATGTATGTGGGTATCTAGGAGCCCATTTGGCGTGTCATCAGATCTATAAATCCATGGAACATGTTAATAACATTCAGTAGTCACCACCATACAAGCATCAATGTATATCTACTATTCTAAATACGCACTTGAATCAATTTAAAAAACAAAGCACAATTAATTTTGGAGAGTGTTATTGCACTCCCTCTTAATCCTATTGCACTCCACATTTTGATTTTATGTAGTGAAAAGACTACTTTACCCTTGACTCATATAATAAATGGACAAATTATATACCCTTAGCTTACAAATCCAACAAAAGTATAGTGTATATTGAAGGCCTTTACTAGAAATTTGATAACTAAAAACAAAAGTGGAGTGTAGAATGATAAAGAGGGAGTGTGAATAACACTCCCCTTAATTTTTAGTAGTAATGCAAAATCTGATTACTAATTCTAGCATGCCTCCTGCCTAGGATCAAATAGAAAATAAAATTCCTATTGACTAAAGGTTTAGATAGAAAGTATAAGGCAGTGTTTGGTGTGGAGTTCTAATCATGACTCCACACCCATATTTGAGTATCGTATTTGGTTACAACTTTCAAAAATTAATTCCACACCACTTTTGAAAACTCGTTTCAGGCGGGATTTGAATTTTGAAATTTGGCCTACCCAGTCGTCCTCCCGGACGTCCAGCCGGTCGTCCGAAACAATGCAAATTTTTATTTTTGTTTGGACAATTGGCACCTGTTATTTTTTATATATTAAATAAAAAATATGTTCCGAATTTTTTAAAAAATTTTATGAGTTTTAAATAGAATTTTGGGTTGTGTGTTTAGTTATGAATTGTAAGTTTTTAAATCAAATATCATATGTCACATCAATTATTCCAAACTCAATTCAAAACTATTTTCAAAACTCACAACTAAACAAATTTTTCACACTCAAATCATAATTTCAAAACTCACAAACTTAAAATACAACTCTATTCTCAAATCATAATTCTAAAACTCTACCAAACGCAACCTAAGAATTCCTCCTTTGGCTAGTGACCTCGTGGTCCAAAGACTTCCTCTTTTTCCCCTTCTTTCTTACTTCCCCTTCTTCGCTGACAGTTTTAATTCCTCCAATTAGATTTCAAAACTTCAAATGCCATTTCAAGCTCCAAAAAACACTTAGAATTCTCCTCTCTCTTTTTTTCTCTTTTTTTTTTGTCTTGGAGAGATAGAATTCTCATAAATTATGATTAATGATTAATGACACCCAAATGATCATGGATTTCAGTTGCATATTTATAGAAAAGCATATCTTGTAACAAGAATGTTGATACCCTCTATGTTCATGTTACCTAACACATCTATGGCTATCTAATTAGGCACCTACTGGTGAAAATAACTTCTAAAGCATGAATATCTCAGTTGTGTGTGTGTGTGTGTGTGTGTGACCTCATTTATCATTAAAACATACCTGAAATATTTCTCCTTGTGAAGGATAAAGTATTAATGTTTAGATTACTCCCTTATTACCTCAAATGACTATTGACCAAAATACACTCTCTTTCCAAACCTCATTCCCAAGTAATAACTTACGTGCTCAAAACTACACTCTGCATTTTCATGGTTCCACCTCCATTTTATGGAGCGTTCGCTCAAATTATTTGCTTATCAAAAAAAAAAAAAAAAAAGTAGTTAATCATACCATCCCTTCCTTACAGTTTCTAGTTATTTTCACTTTCTTAAATTGTCATGTTGTTCATAGTAATGCTTCAAACTATTTATTAAGTGAATGAAGACCACCAATGCATCCCATCATCAAACTAGCTTCTGCTATCAAAACAAGATTGAAAAACAGATTAACGCCAAGAAAAATTGTAACTTACAAGAGGAACCCAGTCCGAATTCCTTCTCCGGAGATGAAGTACTGGAAAGTCTGCAACAGGACCAATTCTATTCCATCTAATTCTATGCAGCTCAGTCAAAATACTCGCCCTGTACTTTGAAGAAAGCTTAATAGCTTTGAACTTCCCTTTACCATCTGTCCTCACACTGAGATTAAACTCCATTGAATTCTCATCCCTCCCTAATATCGGTGCTGCCGATTCGAAATCTCTCCCGACATCATACGAATTGGTAACGGAGAGTGTGGAAGGGTCCAAAGTAATGATGGAGAGATTGGATATGCAAAGAATTCTCTTGTACCGGCCTCGCCACGAATGCTTGACAACCATGTACCGAGCCAAGTACTCTTGTTCTTCGAGTGAGATAGGGTTTGGAGTAGAAGATGATGGGGCTGAGGAGGTGGTGGATGATGAAGAAGATTCAGAGGGTTTGGAGGATTCAGAAGCGGCGTGTCGGCTTACGAAATCCATGTGAGGAAGGTATTCGAGAGTGTGGGAACGAGGAGGAGGCCTAGGGCGAAGAAAAAACCATAGTCCCGAACCGGCCGCCGCCGCCGACGGGCTCTGCCGAGACTGATTCGCCCCCAGTGCTTCCGCTGATTCGCGAAAAATTCACTTTTGTTGGAATCACAATCAAACCCTAATTCACAAAACCCAATCCTTAATCTGATATATAGATCAATCAAAAAAACTAAAATGCCAAGTGAATTAAAACAAAGTCTCAATCCAAATTTCACGAAATTAACCGGCGATTTCGTAATCAATGAAAGCAAAGTGATACCCGACAAAAACCCAATTTTGTTTTGGGCGATTTCGATCAATTGGAATTTGTAGAAATGAGTTGTAGAACAATTTCAACAGAATCAACCATTCATCTATATATATATGAACATATCTATGAGTGTGTGTTCGGTATATAAGTTGTATGAAATGAAGATGGATGTGATCGAAGGAAGCTTGGAGTGGGCATAGAAGAAAAAAGAGTTGGATGTAAGATCGAGTAGGATCGAACAAAGTTGGACGAATGGCTGTTGATTGGGTGAGATAGGTTAGGGGAGAGAGAGAGGGGGGGAAGCGAGCTAGGTGTGACAGGGCGCGGTCCCTTTCGTCGTGGCAAACAGAGTGAATTGGTTCTTAGCCCCAAAGCTTCTTTGGACCTGTGTATCCTCACCCGTTGGTCATCTAGGCTGTATATGCAGCTATTAGGGTGGGCGCCGATTGGTTGCGTTCACGTAACCTCTAATTCTCTATCCGTCTGTAAGATTAGTAGATTGGTAAAAATTAATTTGTATCTGTTTGTCAATTTGGTAGATATAAATTGAGTGAATTGGCAAATTGACAGATGAATGCAAATTAGTTTAGTAATTTAAAATTTTATAAATTTTTAACATATTTTAACTTGTGCATTTCATAAAAAAAATGTATTATAGTCAATAACTTAAAAAAGTATTACAATCACTGCATGTCTCATCCAAAGAAATAAAACTTAAAATTTTAAAATATTACAATCACTACATGTTCAATCTACATAAAATATTATGATATGTGGTTCTTAAAATATAAAAACAATTCAAACCACCAAAACTATGAACAGAACAGTAGTAGAGATTGTATACCTCTCCTCGTCATTATGCATCCGTCCAAAATGCGATAGATCGATTCGGTTCGGTTCAATTGGTTTAGATAGATCGGTATATTCGCTACTCACCCCTAGCAGCTTTCGTTTGGAAATAACTAATTTAGTATGGTTTGGGAAGAGGATTGAATTAAAATAATTTGTTAAAACATAAAAATAAATTAAAATAATTAATAAAATAAAATGTCATATTTAATTTATAATTAATTTATTTTTTCTCTCACAATTATCAAATTAATTATAAAAAAAAATAATCAATTTTGCAAACATATATATTTTAGGCAGATTAAAATAGTCAAAAAGTCAAATAGCCAACTAAAATAGTTAACTTCCCAATTAAAGCCTTAATTTGATTTTTGGTTTTTTGGCTAATTTAATTTGGTTAAATTAGCTCTGTTTGAATATATATATATATATTGATTTTTCTTTGGTTTGGATGTGATGGTTGTGAGAGACAAAATAAAATAATTATAATTTAGATGTGACATTTTGTATTTTGTCTTATGACTAAATTAGCCTATTTTATCTTTTTGTATTTATTTAGCCGTTTTAGTCTTTCCCAAAGAAGGACATTTTGCTTACTTGGCAAAGGTTTTGTTTGGGATGTGGGTTGACTTTTTAGTTTTTTGGTCTTTTTGCTATTTTAGGTTGGAGCTAAAAAGCCTCGTTTGAGTTAGGCTTTTTAGCTTATTTGACTTTTGTGAGAGAAAAAATGAAATAATTATGATTTAAATGTGACATTTTATTTTGAACAATGCTATTTATATTTCCTTTTTTTTTAGAACCCCTCATCTCTTTTTCTTTTTTTTTTAATTTCAATTTCATCCAACACATAAAATTCCAAATTTACCCTCATCCCTAACTTTCTAATCCTAATTTTCCAAACCCCAAATCACCTCCAGCTGCAACATTCTTTCCTTAGATCACCTCTGGCTGCAACATTCTTCCTTCGGCAACCTTCAATCATTTTGGGAAAAAATTTCAACTTTAATACAATTCAATCTTTTCCAAAAAATTTGGATTTTCAAGAGAAAACCACCACATAGGCATGTTTGGACGGTGAGATTTAAATTAGAATGTCCATGTCAACTAAGTCTCAAATCACAAACCCAGAACTAAATGAGCAAAATCAAGACTCTAGAACCAGACTAAGGACAGATCCATAAGAGATTAACCACATGGGTTTCTCTATGAGAAACCCACATCATGACTCTAGAACCAGACTGAGGACAAATCCAGGAGAGACTACCCAGATGGGTTTCTGTAACAACCCCACCATGTATAATGGTTAACACTTAGTTAATTAAGGAGATTTGGATTTTAATTAGTCATTATGAGAAGTATTGAGAATTATGAGATTTGGATTTTAATTAGTCATTATGAGAAGTATTGAGAATTATGAGATTTAGAATCTATGAGAATTATTGGGCCTAATTCACATATGGTTTTGTCAAGTATTTATTTTGAAAGTCTAATGGCTGAAGGAGGTAAAATTAATGAGTTTAGTTAAATATTCGATTCAGTTTAGTAAAATTGGAATTTGATTAATCGGGTCCAAATTGAATTTATTTAAATAAATTAAGTTATGAGAATTGATAATTACGATTAGTTTGAATTAAATTTATTTATGAAATGTCCAATTTGAATATGTAATTTATTGACAAGAATTTGGAGTCTAATCAGAAATTGAAGGCCTAAATGATTTGAGAAATCAAAATTGATGATGACAATGAGTTTAATTCAATATTTGGAGCCTCTTAAGAGTTTGATTAAAAATTTGATTCAGATTAATAAATTTAAATATAATTAATTGGGCATTAAAGGAAGTCAAATTAGACTAATTAAATTAAGTGAGATTTGTACTTAGTCATGATTAATTGGGTTAGAATTTTACATAACTAATTAAAATTAGAGATGATTAATTAGGCTAATTGTAATCAAACATCAATCTCAATTAAGTATTCTAAGCAAGATTAATTAGTTAATACAACACATGTGTTCTTATAGTAAGGACAAGTGTCCCACTACTTGAATAAAATAAAATAATAAAATAAAAGATGATGAATGAAGTCAAGGGAGCCTTCAATCTGCTGGAAGCAAATTAGAAAAAGAAAGAGAGTGAGCACGGGCTGAGAGAAACCAAGAGGAAGAAAGAAAAGGGATTGAAGAAGAAAGCCTTGTGGGATACCAAAATTTAAGCTTAAAATTGTGGAAAATTCATCTTAAGGTAAGACATTCCATCCTCTTTCTAGTGTTGTTCAATTAATCTAGACAAAATTGATTGAAGGTGGATTTGAGAAAATTAAAATAGAAATTTGAGGATTAATTATATAAATTCATGGAAATTGAGTCTTGCATGTTCAATCAAGTTAGGTTGCGAAATATGAGTTATGATTTTTTAAACTTGTCAAGTTTGGGTTCAATCTTGAGAATTATTCTTGAATCGAGTCCTATAAATTACATGCAACAAGGCTTATTTGAAGGTTTGACCCATACAATGGAGTTATGTTCAATTTATGGAAATTAATTTAGAAATCAATTATGTTGAGTTTGGTTTTTGTAGTCTTGCATGAATTTGAGTTTCATCTATACATGCATGGTGTAACAACCCCGACCCACGATTAACATTAATCCGTAATTGATTATGCCTGACAAAAATTAAGAAGAAATTTTGAGTCGATTATATGTGCATTGCATCATTTTGTGTCTGTATCTGTTTGGAGTAGAAAGATATGTTCATGTTTTAGTTTCGATTTGCGAATTGAAAGCCTTATCGGCGTCCGAATCAGAAATTGACTTGATTTATGTACTAATTAGGATTTATAAAATTTTATGGTAGGTTTAATTAAAATTCGATTCGAAACAATTAAATTTGATTAAAATAATGCCATTTGATTAGTTTTGTTAAATTACTACCTACAAGGCCATTTTGACCCCACTAAGGTTATGTTTTCATTTCACTCTTCCATTTTCTTGATGCCCAACGTGAGGGGGAGAGAGAGTTGGAAGGAAAAATGGAATTCATCTGGAGATTAGCTTGAAGAGTTAGAGGAATTGAAGGAGAATTGCATATTTAAGCTCCCACACTTAGAATTCAGGACTTAAGGTAGGAAATTCATTCTTTTAATTGTGGATTTAAGTTGTTCATGCATGAATTCAAGTAAATTGAGCTATAAGATGTGAGAATCAAGCTTAAGGAGTAGGGAATTAAATCAATCCATGCATGCATGTATGTTTCATAGCATTTTGAAGATTGATTTTCAAAAATTCCTTCATGCATGTGTTGAGATCACTTTAATTTTGGAAACACAATGAGTTTCATGCTATTTAGTAGCATTTGATCATGTTTTGGAGGGCCTTAGCTCAAAAATGTACATGCATGTTATGTTCATGAATCAATTTTGAGTTTAAAGTTGAATTTTTGTATAATTGGCAAGCCATTGGGCCATGATTTCTTGTTATAATTCTTTAAACATGTTGTATTATGAGTTTTCATGTATTTTCTCAAGTTTTGGGCCAGAAAAATGAGTTTGGATGCTTCAAAAGTTGAGTTTGAGCTTGGTGATTGAATCTGGAATTTCCAGAAATTTGATCCACGCTCGAGCGGGGAACTTCACGCTCGAGTGTGAACTTTGAGTACATGCGCTTCTGCTCGAGCGACGATGGTTACGCTCAAGCGCAAAATGCATATACCTAGAAGTTCTCGTGTTTTACAGTCCGCTCGAGCGAGGGAATCTAAGCTCGAGCGAAGGTCTGAGTCTCACGCTTGAGCGTGGGTCGAGCATCCGTCGAGTGTGAAAAACATGCAACCAGTACTTTTTCAAGAGTTTACAGTCCGCTCGAGCGAAGATTCATTGTCTGCATGTCCGCTTGAGCGAGGAAAGCCACGCTCGAGCGTGGCCCTTATTTTCAGCAAGTTTTAAGAAATATTTTCCAATGCATTCTTGCATCCTCATTCCATCTTAGGCATTCCTAGGCCATGTTTAAGACTCCATAATGAGGATTAAAGGTTAGAAACACACTAAGAGCAAACGACATAAGTTATGTACAATTCGAACGTGTGTTTCGACTGTGTATTTGTTATATGTCATGTAGGTCACGTGCCGCGTACCGTTTGACCAATCTGCTCCGTCTGTCTGTCTTAAGGCCAACTGTGAGTAATAACATAGTAAAGCAATGTTCAACCTTATTTATTTTCTGTATGATGAAATAAGAATTGTTTCTGAAACGTTATGTTCTATACAATGAATGATTGTCCAATTTATGATATGTATTCGTGACATCCTTAGTACCATGTGATATGTGTTGGCTGTTACCCGGTATCAGAGGTTCTATCATGGAACTTAATCTGTCTGCAGTCTGTTACCCGTACCGGAGGCTCCATCATGGGGCTCAGCGTGTTTATTCTCTGTTACCCGGATCCGAAGGTTCCTCTATAGAACTGGTTATTCGTAACCCTCACGTGTCTGCATCTGTTCTGTATCTGCTCTGTTAGCGCTTATGGTGGTATCACGTATACTTACGTATGACTTATGATTTCTGTATATGATCTGGACAAATTATGAATTTGATACAAAACTGAATTATGAATTCTGAATCTATATGGACTCATTCATTGAAACGCCTTTACTCTGTTATTGTTCACTGAGCTTTCGCTCACAGTTTATATTATGTATGTAGGTGAGCCAGCGAGTGATCAAGGCCAGAGTTGACGGCCTTCTGTTTTTGTCAGCCAACCGTTGTGCCTTCCGAGGAGGTTCCGATTGAAGTCTAGTTACATGGCTGTTTTTGTACTTATGTTAGTCTCTGTCTGTTTTGTATAGTTGGGTCTTGGATATTACACTTTTGTAAATGTTTGTAATTATGATATCATTTGACCGATACGCTCATGTATATACAAGTTTTGAAATATTCCGTCTCATGTTTGTCGATACAGCTCATTGGACTATTTATGTTTTGTACATTTGCTTCTGCAGCCCCTTATTATATGCTTATATGTTAAGAGGCCTTTGGTAATCCATGGATTACTGGCCGGTCACGATGCTAAACTTACAAGGGGGGTTTGGGTCGTGACACATGGACAAATTTTGTAAGTTTTAATACTCTAATGTTACATGCATCATAAATTTGAAGAATTTGAACTAATTCAATTTCATATTTTGAAGAAAAAAAAAAGGAGGGAAAAGCTTTGAAAATTAGGAATTTGTTTGATTTTGATCTTCAATCCATGCATGTAATTTAATTTAAAAGTTTTATTCAATTTAAACACATTTTAGAACATCTATGATTGTAAATTAAGATTTTGGTTAAAAATTGAGTTAAGTTGAATTTCTAAGAAATTGATTTGTGTAATTCATAGTAAAGTTGATTTTTGTTAATAATAAAATTGGGTTGTATTTTTACATACATCATGAAATTTCCAAGAGTTTGGAAAGTCTAATTCATGTTTTAAAATTGTGAGTTTGATATAAAGAAAATGAGTTAAATCTAAATTTGTACAATTGGAGCATGATTTTGAATAAATGATTTCTAATTAGGAGTGTCTACTAAATTACACAATGGTTCTCCATGATTTTGTATCAAAAACACAAGTTTTTGAGGCTTTGAGTATCAACCTTGAAGCTCAAACACAGTTCTGGAAATTCCAGAATTCATGTTGTATGCTCGAGCGAGGAAAGATCCGCTCGAGCGTGAAAATCGAGCTCCCAGAAGTTTTGCAAAATTTGATAGTCCGCTCGAGCGACCAAAGTGGCGCTCGAGCGAAGACCCTATTTTCAGCATATTTTGAAAAATTGCATTTAATTCACATTTTTATTCTCATCTCTTTTCAAAGCATTCTAGACATGATTTATGGCTCAATAAGGATTAATAAGCTAACAATCAACATTAATTAGTTGATTAAAGAATAAGTCATTAATTTAGTGATACTTGAATAAGAAGCCAAGTGAGGAATTGGTTTATTCAGAAAAAGAATGATTTAGTAATAAAAGGGGTTTGTGAAATGAGAACCCGATTCATTTTACTAAAGAAAGAATAAGCGTAGTGGACCTTCGAATTATTTGGACAGAAAACAAGAAAGTCAAGTTTGATCACGGGAGTAATCTTGTGCTTCAATGTGTTTATGTTATGTGTTTGTGTAGGTCACGCGCTATTGTCTGCTTAATCTGTCTGATCTGCTTCTGCTACTATCTGTGAGTAATAACTTAGTAAAGCTATATTCATCTTTATTTATTTTCTATATAATGAATTAAGATATGTTTTCTGAAATGATATGTTCTGTACAATGAATGATTGTCCAATTTCTAATAATGTATTCGTGACATCTTTAGCATCATGTGATATCTGTTAGCTGTTACCCCGGTATCGAAGGTTCCATTATGGAACTTATTATGTCTGTCATTTGTTACCTGTACCGGAGGCTCCATCATGGAGCTCAGCATGTATATTCTCTATTACCCGATATCGGAGGTTCCATTATGGAACTTATTATGTTTGTCATCTGTTACCCCTACCAGAGGCTCCATCATGGAGCTCAGTATGTATATTCTCTGTTACCCAGTATGGGAGGTTCCATTATGGAACTCATTATGTCTGTCATCTGTTACCCGTACCGGAGGCTCTATCATGGGGCTTAGCATGTTTATTCTCTGTTACCCGGATTCGGAGGTTCCTTTATGGAACGGGTTATTCATAACCACCATATGTTCTGCATTTGTTTTGTATCTGTTCTCTTAGCGCTAATGGATGTACCACGTATGATTAAGTATGAACTTTGATTTCTGTATATGATCTGAACAAGAATATGAATATGAATCTGTTTATGAACCTGAATTATGATTTCTGAATCTAGTATGGACATCATTCATTAAAACCCTTTACTCTGTTATTATTCACTAGGCTCTAGCTCACTGTATTATTTATGTATGTAGGTGATCAGACGCGTGACCAGGCTTAGAGACATCTGCCTGGAATCTATTTTTGTCAGCCAACCTATGTGCCTCACATGGAGGTTCCGGATATGTTAAGTGGCTATGGCTATGTGATTTAAAGTTTAAGTTTTGTTTTCTTGTTTGGTTAAACAAGTCTTATGTATTTTGTAAATAGGGCTAATTCTCTTTTTGTCAAATCTGTATATATAATGACGTAAGGGTGATGTGTATATATATATATATAAAGTTTTAAATTTTTCTGTCTCATATAAGTCTACACAGCTCAATGGACGTTATATATTTGTTATTTGCTTCTGTTAGCTCCTAATATTACGTTAATTTGTCTCAGAGGCTTTCGGTAATCCCAAGATTACTGGCTGGTTACGATGCTAAACATGTAGGGGCGGGTTTAGGTCGTGACAGTTTCTCTATGAGAAACCCACACCATGGCTTGAAAAGAGAAGATGAAAGCTCTGTGCCTCTTGTATAAGCAACAAAAACAAGCCTTTGCAGCTTTCAAGAACCCGCCGAGGTCTCAGGATTGCCGATTTTTAACTCATCTAAGCGTCGACCTCCTCGGTTCCGGCAAGAGATGAGAGAGAAAAAAACCAATAGAATCAAAACAGAACCATGTGATAGGAGAGAACACAATTCCTAATCACTCTATAGTTACAAGAACTTAGTTTTGCCTCAGCCTCCAATTGATGATGCCAAAGAGAACAATGTGGTGGCGGGGGGTGGCGGCGATCGGATTGTTGAGAAGAAGAAAAAGACGAATGAAAAAAAGAAAGAGAAGGGAGGAAGGGCGCGGGGTTCACCGGAGTAATGTTGCCGGCAGTAAGAGGGAGAAAAAGAGTTGGGGTTTAAAGAAAGGGGTATATTTGGTATCAAGGTGGGTGTTTAAAGATGATAGGGTTTCAATTATGTCAAGCCCCAAACTTGCCCCTAAAAGTTTGGGCATGACCCATTCAGAAGCGGACACTTAACTCGATATATACAACATATGAGGCCTGAACGGAAGCATTAAATATCATAAAATAATATCCATTGAGCTACTACTAACATACCAGGATCATAAACATTGCAATGGGTGAATAATATACAGTAAACATACACCTGAGCATCGGTTATATACATACAAATATACAAACCCAGCCCCATGACTGGGCGTATAACAAAAACATTGGAGGTTAGGGGAGATATGTACATTCAACCTTAGACAGACAATTAGAGTACAAGCCAACAACTTAACAAATCTCCACAAAAATAAGCGGCTTCATCTAGTGCCTGGACACACAGAGGTTGACAAAAGAGAACGGGCATCATGGGTTAGGACTGACCTCCCGGTTGGTTACCTACAGAAACAAACAGAACACAGAGTGAGCCAAGCTCAGTGAATAATAGTTCTTAAACAATTCGATGCTCAACTTAAATCATGATACATAACAAAGCGTATGTAAATGCTGAGATCATATGGTTAATCTGATTCTGTACTAATTTCAGAACGGCCTTAGGCCCAGTCTTTAAACAGAATGGCTTTAAGCCCTTGAACAGAGTGGCATTGAGCCCTTAAACAGAGTGGCATTAAGCCCTAAATGCAGAATGGCCTCAGCCCTGTTCATGCATGTATGAACCCAAGAGGTGTCTCGCACGGATTCTAGAGGTGACTCACACTGTAGCACTTAGTTTCGTACAACACTTTGTTTCATACCAGAAAATACAGATTGGCCATAGGCCTAGATATCGTCAGAGCAGACTAGTTTCAGAATCTTACAGAGTTCTAAAGTCATATGAAAGTATCTACATCCTTTCCATCATTCATTCACATTCTTTCAATTATTCACATAAGTTACATAATTAACATGCGATAACAGAATGCTAATGGTAATCATTAGTTGTAAGTAAAGCGTACTACGATAGTACTACTACTCACAGTGTTATGGCGGAGCGATGGTTCCTCCCGGAGTGTGTCCTATATACATATATAACACACACATTAGTTTCCTTTTTCTTGTTAAATCATTTCCTGAGTCATTACGTTTCGAATGAATTTACAACCATCTTAAGATCATCAAAAAATTATTCTAAAACTATCAGAGGGTCGAGCATGCAAAACTGAGCAGACATTTTTTTTCGGTCTGGGCCGCACGTGCGGCGGTCCTCTCTGCACGAGTGGACATAGGCCGCACGTGCGGTCCCCCTTCACCGCACGAGCGGCAGAAAGCAGAACCAAAATCCCATTTTTTTTCCTCTTCTCTGCACGTGCGGCCGTGCTCCGTACATGCGGCCATGACCCCCACACGTGCGGCTGTGTCTTTGTTATGGCAGTTCGAAATTCACACAAACCCATTTTTGAAAACACATAGCAAGATCCCAAAGTAGATAGATTTAACACAAGAGTAAGGTTCAAAATCACATAACAAATCAATCACAACACTTCTTCAGCCCTTAATCACTTTGAATTCATAATCATAACCAACCATAATTCTTTTCAAAATTCTAATTATTTTGGGTTCACTTATACACATACATACATAGCCATCTAATCTTATAATCCAAACACATAGTTGAGTATTCTCATGAGATAACAAGGAAGCAAGATGTAAATTTTCCTTCATATAACTTAATTTAGTTCTTAAAACACCCATATGGTAAGTACCACTTCTCAACTAACAATCATCATATACAAACCTTTAACATCAACCCTAGCTCTTCTAAATGAAAGGAGAATTCTCAAACATGTTCAAGAGAGAGCTTATGTAGAGTAAATTTCACATACCTTAAGTTCAAATTCTAGAACCTTCACAAAGTTTCCCAATCTTCTTCTTGAAGAACTTCCTCTCAAACCCTCTCTAACTTTGCTCTTCCAATTGCACTCGGGAGATATTTTTAAATGAAGCTTCTAAGTCAAAGTTGCAAGAAACATAATTATATATAAAGGTAAGTAAAGACAAAATTTAATAAGTTTAATCATTCCTAATTGAAATTTCACAGAAAATCATACTATGACCTAAAAATCATGATGATCGTAAATGTAAAATCAATTTCAGTTAATTAAGCCTCTAAGGCTTCCAATTTCTGATTCAAACATTATAATTGTAATAGATGTTTTCCTTATTAGACAGATATGAATCCATAATCATAGGATTCACTTAATTAAGCTTAATTCCACTTAAAATTTCACAATGAGCATTTAAAAGCGCAGAATTAGGGACTGAAAATATACTAGAATCATGTACGAGGGTCGAGTTATTACAAATTATGTGAGTGAGGGTTTAAAGGAATAAGGGGTCTAAAGTAAATAAGGGCATTTAACAACTCTCTTTATTTTATTAACTTTTTAGAAAATGCTATAGGTCCCAAATTTTCTATCAAATGAATAACTAAATGTCTCGCATGGGTGTGGAGCCCAAAAACAAGTGGACCCCACACCCATGCGAGATATTTGGTCATTCATTTGATAGAAAATTTTGTATCCTTAGCATTACCCTAACTTTTTAGTCTATTTTGTCTTTTTATAACTATTTTAGCCAAAAAATCCAAAAAAATTATATGCCAAACGAAGGCAAAATGTTATTGGTACAAAAATGCTTGAAAGGGGAAAATTTTCTAAAAACATTAAAAACTAATTTAGTGTAAAAAAAAAAAAAAAAAAAAAAAAAAAAATACCCATCACTTTCACATAATTTTATTTTTTTGAGAGGTATAAATAATTTTAAAAAAATTTAAATAGTATATCTTTTAAGTGTTTATTTTTGTCAATCTAACTTTTATTTTTTTTAAAATTTGGAGAGGTATAAATAATATAATTTTTTTTCCTTTCAAACTCAAAATTTTAAGTTTTTTTTCTTAGATAAAATTAGTCTAAGGTTCCTCTCTCATTTTCAGTAATGAAAGAGGTCCATAATATTATTTTGTAACATCTAATGTCCTTCAACCCCACACTCATATATCACAGAGAAATTTGGCTTACTAATCTGAAAATGGTTGGAAGTGGATGACGAAGTGCGAGAAGCAGAATCAAACTCCATATAGACATCGACGAAGATCGAACCACTCTCTGCAATCCCAAACTCCAAAAGCACAAAAGCAGATACCACAGTCTCATTTGCCTCATAAATGTTGATCTCAAAGTTCTTCTAGGGTTTGGTATCATTGCGTTCTTGATTGTCTTTTTCATGATTCATCGACTTATAATTGCTGTTGAACATCCTCAGAAACCCAGGGTCGTGACCCCATTTCTTGACCCAAAGATCATAGATCTTCCTTAAGTGAGACTTTCATCTACAATTTGAATGAACCCATAATATGTGTGTGTGTGTATATGATGTTGTGTGTGTTACTGAGATTTGGATGAATCAATTTTTGTAGTTTCAAGGTGATCACAAAGAGAGCTTGTATTGGGGAGCTTATCTCCCTAGTGCTTATCTTGGAATTCATGCAATGTATTCCACCGTCTTTTGTCAAATTTTATCTGCACTTTTTTTAGTTTATATATACATATATATATATATATATTATAGAATCTATAAACTGTTGCTTTCATTGTTTCCAACTAATGTAGTTTTTTTTAGTGGGAAAGTTGATTTTTTAGATTTTTTTAGTTGTTTTTTTCACAAATTTTCACAGAGAAATTTGTGAAGAAATCTAGAGAAATTTCAATTTTCGCTGAACAAACTCAGAGAAATTCGTGAACAAAGCTAGAGAAATTTTCTTTGAATTTCTCTAATTTGAACTCAAAAAAATTTCAATCTTCTTTACCCTATTTAACTTTCTCTGTGTTGTTCAATTTTCTCTGGTTTGAACTCAAAGAAATTTGAATTTTCTCTGATTTGAGTCCAGAGAAATTCTTTGGAAAGTCCATAATTTCTTTGAATTGAAATTTCTCTAGATTAATGTTGAGGGACCTTAGACATTATGAAAATATTGAATGTTCTTTAAGTTATAAAATTTTAATATCAAGGATCCTAAAAAAACCCCCTTTTTTTTATTTGACATTTGTCGTTTTTTTTTTTTTTGGAGTGTGTTTAGAGATTTTTTTTTTGTTTTTACTTTTTAAATATACTTAATTTGAATACACTTAAAAATTAAATTATTTTTGAGAAAATTCGGGGGAATTTTTTTTATTTTTTATTTCTTTGTATTTGGTGAACTATTTTCAGTTTTTTTTTTTATAACTATTTTTCTTTTTAAGTGTATCGATAAAATTATGATTTAAATGTGATATTTTGTATTTTGTCTTATTGATTAAATTAGTCTATTTTATCTTTTTTTGTACTTATTTAGTCATTTTAGTCTTTCCCAAACAAGGACACTTTGCTTACTTGGCAAAATGTTATTGGTACAAAAATGCTTGAAATAAGAAAATTTTCTAAAACAAAAATGTTTTGGAATTCTAAAACATAAGTTCTAAAGGAATCTAAGGGTGGGCCCCACTACATTGATGTGATGTTTTAGTTTGTTTTTGTTTTGTTTTGTTTTTTTAAATTTTAACCCTTATCACATAACTAGAGCTCTCTTTAGAGCTTAAAATTTAGAACTCACTATCATTGTTGTTTCTAAAAATATTAAAAACTAATTTAGTGTAAAAAATAAAAAAAATACCCATCACTTTCACATAATTTTATCTTTTTGAGAGGTATAAACAATTTTTTAAAAATTTAAATAGTATATCATTTAAGTGTTTATTTTTGTCAAACTAATTTTTATTTTTAAAAAAAATTATGGGAGGTATAAATAATCTTTTTTCCTTTCAAACTCAAAATTTTAAGTTTTTTTTTTTTTTATTTGACGTTTGTTGTTTTTTTTTTTGGGGGGGGGGTGTTTAGAGAATTTTCTTTTCTTTTTTTGTTTTTACTTTTTAAATATACTTAATTTGAATACACTTAAAAATTAAATTATTTATGAGAAAATTTGGGGGAAATTTTTTATTTCTTTGTATTTGGTGAACTATTTTCAGTTTTTTTCATAACTATTTTTCTTTTTAAGTGTATCGATAAAGTTAAAAAAATTGACAAAGAGAATTTTTTTTATTAAAAATACAAAAGATAAAAATAAAAAAAACTCAAAAATAATTTTTAAGTAGTGAACCAATCAAGGTCATCATCCTAGCATTATTGTGCTTAATTTACCATTGTTGTCTAATGTGTTTCACCTTCATGTTTTATATCAATTCATTTGTGCATTAAATGGCATTCAATATTTTATATTTAAATTTAGAGTAATGTTATATGTACCAATTAGTATACTAATTAGTATACCAATTGATGATATGGAATAATTTAAGAGGTTTTTGATATTTGTATAATGAGTAGAGTCAATAATAATATTATAACTAGTGTTGGTATACTAGTTAGTACACTAATTGATACTAGTTAGAGATGAGCAAGGATTCTCTTGCATTTCCTACTTCACTTCCTCCTTGTAATGGTCAAGATTCATTTTAAGAGAATTTAATGGTGTAAATCCTTCCAAAAAATTATTTTTTAATTTTTAATAAAGTAATCTGAACCATTAGATTCTTTTAAGATGAATCTTGACCATTGTAAGGAAGAAGTGAAGTAAGGAATGCAAAGAGAGGATCCTTGCTTGTTAGAGATAGCAATAGGTTGGTATGAATTGGCCACCCTACCCTACCCTTGCTCCACATAGCGAGGATTACTCTTTTACCTATCTCGTTGGATTGCTTTATTGCTCCGTATAGTGTAATTACTTTCCTGAGTTCTAGTTGTTTGCATTTTCAATATTGAATTTCAAAATGTGTTTTTTTAATCCAAAATGATAAACAAATTTAAGATCAAATTATACAAATTTAAACACTAATTGATGTTGTTTGGTGGTGATTTGTATTAGGATTACAAAGTAGAGGGAGAGAGAAGGCATAATACAAAGAACATAGAAGTAAAAGAACTCTAAAGATTATTTTATAAAAAAATAAAAGAATATTTTTATAATACCTTAATTGATATAAATACAAATTAGAGATACTTTCATAATAGTATATATAATTAAGTTAGGTTAGTGAAATCCTTTCTCCACGCACTCCCTGAACTCGAATTTTTCATTTCCACTCCAAACTGGTCCCTAACTCATAAAGACACCTTAAAAAATCTTCTATTAGAATTGAGATTTTTCTCACCAACCCTAAATATTATAATGTGTTTATTGTTTACATAGGTAAGCGTTAATAAATTAGAAATACTTAATTATGATGTTGTTTCAACGCAATTTTTAAATTATAGGAGTAAATAATTACATAGGCATTTCTTGAAATTTTTAATAATTACATATTCATGTAGTTTTTGAAATCATTTATCAAAGTTGTAAATGTTTTTTAGATTTTTGACAACTGCACATACTCCCTTTTAATTTTTAAAATTACATTGCCTACTTTGTTAGAGTTGTCCAATAATCTCATCCCTTGTTCACATCTCCATCACAGGGTCATTGCCCTTTTGTTTCAACACTAACGTTAAAAATACAGAATAGAAACATAGAATGCATCACAGAAAATGTATTGAATAACTGAAATTTCTTTTGAATGGGTTTAATCTTAACTTTCAATTGTATTTTTCTGTAATTCATTTTGTGTTCCTGTTGGCTTTTTTGGCTTTCGAAGGTTATTGTTAGAATTGTGAGCGTGCCAGTAAGGATCAATCAGTCATTACAGAATATTAATTGCCAACCAATTATCAGACGATTGTGTTTTAGTTCTTTCAGCTTCAATGAAGAGGACTTTTACTAGTAGCTTTGTTTAGGAGAATTAAGTAAACAATGATTAAATGAAGAACAATTGTAATATTTTATTAAGTAAAATGGAAGACTTACAAAGATCCAAATCAGCCTCGTAGAGGTTTACAGCAACAAACTACTTGAAACTACTCCTATGAACGAAGTGCAGTGTAGGAATTTGAAGTACAGAAATGTGAAGAACAAGAAATGTAAAAACTGGAAAGAAAAATAAAGTAGATAAAACTGATTTTTTGGATTTGAGTCTGAGGGCTCTTTCTGGGGCCTTCTCTGCTATTTATACTTCTCAATGACAACCGTCGAAATGCATTTCTAACCGTCGAATCATCCCTCCATGATCGCTGATCATACTGCCTTACAGTTAGCTCCACTATGCCATATCTGCAGTTAGGCTTCCCTCATGATTTTGAATTTAAATATGAGTAACCGTTAAAGCCATGTCAATTTGTATTTCTTTGCTGATCCAGTGCTATGCAGATCCACAATAACCAATACTAACTGCCACGTGTGTTATTACGATTGAAGATTTGAATTGTCTTCCCGTATTGCCCTCATCCTGCCACGTGTCGAACTGTGATTGGTTTATACAAAATATATAGCCAACATTACCCCTCACACTAATATACTCAATACTTGGTGATATTAGTGGATCAAGGTATTTTACCCACGTCTTAAAACGTGCATGGGCTTTGCATTTTTCAGAAATGCAATCGTCATTCATCAATGAAACATTTGCATTAAATTCTCTTCTAATCCTTGAACATCCCCACTATCTCAGTATTCGAAAAGACTGATACATCTTTTATGGCCAAGCCAATCTTCTCTTACATTGATCAAGCATACGAAGAGTTATTTGATGATGCTGTTCGTCCTCGAAAGAACCTTCATGCATTGATTAGCCACCTTTATCCATCTCCATTTATACAAGTTATGGAAGCTTGCGCAAATCACCGGCCTTCGAACCAAGAACCTACTGCTTATGATTCTCTGGAACACAAATTTGCAATCATGGATATTGGAAACTCTTCTTCTGCAACAAAGCCTTCTGCGTGGGATGAAGCTGCTACTTCTTCTTCTTCTACGACCTCTGGTTGGGGAACTTGGTCTACCCCTACTTAACCTTAGATGAGGGAACGCATTCATCACCGATTCCCAAAATTCGATGACCCACTTGAATTCCCTCCTTCCAAACGCAGTTCTCTAGTATATCCATATGTTCTTATTGACCGTATACGCAGTCTTGAGGACAATCTGCTTTCATCGTGGTATACTTCTACCTTGCCATCTTGGATGGTTCGAAGTGTCCAATGTCCTGGTGAAGCTTTAGGGATCAGTCTTGCCCTTTTAGCCAAAAAAGCAAAACTTTATACCTCTAATTGGCTAGAATGTGTAACCAGACCTGAATTCGTAGATTCGATCAGGGAACCTGCGACTGCTTCTCCTCTACCTTCCAATCCAAATTGGATTGATGAATTGAGACTTACTCTCTCTGAGGGCCAATACTTCACCCCCTACCAGGTCCCAGTGCCTCCAACTCCTTGTCAGCAATTTAGGGCTTAGACTTTACTTGCTGCTTTCTCCCATTTAACTTTTGAAGTCCTTCGAGATGACATTTCCCACAGAAACTTTCTATGGCCTTGTGACATTATGTCTTGAAGTCATCTTCTCAACCCCGTGGCCCAAATAGAACTTTATACTTTTTTAGACCAACTTCCTTTCCTGCTCAACTGGCACTTCCAGGCTTCCATTACCAGTGAAGTTCTAAATGAAGCCTTCTCTGCTCGAATTCAAGTTCAATATGAGGCAGAGAACCTCCTTGATGAATATGAGGCCTTCAAGAACTAGGATTCTGAGCATGGGGAGGATGTTGCAATGAACGAAGTGCATGAAGAAGAGGAGATGGACGCTACAAATAAAACCCTAAAACAGATAGAATTTGAAGTAAAGGCCTAACAACTCTCTTCTTAATTAAGGGCTTATCAATTAGATAAACCAAACCTGGACAAAATAGATGATAGAGTAGGAAAAGAGTATTAATTTATTGAATTTTGTTGGACTAAATTCCATGACCTTGTAACTTTCTCCATTCCATATTTCTATGAAATTGAGAATGTAATCAAATGAAAAAGTACTTATCAATAGAACTAAGTTTTCCGAATTTCATTTGTCAGATTCTGATTTATCACTCTGATTAACTTAATCTGTATAGTTGATGTGCTTTAACTGTGTAAAGTTTTCCCTTGAAGAAAACAATTATTACCTCTCATACTGATTCTAGGACCAACATAATTCTTTAGCCATCAATTTTGAATTAACCAACTTTGTCTTTCGAAACTTGATTTGATCATATTCAATGAAATACTGGAAGTTCAATTTGAACTTTTCCAACATATGAAATGTAATTGACAACTTTTGCCGGTTTCCTTTCAGAATCGAAGCTTCGAATTTATCAATTTTGCCCTTCGAAACTTGATTTGATCATATCCAGTTCCCCAACATATGGTTAATACAATCAAGTAATTTCAAATCAACTAACTTTGTTTCAAACAAACAGTCTACATTTTCCAAAATATGGAAACCTCTTTTAAGGACTGCATTGTTTTATTCTAAAAAAGTGATTTCTTTTGTGTATTGTCAAACCAACTATTGGTTTGAAACTTAGAACAACAATTTCTAATCTTATGATATTTCAAGTTTTGCTTCGAAGGATTTTACTGTCACTAACAAACCTAAAAACAGGTCCTTAATCCTTTTGAAGTAAACAAATACTTGAGTATTCTTGCATCCTTAGGTATGGAATGTACTTCGAAGTCGACTTCCTGCCTTCGAAGCCGTTTGTTATCTGATTTTGGCGCCAAAATTTCACTTCGAAGCCAAATGTTTTATTTCAAAGCTGACATCAGTATTTGAGATGCGTTTTCCCTCCATAACTATCAATATTGAAGGAAACTTTTCGTATCCGTACTTTTAGTACTTCTTTATGAATTCCATGATTGGGTATATTTTCAGACACAAAGGTTTAAAAACTCTTTGATTTCGTGCTTTGAATTCATTAGTTTGCCTAACACACAAACCTTCCATATCTACTAATCATCTCTTTCTCGTTGCTTGTTACCAATGGAGTCCTCTTCTTTGAAAGTACTGGTTGTGGAGTATGTGAGTCCATCTGTAGCCTTGAAAAGGATTATTGATGAAGAGTGTGAGAAGTACAAGACTAGTGAGAAAAGTGCGATTGACGGACGCATCTTCATTCCTCGTCGTCATGAGCAACAAGAGTATGTACTTGGGCCCATTTTTAAGGAGATTCCCACTAAGCTTCCAGCTCTATATCCACGTCTAGAAGATCATTGTCTCCTTTACGAAGGTGGCCTTGATTGGGGAAGCTGGAGGGTGAACCGACCCCATCGCTGCTAGCCCACAGTAAGACCAGAGTGGGAAGAATGATATGACCGGGTCGTCCCTGATAGGACATTGGATCTCCAGGAGCTCTGCCTCTTCGACGCCCTCAAATTATCCAAGTTTACAATTTCAGAAGACCCTTTTTTGATACCTGCTGTCCTTTGCTTTTGGAATTCTACTTTTAATTTCTTTCAGTTTAGATGTGGGATGATAGCTCCTACTATCTTTGATATCTGCCATCTGTTAGGATTATCCCTTACTGGCACTCCCATTGGTCCAGATTATCCTGATCTAAAAACCCCTTTTTCCCTCCCCTCTCATAACTCATCCTATAGTGACTTTGTCAAGGCTGAGAATAAAAGAGAGGGCCCTATGACGGATAAGGAATTCCTTTCTTTTATATTATATTAGCTTTGCAAGTTCTTCTTCTGCACTTCTTCTCAGAGGATCATGCCTGAGTTTGCCCTTTGCCAAAGCCCTTGTCTTACAAAGAAAGGTGGCCTTAGCTCCATATGTTCTAGGCCATGTTTATAGAGCTTGCTCCATTTTTTGTGAAAAATCCTTAGATGCCAATCAAGAAGATCCATTTTGGATTCTTCAACTTTGGCTTTTTGCATATTTCACCGAGTTACAGTCTAAATGCTTAAAGTTTTTGGAACCAAACCCTACCACTCATGGCATGAAATTAGCCAAGGTTTCGCTCTATCATTCCACATTTGCTTTTTACTTTTCTTTTTTCTACCAGCTCCTAGTTTCCCTTTCTTCTCACAGCTTCCGTCCCTTCGAACCTACTAACATTGGCCCATCCTGGTTGAGGACCTTCTTGAGTGATAGGTCCTGTTCTATACGTTAGCATAAAGACATGTGGGCCTCTATTCTGATTCCCAGAGAATTATTCATCAGGACTATGAACCCTAGAGCTTACAAATGCATTGCTGAGCCCTATTGTCCTGCCCAATTTGCTAGGCAATTTGGCTTCTCACAAAGAGTCCTAATACCTCTCTGTAGCCAAACCAATTTAAGCTTACTAGTAGGGATTTGAAGGTTTGAAGATCTAGATTGGAAGAAGCAACTTCCAAATTTATCCAGGATTTCATTGACTTTGAGTACTTCCCCTTCATACCTTAAAACAAGATACTGAAAAGATGTCAGAACTGGTAGATGGCCAATATGAAGGTACATTTGGCCATTCCCCCTTAAGATCTGTTAATGGTACTGGATGTACCTCAAGCCAAGCCTAAAGGGGCTGGAGTTGTTACCTCTTCCACTGCTCCTGCTACTTCAGTTCTTGCACCTGTCACCATAAAGTTTTTTCCTGTTGCCTCAACTCCTTCTAGAGTTACTCGAGCTGCCTTGAAGAAAGGTATATACTCCTGTTTCTTTCATTTCCTTCTCCTTTATGATGCTCTTGTCTTTACTTATAGCTCTTTCTTTGATATAGGTGGTGCTGGTGCCTTTCAGGGAGATTTTTCCCAAAAAGTGCAAGCTTTAAACCTTCTCAGGAGCAAACAACAACAACAAAAGAAAAGAAAGCTTTTACTTGATCTTGAAGAGGAGGCACCTAGGGTTCATGTGGAAGAACAGGAAACAGAAAAAGAAGAGACAGAACAAGAGCAAGAGACACCCTTAAAGAGAAGGAAGAAAATGACTGTCTCTCTTGCTGATTTCATTGGAGACCCCATTCATGAAGCATCTGCTAAAGCAGTGGAAGCAGAGCATTCCAAAGAACTTATTGTATTTCAGAGGGCTAAGAAGAGGAGGCAACAACAAATGCTTCGAGATGAAGCTGTTGCTGCTGATGCATTCCAAAGAGCAAGAAAATAACAAACTGTTGGGCATTATACTCTTCGCAGCTCTCCAATCGTAACCACCATTTCTGAAACCAGTAATTTCCTTCGTGCCTCCATTCATTTTTCTCAAATTCTTGATACTGAGGTCTGACATTGCTTTGTATTTCTTCTTTTGTAACAACAACAACTCTGCTTCCTCCTTCAATAAGGATTCCTCCAATTTCATTCGAAGTTGAAAGACCTCAAAATGTGAAGCCAATTCAAGCAACACTCCCACTCCTTAGTCCTACATTTTTCCTATCTTTCTTGAGGCAAAGCATTCCTGCATCCTTATCATTTGGCTTAACTCTATACTTTCCTCTTCTATCCTTCAACTCTACCCAACTTATTCTCCTTTCAAGCCTTGTTACTCCCTCCCCTTCTGAGGAAATTCCAGCTATTACTTCATCTTTAGTGATAGCTGATTCCCATAGAAAAGGTGCTGGTAGCTCTCCAATTCCTTGTTCATAATCTAATGTGATAGAGATAGGCATATATTTTTATAACTTTTTATTGATTTCTGTATGAGAGAGTAATTTCTATGGATAAATTGGGCCACACTAAGGGCCAGGCTATGGGCCGTAGTAGGGGCTGGTAGCTTAGTCTTGGGCCAGGCTGGCACCAACCCAGTCAACTGTGTCATTGAGACTTGGACCTAGTTGTTTAAAGGAAGTTCTGTAACAGACCGAGGTAACATTAATAAAGAGGGCCGAGTCAAGCTTAACTCAGTAGAGCACCATCTTTATCATGGTTCTGCTGAGAGTAGAGTAGAGCAGAGCCAAGTTAGTTCGGTTGACCGCGTCAACAGTCGAGGTAAAACCATCTTACTTGGTTAGCAGTGAGTGAGTGTTATCAGGATAAGTATTATCCTTAGGAGTGTGATTCCTAGTAGGATTCTGCTAGAAAGAATAAGAGTCCTAATAGGAGTGTGCCAGGCAGATCTATAAAAGCTCATAGTAGGACCTATGCATAGTTATTGGAATTTTTACTCTCAAATACACAGAGCTTTTGTGCCTATTGTCTATTTGCTGACTTAGGCATCGGAGGGGTTTCTGGCACACATCCGCTGGCCAGCTCACGTTTGTGTTTTCAGGTAGCAAAGCGATGGCATTTGGAGGAGTGCAAAATTGATCAACGGGATTATACGAGAAGATTATTCTGTGCTCGTACAATTGGCACCGTCTGTGGGAACTTTACAGAGAACAAACATTTTGATCGAGTTTTCCTTTGATTAATTTCAATGGCGCATAATGAAAACTTGCCACATTCTGTTATCGATGGGCAAACCCCGGAAGAGGATGAGAGGCGCGAAGGTTTGCCTTTTGTCCTGCCCATGGCAGAATTGGATCCCCAGCAATGGAACCTACGGAGAGACACGCGAGAAAGATGGGGCTCAAGTCCATGTCGCTTTCAGAGCGCTGATAGACAAAGGCGAATGATGGATCCTCAGGTTCTGGAAGATCGCATAAGGGAGCAAGATGAAGTGATGATGAGAATGGCGGCTGACTGTAGACACCCCATTTTTGACCGTCCTCAAGACTTGGACGTCACCGTTTGAACACTTGGTGATTATCCATGTTTGTGTTTGTTTGGAGTTCCCGGAGTTCTCGGCTACGCGCCTTGCCTCAGGATCTCTGAACTTGACTGTTTTGTGTCTGGTTTTGCACCAAACACTTGTGTTTTGCCTTGGAGGGGCAGGGAATGCCTTGTGAGGCATCCCCACACACCACCGGCACTAGCTAGAGGCCACCGGCTGCTTTTTGTTGCCACCGGCAATATATATTGCCGGCCGGCACTCTTTGTTGCCGGTCGGCACTCAATTTTGTCAAAATGACATTTTTGGCTAGCCGGTTACTGTTCATCTGCTTTTTCAGATATTTTGAGACAGCTGTTTGGCATTTGGTTCCCCTCGTGTATGGAGGGATGCCCTCCTTGGAAGCTTGTTGTATAAGCTTTACAACTTGGTTGCCTATAAGAGAAGGGTCTCTTCTCTTGGCTTGAAGGTTAGACATTTTAGAGAGGGAATAACTCAAAGAGAGAGCTCTGGTTTTAGGTTAGGGTTTGTGTATCTATCCTATATCTCTCTCTCTCCCTTAAGCTTAGTGTGTGTGTTTTGTCTCACTATTGCACACAAGCACCTAGTGCTTCACCTTCCTTTGGCTACTGAGGTTCCAAGGGCTTGTTCTTGCTATTTTTGATTGGATTTAAGCTCAAGGAGGCAACAACATCAACATTTGTGAAGGTGATCAACAAGGGTAAGAAACTAGTCTTTTATTCCCCATTTTTGCATCCTATTTTTACCTATCTTAGAGCTATTTTTGTGTTTAGTGTATAACATAAAAAAGTTCTATTTTTAGGCCCTCTTGATTGTTTATTAAGAGTGTTTTGTGGTTTGGGCGTGTTTGACCACCCTTAGGCCTTGAAAGGCCCTCATTTTGTGCTATTTTGTGCAAGTTTCGAGACTTTGGTGTTTGGGCCTCTTCACCACTAAAATCTTGAGGGATTTCAATGGTGAAGATGGTGCCTTGAAGTCTCCAAAAGGGGAGGGCAACCCCCTCTCCTTGTTGTCTTTGAAAGGGACCATTTTTGGTCTCTTAAGGAAGTCTTTGTTCAAGTGTGTGTTGAGCATGCCATGGCTGTATTTTATGCTTATATTGCCATGTTATAACTTTGTACTAAGTTGGTTTTGGCACTCCATACATGTTTAGTATAGCTGCCATGTAATGCCCCCTTGATCCCTTAACATGCCTTAGGTTGTTAGCCTTTGTTTGAGCATGATTTAGGCTTAGACTTATGAATGTTTTGTGCTTATTTTGCCATGCTTTAGGTCTATCCATAATTGTTTGGATTGATTTCGGCATGCTTAGTATAGCTCCTTTGCATTTATGGCTTGTCGGGCTTGTAGGCCTCAAGTATGTGAATGTGTAGCATGTGTTGCTTGCATCATTTTGGTGGTTTGAAACCACCCAACATGAAATTTCAGTCCCTTTGGCATGCTCATATGCTTGCCTTAATTGCCTCTTTATTGCTTTGAAAGCATGTGTGGTATGCCTTATGTTTTGACCATTGTGCATGCCTTTGAATTTGAGCCACTTAGATGCCATCTAAGTAGTCCTTTGGCCTTGTTTTAACATGCTAAAAATCTGTTTTTAGTTGTTTAATGCATGCCATGTTTGTTGTGCTAAATGTGCTTCAAAGCTTCATTACCTTGCTTCAAGTATTTGGGCCATTTGCATGCTAATGTTAGCTTCATGTGAGTTGGTTTGGCACCACATTCTAGCATGATTTTCAGAGTTAATGTTGTATGCTAATTGTCCATGATAGCCTCTTTTAAATGTGTTTTAAAGTTGCTAGTTTAATGCTTAAAGCTTGGACCATCATATGTGCACGTGTGCGTGTGTGTTTAGCCTCCGTTTTTGAGCACTTTGGCCACTGATTTTAGGCCTAGTTGGAGTTGCCTAATTCATGTGTAAGACCATCATTTGCTCAGTTGTATGCTTACCTTACATGTTTGTACATTGTCCATGTTCATGCTTGTATGCTTGCATTGTTTGTTCACATGCTCATGTTGCATCCCTAGTTAACATGATTAGGTTGCAACGCATCTTGCATGCATGCCTTGTCCCTTGATTTAGTGATGGGGATTGGGTTCTTTGAGTGTTTAGTTTGCATTTCATTTGACATGAAAATTGCACGCTTGATTCTTTGGGCCATCATGCATGAAAATGTGTGATTGGTGGCCCGAGAATCGAGGCACATCCTCTTTTGAGTCACAAACATGATAAGGAATGTGTTTGGTGCATACATAGCTTGAATAGCATTGCCATGCCAGGTTCTGTCCTCTGCTGCTGTGAGTTGCAGGTTCTGCAGGAATTTATTGCCGGCCGGCAGTATTCAGTGCCAACCGGCATTCAATGGATGGCCGGTGGATATATTTTGTGCCGATGGGCCACATCCTAGTGCCGGTGGTCATTTCCTCCAGCCGGTGGGATTCTCCAGTGTCCAGAGAGGCATCCTTGAGACTTTGGAAGTTTTCAGAGGAACAAAGCAGGGAAAACAGAGGCAGGCTAGGCATAGCAGTGCAATTCCGAGCGGAATCCGAGCGCGCATACATTGAGCCCTCGCCCCGAGGCGGTTTACTGTTTTTCTTAGATTAATTAATTCGTTAATTTAGTTAATTTGTAATATTTAATTAGCTTGTGTAGTTAATTAATTTGTATTATTTATTCGGTCCCTCCGAGTGAGGGCAAATATGTAATAAGTGTGGGTGAGTGGTGTGCATGTCTTCCAACCCCCCACTTCTTTCTTCCCTTTTATTTACCTGCTTATGATGGTAAATTAGGGCACGTTTATTTCAGCATACCTTATGCAATGCATGCGTGCATCCATACATTTGTCTTACATGCGCCGGGCTCGGTACATCATACAAACCGCATTGTATTTTCAAATCTAACTTGAATACGTGCACCGAATGATTGCATTTCACATGCCATTTTAGGGTTAGCCGAGCCTATCCTAAACTGCATCTCTGTATGTGTTGCATTAGCCACTTGCCATGAACTAGGACATGCATGTTTGCTAACTAGTTTATTGTTTTGGCACGGAGTACGATGTAAGTATTTACGCTTTAGCATATCGCATGCGTGTGAATGTTGCCATGACAGCATGCTTACCATGTGGCTAGATGCTTATGTGATAAACTGTTTGAATGCCTGTGGGTGAAGGTTGGATTGTTTGAGTTGGAACGACTCATTGAAATCCGTGTTTTAGCCTACATATGAGTAGCTAATCCCGAAACGCTTTCAAAACGAACGGATATGCAATGCTTGTTTCCAAATTAGGCGATCTAGTCTATACTTGTTTGCTGTGCGCATAACATAGTAATTCTAGGCTAATGAACGGAATAAGAACACATAACGTTTTCAAAATTGGATATCACGGTTAGTAGAGGCCGGTTTTCGGACCGGGCGAGAGGGGGTGCTCATAGCTGACCTTCCCCGATCTTACCCAAGCTCCCGAGCCAAGACAACTTTGGTGATGACGGACACGTGGCCTTCGGCACCGAGTCAGGGTTTCCTAAATTTCCCATTTTAAAAATATTTAGGTGGCGACTCTGTATCTGGCAAAGCAGTCCATGTTTGGCACTACTTTTCAAAAAATCTGTTTTTTTCTCAAAACGATTTGCCGGATTTGGACTCTTTGGTTCAGATTACGAACCGCAACAACAAAAGGGAGTCCGAACTGTAGTGGAGCCCAAGGGCGCGTCTACACTAACATGGAGACGATAAAGCTCCAGATAAAAGGCAAAGAGGTGGCAGAAGAAGAGATGGACAAAGGCAGAACGCACTCTCGCTACTTGGGGGATCGTGACAGGCAAGTCACACCATCATAGACTGAAAGTAGAAGCCTCAGGACAGGCGACACACAGTCAAGGACTTCCAGGACTCGTTATTCCAAGTCTGAGAGAATAAGGACTGAAAGGTCTTGTACAGAGGGAAGTAGTTATCAGCCCTCGCATACGCACCAGATGGCATCAAGGCACACAGAGTTGCCTAGGTCGGTGGACTACAGTGCTAGAAGAGAGGGCTCGAAGGAGAGAAGATGCCCAGGTACGTGACCCCCAAAGGGTCTCTGCTTTGTAGCGGTTGGCTCCTCGGATACATGGAAGTGTCGAGGTTGGAATGCCAATATCGCGCCTTGCCTACGAACCAGCAGACAAAGCGTTATCAAGGTTACAAAGCTCGCCGTTCATTCTGGCAATAGAGAACGCACCATTACCCTTAGGCTTCCACCAGCCTAAGTTCACAACCTACCAGGGGAAGTCAAACCCCTACATGCACTTTCGACACTTTCGCCAGGTTATGGTCGTATATCAACGAAACGAGGCCCAAATGTGCATCTTGTTTCCCTCAAGCTTAGGTGACCTAGGCCTAAATTGGTTTGAGAGGTTGCCAGAAGGCAGCATAGCTTTATGAGCACAATTGGCAGAGGCTTTTGTGACCAGGTTTAGAATAAACACTAAAACGCCAATGGAGATAGACCAGCTGCTCTTTATCAACCTGGGCGAGAAGGAAACACTGAAGTCTTACAACAACCGGTATTGGGAGACTTTTAATCAAATCGAAGATTGCCCAAAAAACCTAGCTATCGCACAGTACAAACGTGGTTTGTCGGTAGAAAATAAATTGAGAGATTCAATGACAATGACGCCACCTCTCACGATGGAAGCTCTAATGGAAAGAGTGCATCAGCACATCAGGGTAGACGAAGATGGCACTCGAGCCAAGGCAAAGTTCGGCATAATAGCGGTGTCGGATAAAAAGCCCGGGACAAAAGTTAACACGGTTGGCCAGGAGGAATGACCAAACAAAAATGGTCGAGGAAGATGACCAAATAGCGATGACTCCCAGACAAAAAGGTTGAGAGTTTGCACTGCCATCACCATGATGTTCAATAAACATATCTACCGAATTCTTAGCGAGATACGCGATGAACCCTTCGTTCGGCGGCCGGCCAAGTTGGGAGAAGCACAGAGGGGCTATGATAATAGATATCGGTGTACCTTTCACGATGAGGTAGGGCACCGAACTGAAAACTGCACGCCACTAAGGTAGCACTTGGAAGAGTTAGTGGTCGTGGCCTACTTGGATTAGTACATTGAAGGGGGAGCTCAGCCAGCCCCCCAGGACTGTAATGAGCTTGATGGGATGCTAGCTAAAGGACTGCCTCAAGGCATAATCAATGTAATATATGGGATCGTCGAGCCAGAGCGGGTTTGCGAGCTTAGAGGAATGGTCAAGAAAGCGGAGCACCTGAAGGAAGTACTAAGTGTACAGCCCATCATGAAAAGAGGGAAGACGAAAGTGACTAACGTTATCACCTTCTCTGACAAGGACTTGGCAAGGTTGCAAAGCCCCTATAATGACAAGCTAGTAGTTACACTGTGCGTGAAGAATTTCGATATCAAGCGGATCTTGATAGACTAAGGGAGCTCGTGCAAGATAATGTACTATGAGACCTTCAAGTAACTCAAGTAGGAGGACAAAGATTTAGCACCCGCGACATCTCCCTTGGTCGGCTTCAACTCAATGTCGGAGGGGCCTGTTGGCAATATAATTTTGCCGGTTAAAGTTGGAACGATGATAAAACAAGTGGAATTCTGGGTATTGAAAGTCCTTTCCACTTATAGCATAATCTTGGAAAGAGCATAGTTACACGCCATGCGAGTGGTAGCATTGACCTACCATCAGGTAATGCGGTTCCTTAACGAAGCTGGAATAATTGAAGAGGTTTTAGGAGACCAAATCATGTCCAAGCAATGCTTTGTGACAATAAACGGTAGCCGAGCTGCCAAAAGGTTAGTACAAATGGTAGAGGAACTAGAAAGCAACGAGTTGTTCGCAGATGTCGGCAAGGCAGCCGAATAAAAGGCAGTAGAAAATCTAGTGGAGGTGAAGATAAACGAGAAAAATCTAGAGAACTTCTTTTTGCTTGGCTCGTCTTTGTCCAACACCGAGAGAATAGAGATCATGGAGTTTTTGATCTCTAACATCGAGGTGTTTTCTTGGACACCGTATGATATGCCAAGCATTGATCCAACTTTCATCTACCATCAACTTAATGTCCACCAAACCGCCAGACCAATTATACAACAAACGCGCCGATCGGCACTCTACCACGCCGAGATAGTGGCTGAGGAAGTGGGAAACCTGCTGGAAGCGGGGACAATCAGAGAGGTCCACTATCCCAAGTGGATCTCCAACACCGTGGTAGTGCCAAAGAAGAATAGCAAATGGTGCATATGTGTGGATTACAAGATGGTCAACAAAGCATGCCCAAAAGACAGTTTCCCCTTACCTCGGATAAACCAACTGGTGGACCTAACTGCAGGTCACAATCGACTTAGCTTTCTTGATGCATATCGTGGATACCATTAGATCGCTATGTATGAACCGGACTAGGAGGTTACATTCTTTACAACACCGAGGAGATTGTATTGTTATAAGGTCATGCCCTTTGGCCTAAAAAATGCAGGGGCAACGTTCCAGCGAACGATCACCAAAATGTTCGAGCCACTGTTAGGCAAAACAATGGAAGCATACATAGACGACATGGTGGTCAAGAGTAAGAATGAAGAAAACCATCTCAGTCACCTAGTTGAGATGTTTCACATTTTGAAGGCCCACAATCTGCGATTGAACACATCTAAATGCGCGTTTGACGTAGGGGTAGGTAAATTTCTTGGCTTTCTGGTGACCAACTAGGGTATAGAAGCCGATCCTTCTCAAATCAAATCCATTCAAGATCTCGAGAGGCCCAACACAGTCAAGGAAGTACAACATCTCATTGGCTTAGCAGCCGCGCTAAACCGATTCATAAGTCAATCGTCAAACAGATGTCGACCGTTCTTCCAAGTACTGAAGGCCAAATTTGAATGGGATGACGAATGCGATCGCGCTCTAGAAAACTTGAAAGAGTACATTGGTAACCCCAGTACTAGGAGGGGAACTTTTCCTATATTTAGCAATTTCCCAGCATGCCGTTAGTGCAGTGTTGGTCCGAGCTGAGGGAATACAACATCTGCCTATCTTTTATGTTAGCAAGACATTGTTGGGTGCCGAAATGAGGTACCTGCCGTTGGAGAAGGTGGCTTTAGTTTTGATGATGGTTTTAAGAAAATTGTTGCACTACTTCCATGCCCATACCGTGACCGTCTTAATAGCCTTTCCCTTAAAAGCCTTGTTTGAAAGGGCATATTTTTCTAGGCGAATTTTGAAGTGGGCCATGGAGTTAGGACAGTTCAACATTATGGTTAGACAGAGAAATAAGATAAAATAAAAGTCCAAGCTTTAGTAGACTTCGTGACCGAGTTTGCTCCAGGAAGTCATCATGTTTGCCCGATCGACTTAACCAAGGAAACCAGGCTAAAAGAAGAAAATGCCGCAGGGATAGCGCAGCCCCTGCAGCAAGTCTCTCAACTGCACAACGACCTATTCAGCCTTAAAAAGAGAAGAAGGAGCAGATTGCACTGCTACAAGCAAGGACTCACCTCAAAGTGAAATCCTAAGACAGTCAGGCAGCAAGGATCAGATCTTGACGACAGACAACAACTTAGAAGAAGACCTCATCAACACCCTTGATCCTAAGGCGTCATCAGATCCCTCCACTTGCTAGAAGCTGTTCGTGGGCGAGATGTGAAAGCTCTTTGTGGATAGGGCGTTCAACAGACACGGTGCAGAGCTTGGGATAGTCCTCATCTCACTAGATGGATTTACTGTTGAACATGCGATCAACCTCGATTTTCCAGCATCTAATAATGAGGTGGAGTATGAAGCACTGTTAGCCGGTTTGAAGTCAGCCTGTCGAATGAAGGCCACCGAATTGATGGTGTACAGTAACTCCCAACTGGTGGTCAACCAAATATTGGGTGATTATGAAGCAAATGATGATATAATGGCCAAGTACCAAGAGTTGGTTAGAAGGGAAATCATGAAGTTTGAAGTGGTGAGGATAGAGCAAATAGGTTGAGAAAAAAATAGCAAGGCAGATGGACTGGTCAGTTTTGCGTCAATGGCAGACACATCTGTCCCACACCCATTGTTGATGGACTACTTACCAAGACCAAGCATTGAAGAACCTGAAGCTACCAAAGTATGCTGTGCCGAGCTAGGTCCCTCCTAGATGGACCCCATAGTGGTGTTCTTAAAAGATGGCATCTTGCCAAAAGACAAGAAGGAGGCCAACAAAATTAGAGCGAAGTCATAATGATTTTGGCTCTCCCCATCACTAGCATTGTACAAAAAGTCCTTCACAGGACCATACTTGAAGTGTGTCCAACCTAGCAAGGTCGAGGCATTCTTGTTCGAAATTTACGAAGGCATTTGCGGAAGCCACAAAAGGGGAAGATCATTGGCCTACTGAGTTATTTCACAAGGGTATTGGTGGCCATACATGCAAGCAGACACTGAGAAATATGTCAAAAAATACGAGAAATGTCAGATGTTTGCGCATCAAATCCATCAGCCAATAAGAGAGCTCCTACCTTTGACCAGCCCTTGGCATTTTACAATGTGGGGCTTAGACATAGTAGGACCACTCCTAACTGTGCCGGGGAACATAAAGTTCTTTATTGTGGTAACAGACTACTTCACCAAATGGGTGGAAGTAAAGGCACTTGCTTCCATCAAAGAGAAAGACGTCAAGAAGTTTGTCTAGCAGAACATCATAATTCGGTCCAAAATTCCCAAGGCATTGATATCTGACAACGACACTCAATTTGATTGACGAATATTCAGGGGTTTTTGCGAAGAGCACAAGATCAAATTCTACAACTCTAAGCCGGCATACCCCCAAGCTAATGGCCAGGCCGAGGCCTCCAACAAAGTAATCTTAGACAGTCTGAAAAAGAGGCTGGAAAAGGCAAAAGGAAAATGGGCAGAAAAACTTCTGCACGTCTTATGGGCTTACCGAACTACACCTAGGCGGTCGACTTGCGAAACACTTTTTGTTTTAGCCTATGGAATGAAGGCAGTAATCCCCTTAGAAGTTGGCCTCCCCATTATTAAAAGCAAAAATTTTGATCTTGATGTAAACGGAGAGGTCATAGCCTTAGAGCTAGATCTGGCTAATGAACGGAGAGAGAGGGCATTGGTCTACGTCGCCTCGTATTAACAAGAATTGTCTAGAAAATACAGCAAGGCGGTACATCCAAGGCAATTCAAGATTAGAGATTGGGTGTTGCGCAAAGTAATGGGAAACACTATGGTGCCTGGACATGGCAAATTGGGACCCAACTAGGAAGGACTATACAGAGTGATCGGTTTGGCAAGAAAATGAGCATACCACCTTGAAGACGTGGACGGTCGAGCTATTCCAAGGCCATGGAACACGGCCAATCTCAAAGTATTTTATTTTTAGTTCTTCCAAAACTTGTAATTTTTCTTTTTGACATTCAATAAAACAAGTAGACATTTTTTTTCCGTATAATTTCTTTCAGTACTCGTATTCCTCTGTTTGTAAAATTGTTTGTACTTTTTGCCCGACTGGGGGGCAGTGTAGGTTGGCATGTTTGACCAACAAAAATTTTTGCACTCTTTGGCCGAGATAAGGATCTAGGTTAAAGATGGTCGGCAGGTTTGACAAATGAAACTTTTTGCACTCTTTAGTCGAGATAAGGATCTAGGTTAAAAAAGGTTTGCATGTTTGACCAACACAAATTTTTGCATTCTTTGGCCGAGATAAGGATCTAGGCTAAAGAAGGTTGGCAGGTTTGACCAACACAAATTTTTGCATTCTTTGGCCGAGATAAAGATCTAGGCTAAAGAAGATTGACAGGTTTGACCAACATAACTTTTTGCACTCTTTAGTCGAGATAAGGATCTACACTTAAGAAGGTTGGCAGATTTGACCAATGAAATTTTTTGCACTCTTTAGCCGAGATAAGGATCTAAGCTAAAGAAGGTTGACAAGTTTGACTAACACAAATTTTTGTATTCTTTGGCCGAGATAAGGATCTAAGCTAAAGAAGGTTAGTAGGTTTGACCAACACAACTTTTTGCACTCTTTAGCCGTGATAAGGATCTAGGCTAAAGAAGGTTGACAAGTTTGACCAACACAAATTTTTGCATTCTTTGGCCGAGATAAGGATCTAGGCTAAAGAAGATTGGCAGGTTTGACCAATACAACTTTTTGTACTCTTTAGCCGAGATAAGGATCTAGGCTAAAGTAGGTTGGCAGGTTAGACTAACACACTTTTTGCACTCTTTAGCCGAGATAAGGATCTAGGCTAAAGAAGGTTAACAGGTTTGACCAACACAACTTTTTGCACTCTTTAGCCGAGATAAGGATCTAGGCTAAAGAAGGTTGACAGGTTTAACCAACAGAACTTTTTTGCGCTCTTTAGCTGAGATAAGGATCTAGGCTAAAGAAGGTTGGCAGGTTTGACTAAACACAACTTTCTATAATCTTTAGTCAAGATAAGGATCTAGGCTAAAGCAGATTGGCAGGGTTTGACCTCTTTAGCCGAGATAAGTATCTCGGCCAGAGAAGGCTGACAGGTTTGACTAAACATAACTTTCTATAATCTTTAGTCGAGATAAGGATCTTGGCTAAAGTAGATTGGTAGGGTTTGACCTCTTTAGCCGACATGAGTATCTTGGCCAAAGAAGGCTGGCAGGTTTGACCAAACATAGCTTTTGGCAATCTTTAGCCGATATAAGGTTGATAGGGTGAGGTATGGCTGAGGTGGGTAGTTCGACCAAGCATGCATTAAAAACGTATGGAATATTCCATGAGAAACATAAAGGCCGTACAAAAAGATCGAATTTTTTTTCATTAATTGGAAGCTATTTACAAGAAGTGGGGCTTATAGCCCAGTTACAAAAGGAAAACAGATAAAAGCAAAAAGAAAAACAATAGAAAGGAGAATTGTAGCCTGGTCACGCAAAGAGATCCTCCAACTCGACATCAAGGTCACCGTGCACCTCGCCAGCTTCACCATCTTGAGTCAAGTTGATGATATCTCCTCCACTAGTCAAAATTGGCTCACTTTGACCGGGCACTTCCAGCTGAGCTGGCAAAGTCGTTGAGCGGCCGAGGTCAGCGTTTGCAGGAGGAGCATTAACTGGACGGCATTTGTATAATCCGTCATATAGCTCGATATAAAATGGGAGGGAGGATTCAGGAATATCTCGGAGTCGTGCACCTGACCGAGATTTTTAGCCACAACCTTCTAGCTGCACTTAAAAAAGATGTTTTTAGCAGCGTCACATTGTTGGACGTAGGCTTATTTGCCCTCCTTGAAACCTCGGTCCTCTGCGTCCTCCATCTTCTTCTTCAGCTCTTGGATTTCAGCTTCTCCTTTTCGGCACTCAGTTCGGTCAGAGAAGCCTGCAGGGCCTTTAGCTCGGCATCTTTCTTCTTCACCTCGGCGATGGCCGCCTTAGTCGTTTTTCGCAAGTCAATAACCTACACAGCGTATGAACTGGTAAGTTCAATCGCGCCAAGAGATTGTATAAGTAACAGTCATATTGAAATTTTAGACTTTACCAAGACCATCGACTTGGTGGCGGACCGAATCGCCTTCAGCTCGGTTTAGTGGTCGTGCTGTTCCATGTCGACTGCAAGGCACAGGCTTTTGGATAGACCAAAGGCTAGCATGTGGTCTTTTTCGGCGGCAACTGAGTCGGTCGTGGTCATAGCATAGCCTTTGTTGGTCACAGCTGGAGCCCACGTTGGAGGAGAAGAGAAACTATCACGGCCGGGTTGGCGGCCCTGTTGACGAAGTTGGCTTGCTGGTAGCTCGGTCTCGGGGAGCTCAGCCTCTTCTTCATCCACCAACTGCTGCAGTTGGGAGGCTGAGGTATGTGGCCTCTTGCTAGGCCGGGATGAAGTAGCGCTGGTGGAAGACAGGAAAACAATGGTCTCTACGGTCTGGGCAATGGTAGGTTGCTCAGTCTGGACCTCGGCGTTTGAGGTGGATGCCTGCTCAGTAATTAAGGCTCGGATGGCTCTCCTCTTGGCCATCTCCTGTTCTTCGGTGAGAGGGATTTGGTTGATTTGGAGAAGGGTGGGGTCTGGCTCTGGTGAGGACTCGAAAAGGAAGTCGGTTACTTTAGTCTTTCTTCTACCACTGTAGTGGTAGGTCGGCTGGACATCAAGTAGTTCGGTCCAATCTCGGTGTCGGTAACGTAGCGCGGTTTGCAATGTGGCTTGATTAGCGTGGGTGTAATTTGATTTAAGCTGGTTCAAATCTGCAAAAGGGACAAAATCACAAGGGTTAGCACAGCAGTTGTTAATGCAGCAAAGAAAATCAAACCAGACTATCCATACCGGCTGTTCCTTTGTTCCAGTTGATATTATAGCCCGGTATCTGGGCTTCCTGGTCTTCAAAATTTCCTAACACCCAAAGAAAATCATCGTCGTTTAAATCTTTATCTGTTGTATGCTTAATGATTTTCTCTTGGCCCTTTCTTATTCTGATGTAATAGACCCAACCATCATCATTTTGGCTAAGTAAGTATTGATGGAAGAGCTCGGCTAATCCAAGGTTGAGACCGAGGCGATGATTTAGCCCGTTTATCCCGTTGATAATCCTATAAGTATTGGTGGATAGTTGGGTGGGGCATAGTCTGGTTTGCTTAAGGAACTCACAAATTAGTGGTTGAACTGGGAACCAAAGTCCCTCTTCAACGATGGACACCACGGAGAAAGGAACAAAACTGGGATTGCCCCATGGTGTGGTGTCTAGTTTGGCCAGGAAAAGATGGACGTCATCTGGAATGTAGTAATCCTTTTGGAATTCGGCCATAGCGCCAGACGAGTTCACTAAAAATTGGTATTTGCCTATTATCTTAAATTTATTATGTTAAATAAAGTGTGCACAGTGGCCTAGCACGGCGTTGATGTGGACTTTGGTTGGCTCGGTTGAGCAAAGCCGCCAAGGTGTAGAGTGCAAGGCATGCCTGGCCAGCCTAGTCAAGTCTACAAAGTGAAAAGCAATTTTGGTTATGACCATGTATTGGCTAGTTGAGCAGGTTTTGTTTCTTGGCCCCGCGACTTAGCATGTGCAAAGGGGTAATCAGCGTGTGCCACGTGTCCCAGCAAGGACACGACGTCAGAAATGTAGGAGGATGGGCTGTATGACTAGAGCAACTTTTGAAAACCGAGCGAATCTTAGCTCGGTTGGCTTCAACGTTTTAGTTCTGTTGGCTTGCGCATCTTAGCTCAGTTGTCTTGAGCATTTTAGTTCAGTTGGCTTGCACGTTTTAGATCGATTGGCTTGAGTGTTTTTTCGGGTGGTTTGAATACCTTAGCACGGCTGGTAGTCAATCATCCCAATCATGTTTCGCAGATAGAATTAAGGGGCAATTGAGAGGGTAATTTATACAGATAAATTGGGCCGCACTAAGGGCTGGGATATGGGCTGTAGTAGGGGCTGGTAGCTCAGTCTTGGGCCAGGTTGGCATTAACCCAGTCAGCTGTGTCATTGAGACTTGGACCTAGTTGTTTAAAGGAAGTTCTATAGTAGATCAAGGTAACATCAATGAAAAGGGCCGAGTCAAGCTTAGCTTGGCAGAGCTCCATCTTTATCATGGTTTTGCTGAGAGTAGAACAGAGCCAAGTTAGTTTGGTTTACCGCGTCAACAGTCGAGGTAAAACCATCTCACTTGGTTAGCAGTGAGTGAGTGTTATCAGGATAAGTATTATCCTTGGGAGTGTGATTCCTAGGAGGATTCTACTAGAAAGAATAAGAGTCCTAATAGGAGTGTGTCAGGCGAAATCTAGAAAAGCTCATAGTAGGATCTATGCATAGGTATTGAATTTTTTACTCTCAAATACACAGAGCTTTTGTGCCTATTGTCTATTTGTTATTTGCTGACTTATGCGTCGGAGGGGTTTCTGGCACACAGCCGCTGACTAACTCACGTTTGTATTTTTAGGTAGTAAAGCGATGGCGTTTGAATGAGTACAAACTTGATCAAGAGGATTACACGAGAAGATTATTCTGTGCTTGTACACTATATATATTTATTCATCTCTTGGAAAAAAAAAAAAAAAAAAAACATTTAGCCACTTAATTTGTATGAGGGTATAAATGTGTATTAGTATCTTATATATTGTTTGATTCACAAATAAGGGACGAGGTAGGATTAAATGTGCCCATCTCATCCTCAGTAGGATTTTGAAAATGACTTGATACAAATAATCCCATGCAAATTAGAATCAAGTAGAGGCGTGTTATTCTTAACCCAAGGAGTTGAGATTAGGGGGTTATTTGGGATGATCTAAATAAGTGTACTTTTTGACTTTTTACGAAAAAAAAGGTGAAATATGGGTTGGGTTTGAAGTGATGTAGTAGAGAGATGGTGTGATTTAAATAAGATGATGTGACTTAAATAGGATAGTGACTTTTTAATTTTTTAACTTTTTTAGATTATGCCAAACTTGACCTAGATACCAAAGAAAGATTAGTCCATACTCTTAAATTGTCAAAACGCCATTGCGATAACATAAGCTCTAAAAAAAAGCTGTCTTGGAACTGGTTTGATAATTATTTTTTAGTAATTTCTCTTTTTATTTTTAATGAACTTTTTTTTTATAAAAAACTATCAAATAATTCTTCCCCTTTAAGACAGACGACTTCAAAATATAATTTTTTTTTAAATGTTCAAAAAGTTAAATACAAAAAAAAAAAATTTAGTTTTTTAGTAAAAATATGGAAAAAATATTGCAACTAAGAGTAATTGAAAAGAAATCATTTTTGGACACAAATGAAAAAAAAATTTACAACAAAGTTCAGAAAAAATTAGGCTCTGTTTGGTTTAATTTTTCAAAAGCTGTTTTTAAATGAGTTTTCATTTGTATTTAGGAATTTTTTTTCATATTTTAATTAATTTTTTTAAATATTTTTAAATGCACTTAATCTAAATGCATATAAAAAGTATGTGCATTTTTATAATTGGATTTTTATAAAAATAGTTGACTAAAAACAACCGAAAATCAAAAGAAAAAAAGCTATGTGTGTTTTTGTTTGAATTTTCATTTGTATTTAGTAATTTTTTTCCTTGTACATTTTAGTCAATTTTATTTTTATATTTTTTAGATACATCTAATCTTGATGTATCTAAAATATAAAAAAAATAAAATATAAATAGAATATAAAAAAAGGTCATTAAAAAGAAATGAAAACCTGTTTAAAAATGATTTAAAAAAAATAGAAATCCCTAAATATATATATATATATATATATATTTTTGTGAAAAGTGTGGTGGGATTAACAATATTTTGTCTAAATATCAAAGGAGATTAATGTAATTTATCTATAAAAAAAAAGTAAAGTATAAATACATTACTGAGATTTACTTAAAATACAGATTACTCTTTATAGTTTTGAAAATTATAAATAATCTATTGTAAAAAAAAATTTATTTAACAAAATTAATAGAAAAAAATGAAATTTCTAACTAATCTCCTTTACAATAATAAAATTATCTGAATTATTAATTAAAATATATTTCTAATATCATAAAAAAATATTAATTAATTTAATAATCTTTTAATAAAATGAGTAATTTATTATGCGATTAAAAATTTAAAACAACGAGATGTAATTTCGAAAATTATAAGCGGCCATATGTATTCAATTTTTTTTTTTCATATATTGGTAATGCTATATGGCACAAACAATGGCTGATTTTGAGATGCCCAGAGTTAGACTCGGAATCAACGGATTTGAGGTAACAAAACCCTAATTACTTCCCTTTTTCTTTTTCTTTTTTTCAAATTCCCACCAATAATCAGTATTTGTTTATGTTCAAACATGATTATGGAGCTAGAATTTGAAATTCAGATGATTATCAATATACATGTCGGTTCAATTCTTTACACTCCAATCGCATTTGCATCGAGAAATTTGTGTATGTGTGTAATAGAATATATATATATATATACACATTAGATTAAATTTCAGTCTCAGTAGTGCTTCAAATCAGGCTTTTATTTGAATAGGCGGTGAAAAATCAGAGTCTTGTTGATTTATTTTAATTATTTTTCTGGCTGGGTTATTTTTATTTTAGTTAAGCTAATTTGTACTTTTGAAATAATACTTGAAAAGCTTTGATTTTGCTGACAACAGCCAAAATCAAAAAATTTATCCATTATCAAAAGTTTTCCTGACAACAGACAGGACTGCCATGATTTATGAAACACAAATATGAATACAATAGAATAGAGAAACAACATGGGAAGGATACGAATATGACAAATTTATATAAAAAAAAAAAGTATGATACAACAATAAATATGTCTTGTACCAGCTACGATAAACTACTAAGAACCTAACAAAACTTTCAATTCCATAGTTGTCACCTCCTGAACATTGCATCTGCACTTTGCCAAGTCAAAAAATGATGTGGTGTGTAGTGAGCTTTCTAGCAGAAAGGCAGACTTGAAACTGACCTACAACTTGCTTTCCTCTGGAGGGAGCTTCCTGGATCAGACCAACTCGGCTGGACTGATAGGTATACCAATAATCAAGTCTTCAGTCAACTGGTATACATTGCATCAACCTAGGTGACTCGTCTAGAGCGAATATGCCACTAATGCATAAGGTAGTGTGGCACCTACTTAATCATATAGAGTTTGTAGCTAGGCGTCACATACACAAAGACCTGAACATTGGGTGGTCAAAATAGAAAAAAGACGAGCTGCTAACATGGAGCTACTTTGCTTGCATTCTAGAAACGGTAGCTTCCACGCCCTTCCTGCCTGCTGAAATTGATGTGAATGATCGTGGCAGCTCTTCAAATCCTATTCAATCTGATTATATATGTCACTGAAACAAAGTGATTCCGTTTTGTCTTTGTTTTATTTTCGGATTCCAAGGATGAGCCACCACGGTCTGATTATAGCCCATCAGCATTCCTCACAGATTGGTCTACTGTTGATTGAGAACTGGGGCGTTGAATCTGTTTTGCACTTTGATGTGACAATATTCAAGAACAAGTTGGATTAGATTTGACTACACTAAACCTATATATATATTTCTTGTATGTATGTGTATAAACATAAAAGTAATTTTATCATAACTTATTTATTACTAATTATGTATTTAAGTATCAGTTAAATATTCTTAATTTCAGTTTTATAACGTATTCATTAAAAAAATATTAAGGTTATGTTATGAGGACACAAATTTTGACAAAATTTGACATGCTTTAATTTTACTGTTTCTCAATTTTTCTAGTCTAGTATGCAAAGTATTTGAAGAAACTAGTCTTACATTTATTCTAACAAATATACTCACATTACACAAGAAATGTCACATCTTATTGTCAAAATAAGTTGTATACTTATCGTATCTTGAACATATATGATACTTTGATTCTAAAATTAAAGACAAATAAACTTTAATTGGGATATTTTTGGGAAGTATTGGATAAGCATATGTGAGTATCCAAAGAGTATTGGGGTGTGTTTGGTTTGTGTTTTGAAACATGTTTTCGGAAGAAAATTTCCAAAAACATGTTTGGTTACAAATTTTCTCAAAAAAAATTCTAAAATTACTTATCTTTCTATTACACATCAATCAATCACTTTTTCGCTCTCCTCTCTCCTTCTCAATCACTTTTTCTTTCACACATATCTACTCAATTACAACAAAATATCAAATCATCCCAAACTCCAAAACTATTTTCAAAATATACAACTAAACAAACCAAAAAAATTTCTAAACTCTCTACCCAATTTTTTTTTTTTTTTTCAAAATTTATCTCAAAACACAAACTAAACACATGCTTGGTATCCAATACAATTTCAATATGGAAGTATCCATGCTTCATAAGCTATGATAAGAGGGCTGCTGAAAATGTTAAGGTTGTTTTTCTTTTTGTTTGCTAGTATTTTTAAAAATAAAAATGGTTTATGTCACCAGATTTTTGTCGCTGTTTTATGTAATTGCCTAGTTGGATGCTTGTGATTAGTTCCATGTTTGGAATAAATTATATTATGAAGAAAGTTATATATATCTTTCCATGTTTGCGATGATGAAAGTTGGTGACCTTTAGCTGTATTTAGAACTTAAGTTATATATCTTTTAATAGGAATGGGGGAAAGGGAGTTAAACCCTTTACCAATTAGTTAGGTAGGCTAAGTGTGAGTTTTAGAAATGTTTTGTCAATGTATTTTTGTTTCTCATTCATTTTCTGAATTTGGAATCTTTTTTTTTTTTTTTCCTCTTCTTTTTCTCAAGTCTCAAAATTGGGTTACGGCTGTATGGGGCTTAGTGGAGCCTACAATTCTCCTGTCTCCGATGAGGATGGCATTGCAACAATCAAGTATGCATTTAGTAAAGGACTTACTTTCTTTGATACGTCAGATATTTATGGTGTTGACCACTCTAATGAAATATTAGTGGGAAAGGTAATGCTTTCATTAACATGGTACGTGAGCATTTGGGCTTGTTATGGGAATTTGGTTATAGCCATTTTTTACATTTCATGTACTTTGTTTATAGAGAAATATAAAGAATTCAACTTTGTGAGTCTTAAGAAATTGAAAGATTTTGTTGAAACTATTTTTTGGGAGAATCCTTGAAAAGAAAAACGTGAGTTCTTGTTGTTGGTGGTGTTGTCTTGTTGGGTGTTAGGGAGGGTTGAGCCGGATTTATTTTCCTTATTGATTTTTGTTGATTCTTTAGTTGGCTGAGATGTAATTTTCTTGGTGTGGGTTGTTTTTGTTAGTATCGTCTTGATGCTCTTTTTCTAATAAAGTTACTCTTATTTATAAAATAAAATAAAATAAGAAAAAGAAAACATGAGTTCTTCTCTACTCTACATTGGGATAAAGGACTGTTAGGATTATGCTCATTTAAAAACTTGTTGAAAAGATGTCATATATTCCAAATCAATTTTTCTTAGGGAAATGGCATCTTAGTTGAAACAAATAAAAAAAAATTGCATTTTTATGGAGATGCAAATGGGAGTTGTGTTGTATGCCACAACTTTCACTGAAATCGGACTAAGACCAACTTGTATTTGTGAGAATATTAGGTTTATGTATATATGGTAGTATATATTCTGCATATATTAGGAATTGAGCATGTATTGTTTGTTTCATTTTCCGGTTCTAGGGTTTGGATTGTTATATATACTGATGTATTGTTGGATCAATTACATAATATAATATACAGATTTGTCAGAAATCTTACATGGTATCCGAGTTGAAACCCTAGGTCTAGCCTTGTTTGTTCGAAGCTCTCTCTGTGGTTCTACGAAGTCGTAACAACTTCTTGTCTCTAGTTTGAAGTCGTAACTCTGTTCTAGGCCTGAACACGATTGCGAGGGCCTTCGTCTCTCTCTCTCTCTCTCTCTCTCTCTCTCTCTCTTTCTGGTTCAGAAACTCGACACCCATCCTCGTTGTTTTTGTTCGATCCAAGCTTAGTCTTTGATTCTGGTTTGTTGGTCTCCATCGAAGCTGTCTGATTCTAGTTCATTGGTGTCTATCTCTCTCCTAGGTCATTACATCACCTCAGTCTCACTGTTCTCTCGTGCAACTTCTGGGTTTGCTCATCTGACCTATTTGGATTCATCTGGATTGTTTTGTTCGGGTCTCTCCATCTCTCTCTGTGTTCATGGTTCTATTTGTATTGCTCTTGGTTTATTACAGTTCTATACTTATTATTGTTTTCCCATTAAGTCTCTCTTTATTACACTTAGACCCAATCAATTCATTGTTTTTTCCTTTTTTGATCTATTATGATGTCAGATACTAAAATTCACGCTGTTAGTTGCAAACTCACTGGTAGCAATTATGCCTATTGGGCCAGTGTTATGAAGAATTTTCTTCTTGGTCAGAAAAATAGGACTATGTTTCTAGATCTGTTCCTCGTCCATCGGACCCCAAAAAATAAGGATATCTGACTTCTTGTGACGCTTGGGATTGTGATAATGCCCAAGTTCTGACATGGTTTCATAATTCTGTGGATGCTCGTATTGGGATGATGTTTTCTAAATATAATACTACCAAGGAGGTATGAGATTATTTACAGAGTGTTTATTAGCAGTCCAATTTTGCCAAGCGGTATGAGTTAAAAACAGCTATTCAGGGTGCTTGTCAGTGCGATCAGTCCATTCAGGACTTCTATATAAAGATGATAGGTCTTTGGGATCAGTTGGCTCTTATGGAACCATCAAGCCTCAAGGCTCTAAATGCTTATATTGAGTTTCGGGAACAGGGTCGTTTAGTGCAATTTTTAATGGCTCTCTCATCTTAGTATGAGGTTATCCGTGGTGGCATTCTTCACTGGTTTCCTCTTCCATTTGTGGATGCTATTGTTCTTGAGCTCTTTTTTGAGGAAACCCATCTTAAGACGGCCAGTCAGACTCTGTCTCCATTTGTTTGCTTGGCTCCTGCCCAACCTCCATTACTATCGACCCCACATTTTCATATCAGTTTCAGGCCACTGCATAGCCCAAGAAGGGACTGCTGGCTTCAGATGAGTGTGTTTTCTGCCATCAGAGGGGCCATTAAAAGTACAACTATTCCAAGAAGGGACGTGCATCTTCTTAACAGTCTCAGTCACAGTTCCGAGGTCCTGCTTTGAGTACTTTTCGGCCTCCTGCCGCTTATACTGCATTTACTTCGGCTCCTAATCCTGACTTAGCTTCCTTGAGTGCCTAGATTGCTCAGTTTCAACATTTCTTGTCCACTTCCCAGTCATCTCCATCTGCCTCCGTTCTCACCTCTCTTCATTCAGGTTTGCTTAGGTACTCTCTAGGTATCTTTCTTCTGTCTGGCTTTTTAACTCTGGTGCCTCTCATCATGTGACTCCTTACCTTTTCTTACTTCAAAACTGTATACCCCCTGTCTCTCCTATTACTGTTAATACTGCTAATGGGTCTGGTATGTCTATTCTATCTATTGGGCCTGTCTTACCCTCTACTATGTCTGCTGTTACTATTCCCTCTATTTTTTTATGTTCCTCAACTATCTGTCGGTTAGTTATCTATCAATCAACTTAATGCTTCTGGTTTTAATATTATCCTTTCCTTTTCTGTCTATTGTATGCAGGATCGGGTGTCCAAGAAGCAGATTGGGACCGGCCGTAGAGTTGGAGATCTTTATGTGGTAGAAAGCTTGCATCTCCCTCTATTTACCTCTCCAGTTGCTCTGTCCTCATTTCAGTTAGATTTTCAGTCGAGTTAGTTTTATTTATGGTATTCTCGCCTAGGTCATTTGTCTGTTGATCGCTTACGATCTTTAGCTCAGTCAAGATTGTTGGGTAAAGTTTCTCCTAATCAAATTGATGAATGTTAAGGGTGTAAACTTGCCAAAATGTCAGCTTTTTCATTTAATAGAAGTACTTCTATTTTTGTTTCTCCATTTGCTCTTGTGCATACTGATGTTTGGGGACCTTCTCCCATTCTCACTAAAGGGGGTTCTGCATACTACGTGTCTTTTTTTGATAATTGCACCTGCTATACTTGGGTTTATCTTATGACTCATAAATCTGATTTCTACCAAATATACCGTATCTTTCAGTTTATGATCACTTCACAGTTTGGGGCTACCATTAAGTTGTTATGATCTGACCTTGGGTGGGGAATATTTTAAAACCAAGTCCTGTGAGTATTTGGCCAGTTTGGGTACCATTCACTAGGAATGGCAACGGGCTGGGGCGGGGCTGGGGACCACAGTCCCCGTCTCCGATCCTCCACGATGAAAATTTTCCCGTCCTTGGGCCCGATCCCCACGAGGAACCTATTACCGTCCCTGCCCCGCCCCCTAATGGGGGATTGGGTTTCTCCGACTCCGAAAATTCCCCGGTCCAAAAAAAAAATAAAATCAATAGATCAACACAAAAAATGGAGACCAACATCATCTATAGAAACAGATCAACACCAACACAAAAAAATGGAGACCAACAGACCAACACAAAAAAATCAACAGATCAACACAAAAATCAACAGATCAGTACTCAGTACCACCAGAATCTATACATCAAATACATCAACAGATCAACAAAATTATCAAATACAAAATCATCAATAAATGTTGGCTATACGTCAACTACCCAAAAAAAAAAAAAAAAATGGAGACAGAAAGATAGATGGAGATCAACACAACTCATAAGATTTGCAAGAAATCAAAAAAAGAGAAATCAACAAAGCAGTTTTCTTTCGCCGTGATGTCGGAGTCGCCGTGATGTTGTTGAGGAGGGAGATCGGCGAGATTAGAAACCCTAACAGCTTTCTCTCCCCGAAGACAACAGAGGATAAGGGAGATCGACGACTACGCTGCCACCGATCCACCGCTGTATCACGGCGATGATGGCGGATTCACTGCTCACGAGGAGGTCACTATAGATCTAAACTATACTCAACAGATCTGGGTAAATGATGGGCGAAATAGACTACGGGGAGGAAGGGAAGAGGCGACGGAGGACGGTGATGAAGGGGAGGAGGCGACAGAGGCTCATACTTTCTTTCTCATCTCAAGTCACAGCGTAGAGTGAGGGAGAAGAATGAAGAACGAGACAAAGAAAGAGAGAGGGAGTGAGAGAGAGTTAAGATAGATAACCAAACTCTAATTTCTAAACATATATATATATATATATATATACGAGGACTGTTCGGGGCCAAATCAGGGCCGGGCCGGGCCGGGGTTGGGGCATCTATCACCATCCCCAGCCTGAAAATCATCGGGGATCTATTTTTTACTACCAGCCCTTGCCCTAGTCCTACAGGGAATAATTTTCGTGGAAAACCTAATTTATCGGGACGGGACAGTCTGAGTACCCGTCGTGTCGGGTTCAAATTTCCATCCTTACCATTTACCAAACTTCCTATACTTATACACCCGCCCAAAATGGTCACGCTGAACATAAACACTGTCATCTTCTTGAGACAGCTAGGTCTTTCCTTCTCTCTGCCTCTGTTCCAACTCCTTTCTAAGGTGTAGTTCTTATTGCTGCTTTTCTTCTCAACCGTATGTCTACTCCCCTACTCTCTGATCGTTCTCCTTATGAGGCTCTGTTTTCCTAACTTCCTAATTACTCCCTCCTACGTGTCTTTGGGTCTTCCTGTTTTGTCCTTCTTTCTAATAAAGATAGGACCAAACTTAGTACTCGGTCTGTTCTGTGCATTTTTTGGGCTACATTCTTACACAGAAAGGCTATCGTTGTTATGACCCGATTTCTCGTCGCCTTTATATATCCCTCCATGTTACCTTTCTCAAACGTCTGTCTTACTTTCAGCGTCCTCCTATCATTGTTCCAGTTTCCAAAGAGGATTTGGTTCACATTGATCCGTTTCATTCTGAGGTCCCTCCAGATGAATACATCTCTACTGTTCCCCCCTGAGCTTGTATCCTTTACCACCCCTTTTATTGAGTCCATCTCCACTGACCCCCATGAGCCCGTTCCTTCTTCTCCTCGTCCTTCTCCTCCCCTCTGGCTCCATCTCTGTCTTCTCCTCTGTTGTTAGTTTATTCTCGTCGCAAGGCTCTCCCTCCACGAATTGTCTTTGCTCCTACTGCCGATCCTCTTACCTCTGATGACTCTGATCTTGCCAACCTTAAGTATCCCCTTCGCATCCGTAAACAGGTAATCAAACTTAGTTTTGTTAAAACATGTTTTTCGCCTTCATACTGCATCTTTTTGCCTACTATTCACTCATTTTCAAAACCCCGGTCTTATAAGGAGGCCTGTCAAGATCCAAATTAGATTCGAGCTATGGAGGATGAGTTATTAGCCTTACAGAAGACTTCTACTTGGGAGCTGGTTCCTTTACCTGCTAGCAAGAATCTGGTTGGTTATAAATGGGTCTATAAAGTCATGACTCATTCTGATAGTTTTCTCAAGCACTACAAAGCTTGTCTGGTTGCCAAAGGTCTCTCACAAGAGTATGGTGTTAATTATGAAGAGACCTTTACTCTTATTGTCAAGATGACTATTGTCCGTACTTTGATCTCTGTCGCTACTGTTTGTCATTGGCCTCTTTATCAGATGGATGTTAAGAATACTTTTCTTAATGGCCATCTCACTGAGGAGGTTATACGTGTCCTCCCCCTGGCCTTCCTCATTCTACTGGATAGGTTTGTCGTCTTCGACATGCTCTGTATGGTTTGAAGTAATATTCTTGTGCTTAGTATGATCGCTTTGAGACAGTTGTTACTAAGCTTGGGCTTCATCCTTATGCCCATTACTCCGCTTTGTTTCTCCTTCACACATCTGCTGGTTTTGTTGCCTTATTACTATATGTGGATGATATGATCATCATTGACTCTGACTATTTTGCAATCTCTGAGGTCAAGTAGCATCTCTTCCGTACCTTTAAAATGAAGGATCGGGGCCCATTAAGGTATTTTCTTGGTATTAAGTTCGTTTCTTCTCCCAATGGCTACTTTCTGTGTCAGGCCAAGTATGCTAATGAGGTTATTCATCGTGCCGGTGTTACTGACACTAAGGTTTCTGATACTCCCATTGAGCTTAATGTGAAGCTCAACACTACTGATAGTGTTCCTTTGGATGATCCTACTTTATATTGAGAGCTTGTGGGTTGTTTAGTCTATCTGACAGTTACTTGTTCTGATCTTACCTATGCTATTCATATGGTTAGCCTGTTGGTTTCTGCTCTTCGCTCCACTTATTGGGCTGCATGGGTTCTATTTCTTCGTTATCTCTGAGGTACTATCTTTCAGGGTTTACTACTATCCTCTACTTCTTCTTTGGACTTGGTGGTCTATACTGATTTTGATTGGGCTGGTGATGTTACTGATCACAACTCCATGTCTGGTTTCTGTATGTTTCTTGGCGATTCCTTGATTTCTTGGAAAAATAAAAAACAAACTGTTATTGCTCGCTTCATTGTCGAAGTTGAGTACTGTGTTATGGCTCATGTTACTGCTGAGAATGTTTGGCTTCGTTGTCTTTTATCTGATTTGGGTGTCACTTAGTCTTCTCCGACCTCCCTCTATTATGACAACCTCTCCCTATTGTGACAACCGCAGTGCTATTCAAATTGCCCATAACACTGTCTTCCATAAGCGGGCGAAGCACATTGAAATTGATTGTCACTTTGTCTGTCAACATCTGCAGTCTGGCTCAATCTTGTTTCCTTTCGTCTCTTCGACTTTGCAACTTGTTGACTTCTTTACCAAGACTCACACCACTGGTCGGTTTCAGTTTCTTCTTGGTAAACTCTCAGTGTTTTCTGCTAAAACACCTTGAGTTTGAGCGAAGGTGTGAGAATATTAGGTTTATATATATATGGTAGTATATATTCTGTATATATTAGGAACTGAACATATATTTTTTGTTTCCTTTTTCAGTTCTAGGGTTTGGATTGTTATATATACCGATGTATTATTGTATCAATTACACAATAGAATATACAGATTCTTCAGAAATCTTATAGTATCTTCATGAAAGTTGTAATTATTTTGAGTTGGTCCCACTAAAACACAATTTTCCATTTTTTCAATCACACTTTCTCTATCCTCTTTTTTTTTTTTTTTTTTTTTTTTTTTTTTAACACGGAGGTAGGTCAATAGGGGAGGAAGTAGCTAGTAATAAGGAAAACCAAGACTAAAAATTCTATTTGCAGGATTAGGAATTTTGAAGTGGAGATTGCACTTAAGAAGATGAAATCGAATAAGGCTTTAGGACCTGATGATATCCCTATTGAAGCTTGGAAATGTTTGGGTAAGAAGGGGGTTGCTTGGTTGGCTAGGTTATTTAACAAGATTTTGTTGACTAGGAAAATGCTAGAGGAGTAGAGGAAGAATATTTTAGTGCCAATCTATAAGAATTAAGGAGATGTCCAGATTTGCAATAACTATAGAGAAATCAAGTTCATGTATCATATAATGAAAGTGTGGAAGAGAGTAATGGAACGTCAATTACGAGATATAACAGAGGTGTCAGAGAATCAATTTGGGTTTATGCCTGGTAGGTCAACAATGGAAGTGATCTATCTTTTGAGGATAGTAATAGAAAAGTATTAAGAAAAAGAAAAGAGACATTCATATAATTTTTATCGATCTTGAGAAAGTTTACGATAGAGTGCCTTGGGATATAATCTGGTGGCTGTTAGAGAAGAAATGAGTGACAAAAGGTTACATTGATATGATTAGGGACATTTGTGATGGTGTGGTGACCACTATTAGATCGCTTGCTGGAGAGACAAATAAATTTCCAATTACTGTAGGATTATACCAAGGATTAACCTTAAGTCCTTATCTTTCTACTTTAGTTATGGATGAGTTAACGAGAAATATTCAAGATGATGTGCTGTGGTGTATGCTTTTTTGCAGATGATATCGTGTTAGTGGACGAGACTAGAGAAGGAGTTAACACTAAGTTAGAGACTTGGAGAGAAGCACTTGAATTGAAAGGTTTTATGATAAGCAGAACTAAGACAGAGTACATGGAGTGTAATTTTAGTAACAGTAACAATGGAAGTAAAGAAGAAGTGAAGATTGAAAACGAAGAACTACCTAAGAGTGAACATTTTCGTTATTTAGGATCGATTATGATAATACCCAAGTTCTGAGTTCCTGTGACACTTGAGATTGTGACAATACCCAAGTTCTGACCTGGTTTCATAATTCTGTGGATGGCCGTATTGGAATGATATTTTTCAAACACAGTATTGCTAAGGAGGTGTGGGACTATTTATTGGGTATGTGTCACGACCCAAACCCGCCCCTATGGGTTTAGCACCGTAACCGGCCAGTAATCCGAGATTACC